>JAZKJV010008264.1:1200000-1800000 GCA_037367405.1 Ottelia alismoides
CAGATCTTAGATAGTTTTATTTCTTAAAAATAATTAGATTTAATATTTGCTATAATTAAATATTGAAATTCACTTTATTTGCATTTAAAAATTCATAAAAAAATCATCTCGCATCCAAAAATTCCAAAAAAAATTACAATGCATTCATTTCATCGTATTACCATCTTGGCCAAATTTCATATTTTCGGACATTGTTTAACTGATATTTACATTTTAGTTCCTAAAATAGGCCAGAATTGTATTTTGCATCTCTAATTGCATAAAAAAGACCGCTTCGAAAACCGTACACGAACTTTGATAGACAAAATTCTATGTTGTTCCTTTGCCTCCTTGTGTTCAATCTTGGGACTTGCCCAAGTAAAATAAACATAAAATCACGTGATTAAAAACTGACTAAAATTTATTGCGGTTATTTCTTGACTGATTCCGATTGCCGGCCTATGACGAATCGACACATCAATTTTAACGTGTGATAATACACGATATTTAACATCGGCTATTTCGGATCCATCAGATGGCGTCCTTACCGGGCATACAAACGGCTTAGCTTTTTGTATAAAAATTTTTATTTGGTTTTCCGCATTCCGGTAGTCTGACCTCCAAATTTTTCACTGTAAATTCCATTTTTCCTGCATTTATTTTATTTTCAGCATTTATTTTCTTATTTATTTTATTATTTTTGAGTCACTTTCTTACACTCTCTCTTATTTTTCTTGCGAGGTACCCGGCTTACGTGGAGCGATTTTTCAAGAAACCGACGCATCTTCACCGACTTCCGAAAATCGACAATTATTTAAGATCGAGTAGAGTCCTGAGAGTCTAGGATTTAATTTTCTGCAATTGCAATTTTTGTAAATAATTGCTCATTTCTAGCAGTGTCCGTTTGGACTCTTGCATGTGTAACAAGACCCCTAACTTTTTTATGTGGTGTGTCGTGGCATGCTTCACTCTCTAGTGAGAGTTGGGTCCGACTTGAGTGGCGCTTAGGATGACCTGCACACACGTCTCCTAGAGCATCTAAATTTTTTGATTGTGCTCGTAGGATCTAGGGACACACTTCACTTTAATTGAAACGCACAGTAGATCGTTCAATTTAGTCAAATTCAACTCAAGTCTTCACCGCTAATAGAACTTTCTTCTAGGTATGGTTTTTCATCGGCTTGCATTCATTTAGAATAATCTTACAATTCTTGTATTGCATCCCACATGGAGAATGCAAGAAATCACTATAAGTCTTCTAACTGAGCATACATCATTGTTTCACGTGCATCGGCTTTTTCGAATTTCTCCCACTTGTTTTGTCAGATAATATTAAAAGGAAATTGGGACTGGATGGTAGAAGTGCATTTGTGCTCACCTTAAATTTTCAGTGATCGCCTAATTTAAATTGGGACGGGTAAATATACTCGATTTTAAACAACTCATAAAATCAAGAATTTTTGCGGGAGAGCAACCCCGACCTTAGATTCTTCTATTTTTTCTGAGTGAGCAAGATATGACACTTAAGGTTAGAACCCAAATCTGGATTTTCATTCAGACTACTGATTTTAAAAATGATTAGCTACTTCTCAGTGAGGAATACGGGTAGTCGGTAAACGGTCCGGATTTTCTTAGCATAGTGTTTAAAGGATATTGTGTAAGGCTCCTTCCTTAAGTAACACGAGTAGACGTTTTACGGTCCGTACTTACACCTATACTGGCTGAAAGTAGATGCAACTAGTCGAAGGAATTCGGGACAGTCTTTAAGAAAATCTTCGACACCTAACAGCTTGCTAATTATTTTCCAAGATTGTCTTATCACCAATTAAAATTGAAAAGATAATAGTCAAACTCTTATGGCTTCATTCTGTGAGTTGGTGAACCCGGGGTTTGATTTGTGTTTGCATTGGTGTACGTAAACCTCTTTCGAAGACCAAAAGCCGCACATTTGTGCCATCAATCTTCTTGATTAAAACTTCTTGTGAATATCCTGCGCACTTGCACCGAGATCAGCCATGTCGATTCATCATCAACCTCCTTTGACAAACACAGGACAATGATCCGAGTACCCATCTGACTTATATTATGAAAATGAATTTATTTCGGTCAGGCCCAAATCAATTAAATCCTATCCTTTCAACAATCCCCCAACATTTGAAAGAGATTCTGACTCTAGGATGAATTCAATCCCCTCATCGAATTCCAAGCTATTCTACTCGAATCATCCTACCACCCATGACTACATACCATCTTGGACTGAACCGTCATATTCTCGATTTCTTGCTAATGAACAATTTCAAGATCAAATTACTTTTGAATCTCATGACTGGCTGAGAAACCAAACCCATATGGAGAGACCCGCACTTAATGATCATTAGCGTTGGATTGACCGTGACAATCAGATATCTATTGACCAACCTGAATACCACTCCTTCGACCAACCTACACATACAGAGGACTAAATGGATGATATCGACACATATGCACCCTGTATGACTCCATTATTTGAGGATACAATCAATCATGATTATGGAAGTAGACTCTACTCAAACCAGCATTACATGCCCGAGTCACGACATGTTGAGTATGAGACCTACACATTCCCGCAGAATCCTTCCATTGAGCAGCCTCCTTCCATAACTTTTGAGGAGAAATTTTCATAAAACAATGATCATAATCGGATATTCCAAGAAACTCTCCTCTCAACACATACAGGAAAATGGAAGACGAAATTATTGAATCTCAAATGCAAAAACACACACCGACTGCCCCCATGATTGATCATGAACAGAATTTTAAGAATGATATTTTGAGGATAAATAAGAGATTCGATTTAATGGAGAATAGATTTTGAAAGTTTACCGACCGATTAATTTCACACTCTGGTAGCTCAGACATAAAAATGTATGAGGAAAAGATTGGATCTCATGTTGATAATTTTGAAGATATTCTGAAACCTAGGGACGATTCTGACAGCGGTACTTCTGCATACTACTCCCCTAGAAATGACTATGCATCTGACTTTTACTCAGAACATCAAAGCCCCTTCTCATCCACGGAAGACACCACATCACCACACCACACAGAAAATACCAAAAAAATGGAATATTGAAAAACACCCAAAAAATTGAAAATACAGAAAAAAATCATAAAAATTGAGACTGAAGAAGATCTGAAGAATTTGGATCCTGTTGTGCGGGAAGCACTGGAGAAAATATTTATATTTGAACTTCCCTTTATACAAGACATCGAACACTTCTCTGACCTTAGAGGATTTGTAATGGAAAAATTAATGATGAAAAAGTCGGGTAGGATAAGAACAAAGACTGAAAGACATATTTTGTCAATGGCCTCCTCCTTGATGTTGAGGAGAAAAACCAAGAGCGCATAGTGAAGCAGTTGCCTAGATTTGACTGTGGAATCAAAAACATAATTTTTACCCATGCTCGAATTGATGATGACTCACCAATTAATATCCTCTCGACCTCTGGATTTTACGAGCTCAAACTCGGACCTATCAGGAAGATATGAGAGATCGTTCAATTGGTTGATCGGTCAATAAAGCGGTCGAGAGGAATTATTTCTGTCATCATTACATTCCAAGGTTTTCTGCTCAAAATAGACTTTACGACCATTGATATTGAGCATCAAGGAGAATTCACCCATTCTCCAATTATTCTCGAAAAGCCATTCTTAGCATTGACTAAAGCAATTATTGAGTGTGAAACTTGAGAAATCAATTTTACAGCATTGGAAGCACTTCGATTTCAACCAGTCTTTGAGGAACCACAACTTTCTGAGGCAACCCACGAAGTCCTCAACAGTCGTAACCATGAAGCAGTAGAAGATCCCTACCCCGTTGCTACATCTAAGATAGTGGTTGTTGATGGGACTATTGGTTCAGAGACTCTCCCTCCTGCTCCATTCACAGCTGCTCTCACCATGGAAAATCAAATATATGAATCATATGATCCAGAGACTTATGCATGGTCACACCCTGGGTCAACCTATTCTGACAAACTTGATCACATAAACTCGACACAAGAATCCTCCAATGTCAAATCAATTGAGAATGAACATGCAGAGACTCTCCCCACTATTTCAATTCCTGCAGATCTCACAATAGATGAATGTTTCTTATATGATCCTGAGACATATGTATGGTCGCATCCTGGGTCAACCTACTCTGAATACCTTAACCAAATCATCCCAAATCAGGAGTGCACCAACATTAAGAAGATTAAGAACAAACATGCAGGACGAACACTGACCAAGTAGAAGAATTCCAATGGTTATTCATCTGGAGACTCAAGTGGACCAACAACTTCAAGAAACAAAATGACTACTCCTTCATTGAAAAAGAAAGTCACCTTTGACCTTTCGGAAGAGGAATCATCTGATTATCCCTCGTCGACTCCTGAAAAGGTAATCTACATGAGTAAGGTCTACTCGGCAGTTCTAAAAACATATCTTTACAAGAATCCAAACTTCGATTCTCGTTGGACAACTCCTGTTCCTCACTATTATTCATCCAAAGCTGATGCTCTTGCTCTAATAAAATACACTAGAATTATTTCTTATGAGATGACTGAGACTGGTGCTTCAAAGTATTCATCCGATGAAAAATCACTTGATCCCAAGAAGGAACAAATTCTACGAAAACAACTGAAGAAGCAAATAAAAGACAAGAATATCTGAAGTGTGTCCACTTTCAAATACTATTCCTCGGAGGATAACTATGATGATGGTTACCTTTCATCTGTCTCATACGCTTCATCTACTATCCATCATGATTTTTCTGAGGATAACACTGACAATAGCTAGGAATCATATGCTTCATCTCCTTCTCATCATTACGATCTCTCACCACATGCTCACAAAAAGATCGGCTGAAAACTGCCTTAATCATCGGCTACCCACCCTCCCTCCCGACCACATCGATCTCCTTGTACATCTTCTTCCTCTACTTAGGCCAAGGCCTAAGTGTATGGGAGGACCGATGCCATCTGTATATATCATTCTCCCCATCTTACATTCCATTCCCACCTTTCTTCCGTACTTAGGCCGACCAGAGCCTAAATATAGGGGGACCCGATACCCATCTATATATACTCTCCTCATTCACATATACTGACCGCCTCATTTTTGCTTTTCTTCTATACTTAGATTGTTCATAGTCTAAGTATAGGGGGCGGACCAATGTATCTTGTTCTTTTTCTTTTTCACTCTCTTACGCTTAGCCTGAGCTATGTCTTCTTTACGCTTCTTGTGCTCTGAGGGCATAGCACTCTCTAAGTATAGGGGGGTCTGTATATATACCACGTATATATTTTACACATATCTTGTACTTCTGTGTAAGTCTATATGTATTTGCAGGGTGGGTAATTAATTTGAAGAAAAAAAGCAATAAAAATAAAAAAACAAAAAAGAAAAAGAGTTTTGCTATTAACACTGACTGTGTTCAACCCAAAATTTTTGAAAAAAAGGCTTCTTATTCATTTTTGCATTAAAAAACTTTAAAAACTCCCTTGCATAAAAAAATAAAAAAATGTGTCTGCATTTCACACACCTGCACTTCATCCAGCATCGCATTCATTTGCATCTGTGAAAAGTCTTTGGGTTCTGAATCGAGTTATGAGCAGAAAACAAGAGTAGTATGGACTTGACCTTAATCCACCTAATTTTCAGAGGAACTTCACCGAGAAATAGGATTTTAGAAGCTTCAAGCCTTTGATTTAATTCTTCGAGTTCAACATGACAATGTGCAGTGTTTGAATCTTAGTGTCTAAACTGGCCTCTTCATTCTGGGTACAACTCTGGAATAAGGAATTAATTTGTACTCTCGTACTATGCACTTAGCTCAACTCAGACGGGATGTTGGAAGATTGTGTGAGTTTTTTCACCGGTAGCGTGGAAATCTAAAGACCGGAGTACGGGTTGAAATAAAGCTTCGGAAAAGGGATGGACGGCTGGGCACAATTTTTTCTCTAAGACCCCAAAACATGTACGAAAAAAAAGATTCTATATCCGTAGGGGCACAACAATATCCAAGCAGAACCACCAAAAATCCAAATACAAAGAAGCATTCTACCAAATAAATATCTGACGAAAAAGGTCCAAGCTTCAAGAAAACCTGCAGATCTTGGTGGAGACTCGGCTACACTGGCCAGCTCCATAAGGAAAGGTACTACACTGGCCACCCTCCAGTTCTTTTCTCCTTCTTCTAACTTCTCCCCCAATTTAATTGTGAACACAGCGCGACAGACCTTAGAAGGAAATACCTGACTCCCTGAGGACGAGTTACTAGAGAGGAAGTTTGCATGGTAGTCCGGCAATCTGGATGGGAAGAGATAAAATCTTTCATACACATGATTCGATTGTTTAATGTTCATAGGGTATGCTTTAGGAAGAGGATTAATCTAAGATGACTTCTGAGCCGAAACTGTAACAATGACGTGTAGAACTTGAAGGGTGTTGAGTTTAAAATTCTAAGTCTCAGTGAAGTTCCGCCAAACTAATAATCCAAAGATCGAGTCTAGTTTCATTTTCACCTTCAGCTCATGGTCTTGGTATGGAACCCAATCTCATTTCACCTCATGGCATTTCTTTTGATGCTTAGGGACGAGCATGGTTTAAGTATAGGGGGATGATGAATCTCAGCTTCATCACTCTAAATCTCATTAATTAATTTGAAATCCCTCAAAATCATCAGCATTTCTTCATTTATTTTGCATAACTAACATTCAGACATGTTTCGATAAGAATTGCATTTTATCACTTCGCACAAAATAAGAAGCCAAAAATCCCCGCTAAAATTGACATGTAAATAGCCTAACTTCCCTGATTTTTAACGCATTCATGCTAATTCTGAATAACCCAAATCCACTTCCACTGTGTACATATCACTAACAAGAATAAATGAAAAATACGAAAAACTCACTAAGCCAAATAAGTGGACCAAAAACCCAAACCCTAGTTCTAGGATTCCCAGACAAAAACCTTCATAACTTCCCCATCTAGTGTCTGTTTTGATCCTACTCACTTTAGAACTAATGTACAATCAACTACCTTCAAAACAAGACCAAGTCCAAGTGAATCGGAGCTCCTATGTGAAAGTTCGGTTTTGGGCCTCTTTTGTACATTTTGTATTTTAGCGGTTTTTGACCAAGTATTTTATGTACATAATTATCCTATTTTATTGTATTTATTTTTCATTTATCTTCTTTGATAAAAGTTTTATTAAAATTCGCAAAAATGCAAATCCAAACTGAGGTTGAAATCAAAGAAACAAATTGAGTCCAAGTCTTCACTAATTGTCTGTATAAAATTGGTATTTTCGTGTTTTATTTTATTTATGTTTTCCTTAATTAATGAAAATCCAAAAAATAAATTAATGTGTAATTATTTATCTTTGATTTTACCGTATTTTTCTGAATTTTATATGGTTTAAAAATGGCAAAATTTTATAAAACCCAAAAATCATGGTATTCTATGTATATGGGATACCCAAAAAAAATACTTTGTGCAAATGATCGATTTTGATTTTGATGTCTTCATGGAAGTTGTAGATCTCATCGAGACGAGCAATTTTTGTGAAATCTTTTTCGATCCGAGGTTGTTTTCTATTTATTTTGGATTTTCAAAGTTTTTATTTTCTGATTTTTGTGGTGCTGACACGTGGCCGCTCCGGGAGCCGCCACGTGTCACCCATTTTGAATTTATTTATATTTCATTTTTATAAAAAAATAATTAAATTAAAAAGCCTGCACGTGCTAGGCACGTGCCTCCCGTGCATGTGCTCAGCACCCTCGCCCCTTGTTGCCACGCGTCACCACCTCGGTCGCCTGATCTCGGCCGATCAGACATCCGAGGACCATTGTCCACCTCCAGCCTTTCCCCATTCACCTGCTGCCCATTGATTTCTCCGTCACCTTTCGTCGTGATATCTCTGCCTCAGATCTCACGCATCGCCATCTCCGATCCATTAACGATCTCAATCACCCTCTCATCGAATCCCTCAATCTCCCATTAGATCTTCGTCTTCCCCATCCGGCCATGCCCATCGACCTTATTTAAAGACCGTCGCCCCGACCTTCTTCGCCCATCCGCCGGTAGCACACTGCTCACAGGAGTAGGTCAGTGGTGACTGCCAGACCCCCTTCCCTCTTTCCCCGGCGAGGTCCGAGGGCCCCCTACCCCCTCGTTGCAGCGTCGCTACAGGCCTTCTGCTACGCTCTAGGTTCCATCCCTGTCGAGCCACCGTTGCGTCCATCTTCATCAACTACGTCCAACGACGATCAACAAGCTACCTCCGACTTCGTCGACAACCAACGACTTCACCGAGTAACTTCATCGGTATTCCAGCTGCTCCCCCGACTCTCGCGCTTCACATCCACCTTCAGGAGCATCACCGTCAACGCTCCACCAGGGGAGCCCCACCTCCAACTCTAGCCGCGGCCCAAAGCTTCATCTTCCTCGGTCACGCAACAGTCCACCAGCCACTGGAGGCCCACGCTCCGCCGCAAGCATAACCTGATCCTCCTCGCCTCCACCACACCTCGGCCAGGGCCATCCAGAGGTGACTCCGGCTTTGCCCTCTTCCGCGCTCCTCGCCATCGGGTTCAGGTCCCGAGGTCCTCCCACGTATGCGGCACGTGAGGAGGAAACGTCCTCCATCTAGCCCATGGGTCACGTGCATCACACGTTCCTACTGGGAAAATTGCAAAAGACCCCCCAAAAATCTGCATATTTTCTTTCCAGTCCCCACCGACCAAGGGTCATGTGCTTGGCACGTAATGGCTTGGAAATTTTGCAAAAAGTCGCCCAAAACTCTTGGTAATTATAATCTAGTCCTGTCATTGCATTTTATTTATATACTTAAATATTGTAGAAATACCCTTGTATTCCCCCTCAGTTCTGGACACCTCTATTACATTATTTTTATTATCCAAAAATAGCATTTTGTTCCACACTTAATTCTCGACGTCTTGACATATTGTGGATATTTTTGTGATCAGTGGTTAATTAATAATTAATCTTTTTGTGGAAAATTGCATACTTTACCCATTTTGTGCTTTGATTTATAATTAATTAACTGTTGCTCTAAAAATTACCGAAAAGCATGGACTGTAGAATTAATTGTGTTTAACATTCTGCCCAAAAAGAATTACATTTACATGCATAGTTTGCCTTATAAAATTATTTTTGCATTCTTCAATATTTGATCTTTAATAGGTATTAAATCTCACATTTTTGAGGTTTAGGTATTTTCTGAGATCCATTACCTAGTGACAGATCTTAGATAATTTTATTAATTAAAAATAATTAGATTTAATATTCATTATAATTAAATATTGAAATTCACTTTGTTTTATTTAAAAAATCATAAAAAATTCATCTTGCATCCAAAAATTCAAAAAAAAAATAGTGTATTCATTTCATCGTAATTACAATCTTGGCCAAATTTCATATTTTTCGGACATTATTTGATTGATATTTACATTTTAGTCCCTAAAATAGGCCAAAATTGCATTTTACATCTCTAATTGCATAAAAAATACAAAAAAAGACCACCTCGAAAACCATGTACGAACTTTGATAGACAAAATTCTAGGTTGTTCCTTTGCCTCCTTGTGTTCGACCTTGGGACTTGCCCAAGTAAAATAAACATAAAACCACGTGATTAAAAACTGACTAAAATTTATTGTGGTTATTTCTTGACCGATTCCGATTGCCCGCCAACAACGAAATGACATATTTTTAAGCGAACAATAATCCACGCATCTTAACTAGGGCGATCCGCGAACCGTCAATGGCCGACCGAGGATGATAGGAGTCTATAGTAAGGGTGCAATGGAGTCCATATCAAGGACTACAAAATCGACTGGGAACTGCATTTCCCGTACCTTTACCACAATGTCTTTCAAAAGACCTCTAGGTCACTTGATGGATCGATCGGTGAACTGAACGATCATTTGTATCTGTTTGAGCGGTCCTAGCCCAAATTCTTGTAGTAATGACGAGGGTAGAAGGTTGATGGAAGAACTGTTGTCAAGCCGAGTGCGCTCGAATACTTGATCAAAATCTCGCTAGTGATAAGAGGTGCTTGTTTGTCCTGCTTCTTCTGTGGGAGGTTGCTGATGGCTGCTATAGTGGTCATAGTGAGAACGTACTTCTCAACCTGTCTACGTCTATTATTTCGTGATGGGTAACGCTTGCTTGTACATGCCTCCTTCAAACCTTTATTCACAACTGGCATGTACTCCATGGCATTCATCAGAGGAATCTCAACAGTCAAGTTATTAATGATATCCACAACTCCAGGGTCAGATAATGCACTTTATCTTTTTGTAATTTTTTTATGTTTCTATTGCATCAAGAAAAGTAATATGTACATTTCTAGAATCCAAAATAGAGTTCTTATTTACAACAAAATCATCGTCCACAAAATGTTGTACATCCGGTTTACAAAAAGATGTACAAGGTGGAAGCTGAGATGTTGATGGACGGGCAAAAAGTGGGGCCTCCACTCCATCGACTGGCATGGTATCGGTTGCTACTAACAGCTCCTCTAAGGCTGACGCAACTTCACTTCGATGACGATCTTCTTTTTGTTCTTTTTGCTTCTGCAAATTTTTTGTTCTTTTTGTTGATGCAGATGGTGGGTGGTTGTTGGAATGGTCCTCCTTCTTCTTCTTCTTCCTCACCCATCCATGTAGCTGGCACGGTTAATGCAGAAGATGATGATTCACCTGAAGATTTATTCTCCCCTTTGCTGGTGGCAGGCAGAGGCAAGGCCCTACCGCTCCTGAAAATAATAACATTAGATAAAACAATAGCACAATCATCTGGATCTACAGGCACAGATGAGACATCACATTCTACCTGCTCCTTTCTATTGAAGATGTTAGGAATAGCTTCGACCTGCACTAGAATGGTGGTCTTAGTGGCAGTCGGGTCATCTAATTTCCTGATCATATCTGCTAGGCCTTTGATGAGATGGGACAAGCAATCCAGGGTCTGCTCACGGGAGTCGCCTCAGAAGATTCAGTGTGCAGACCACGTTGTTGCTATGTGCACGAGAGCTGAGGCGACGACTGTTGTTGGTGTTGCGGTGGTGGAGGAAGTTGAAACTGATTGTAGGAGGGAGGAGGATACTGTTGGTACTATTGAGGTGGGAGAGCCACATACTGGTGGTATGGCGGTGGCTGATGGTACTGCAGCTGCTGATAGAGTTGATTTTGCCTCCATCGATTGGCATACTGGGGAGGCTGGTGATACTGTGGCGGTGGTTGCGAGGAATGCCCAAAACGACCACCCTGTGGTTGGTGGTACAACCTGTTGGCAAGTAGTTGACCCTGAGGAGGTCCGGTAGGATAGGTCAGTTGTGCGTCATTGCTCCAAACCCCCATTGACTTCTTAGATCAAGGGTGGTGGTGAGAAAGCTGGATTAGATGCTGAAAGAAAGTCTGGCTGGTAAACAACCATCTGTTGTTGCGGTTGGCCCTGGTCGGGTGCCTGCACGTAGTATAAGTGCTAGACTGCCGGTGGCTGCTGGCTCGGTTGAGGCTGATTTCGCGGTGTTGTATCGTCCTTCTTCTCAGTTGGAGCACCTGGGGATGGTGTTGCCGACTAGACAGTATTAATGGTGTCCACCAGCAGTTCCAACTACTTGGTGATCTGATCCAGTTTATCAAGATTATGTGTCCTCTTCTCGATCACAGATAGTTTCTCAAAGTCCTGTGATCGCTTCTCAATGATACCTGCCTTCGAGAGATGGCCCCTGATAATGCTAACTTTGGAGCTCTCATCTCTCTCCACCTCACGAGATGCTACCATGTGTACTTGCTTTTGGAGGATATGGGGTTGCTTTTGATATGCCTTGGATGAAGAGAGGGCGGCCTCTCCTTCGGCCATTTCCTCAAAAATCTGTCAGACGATGTCTTCATCCTTGTTAAAGTGCGAGCCCCCACATGTTGCATCAATGAGCCTTTGACTATCTACATTTAGGCCCCCGAAAAAATGTTGGACCAAGCAAGTCCTTGGAATCTCATGGTGAGGTAACTTCTCCTGTAGGTTTGTGAATCTCTCCTAGGCTTCATGAATGGATTCGTGGGCTTCCTGAGAGAAATTGCTAATTTTGGCTCGCATCTGGTTGAGCCGGCCGAGAGGATAAAACTTGTACAAGAAAGTGGACTTCAATTCCTCCTAAGTCGTCACAACCTTTTTCAAATGGTTAACCCAGTAGAGGGCATTGTCTTGTAGACTGAAGGGGAATGCCATCATCTTGACAACATCCAAGGGGTCATTGGGATTGTGGGTCGTGCGACAGATGCGTGAAAATCGTTGCTGATGAATGTAAGGCTCTTCATTGGTATTCCCATGGAAAGAAGGAAGAAGAGCGAGGAATTGGGGTTTCAGCTCAAAATGATCATGCACCGATGAAATGAGGATCTACTCGGTCAACTGGTTGTCTCCAGGATTGTATATTTCTTTCATTGGAGGTTTGGGCCTCCCTTGTCCAAGCTCTTCCTTGTCAAGATTGTCATCATGGGGTCCACCTCCTCCTCCTCCTCCTTGTTTGCCTCCTCCTCCCTCGGGTCTATTCATCACATCATTCAGTATTTCCTGGAATGCAGTATGTGCTAAGGCTTGCTCGGTCAGCTTCTAGATAGCTTGGATAGATGCCAATAACTGTGCATTCACCTGATACTGATCAGGCATCTCTTCTTGCTCAGGTTGGGGAGGTTGTTGACCCTTTCCTCTTCCTTGAGGTGGCATTTCTGGGTCTGAATCTGAGGAGATGAGTTTTGGATTGGGATCTAAGGCTTGGTTTAGCTTTTATCTGCAAGGAGAGAATCCCAATCAGACCATTTTGAAATCAGTTCCCAGCTGCCACGATGAATTCTGGAATTAAGGTCAATTCCAAAGTGTTGTGAATGAAAAAGGATATGGATTGTAGTCGACTTTCATTAACAACGGTGAAAGTGGGACAAGAGTGGTCCTGGTTTATTAGGTGGTCAAACGGAAGAGTAGAAGACGAGGAGTCTGGAGATCGACCTGTAAAATCCGAATCGGGTTCTCGGGAATCACCTCGAATTATTGACGAGGCCGAGTCTTTGGAATTGATGTGGGTGTCAGTGGGGTCCCGACTAAATCATCCATGGATCAACTTCGTGAGCAAGAGGGAGATCAATGTAGGAAGAAAGATACGTTGGTCAACGAGGAATAAAATGGAGTGCAAAACAGAAGAAAGGCTCAAACTGAGCGGGGGTCAAAGGGAGAAACACGTGATAAAATTTGTGCAAGTACGCGAGACTCGATCTTTAAACCTTAATCTAGATCCATAGAAACACAATACAAAATTGGATTCACCAACTCACGCCATGTGAAGTCGTAAAGGTTGGGTTATTTATTATCATTTCAGTTTTAGAGTTGTTATTTCAGGCATATCTTGTAACAAGTCCTTAGCATGCTAACCCTATAGGAGAGAGAGTACTGCCAGAAGAGTATCCCGTACTTGTCCTCCTCCTTTGTAACATGTAGTCTACACTTTTTGAGATCCTTGTAACCCTTCCTGGATCCCTATCAGCCAAAGAAATAGAGAGAGGAAGCCAATAAGCAAAACAATACTTCAGTTCTCGCTCGGAACGGAATCACTCGTAAGCATGCAAGAACCTACTCGGATGCAAACCGATGAGACAGACACCCCCGTGAAGGCGTGGCCTAAGCTCAGTACTTCAGACCATGTCGGTGTTCCACACAAAGCGGGAACTACCATCGCTTACAAGGCCCTACTCGATCACTTACGATAGAAGCGTCAATACTTAAAAAATCGAGACGATACACAAGGCAGTTACAGACTGGGATTTGCCCTCTAATCCTTAGCGGGTCGTGCCTCGCTCATGGGAGGGGTTTTGGTCACCTCATAAGGTACCTGAAAACAATGAGGGCTTTATGAACCCAAAACAATGATAGTGCATTAAGAATTTTAATAAAGGTCAAAGTTTATTTAGCAGTCCCCTTGTTTTAATTTTTTTAGTTTTCACTTTTTTTATTTGTTTCATACAAGTGCCTAACGTTTTTGTATATTTTCATTTAAGTCCTAGGTGCTCAAAATCAGAGGGAGATAGTGAAAAATACATACAAGTCGATTCAATGATGGAGATCTCACCATTGAATCTAATGATGCATGCTGAGTTAGAGGACTTACAGTGCTTCCCAACTGTCTCCATGTGATATGCAAAAATAGAATTTTTAAACCTATCTACATGGTAGTGTGCAATCATCAAAATCGCTCTAAACAGTAGTTGGTATTAATCGTGAAGAACCATATGTTAGCTATTCAGAATCAAACCCTAAGGTCCGATCATGGAGATGTCTCGATGCCTGCCACAATGGATCCCGCCAGCGTTGTACGACGTCTCTCATGGCACACGATTTCGAAGCTAAATAAACAACAATTATTAGTTTGACTAGGTCCATATGTAAGAGAGTATAGGAACATGCATTCTTATTAAGGTGTGGACCTGGTTACCGAGTCAAGAAACCTAACTCCAGGGGTTCCATGCACACAAAACAAAGTAAAATAAGGCAAAAAGCTCAAAACAACAGGAAACAAAATAAAAGGTGAGAAACATGGAAAACTGCGATGAGGCCCCCAGGTGAACAGACACCCGGGCATTGGACCTCGTTGTGAAGAGTAGAGTCGAAGTTGTATTACATGCCAAAATTGACTCTCTCTCTCTCACCATAAATTACAAAATTGATTTTTTTTCTAAGCTAATTCCTACTCCTTGCTTCCTTGGTGCTCTCTCCAGCTGGTCATAAAGAGAAGACCAGCCTCCTCCAAGCTTAGCTGCATCGGCCTCCTAAGAAGCCATCCTCGTGTGGTAGGCCCTCGCAACAAAGTCACAGAAAGATGGCATTAGCATATATAATCAAATAATCAAATCATATAATTAATGAATAAATAATCAAATAAATCAATGACTATTTACATAATCAATGAATATTTATAACAATAATCAAAGAATTAATTGCAAATAAATTAATGAATAATCAAAGAATTAGTTTACAACAATAAATCATAAATGGCTATACAAAAATGATTGGTGAAAATAGGCTATGCTCATTTCTCCCCGGCAACGGTGCCATCTGATAAACTGGGAAAAATCAAAGGGTCGCACGGTCTCACAAGGCGAGCCTGCAGTCGATGAATTGACCCCTCAACCTTCCATGGTTAGTCAGCAATTAACCTACAATAGTCATATTCTAATTAATAGAAAAAATGTGGAATTAAAATTTATTTTCTCTACCATAAAATACATAGCAGGAATCATGTAGAGGTCGATCCGCGAAGAGCAACACAGGTAGCCTAGAGTTATTCATGTACAACCGAGTCATTCATTAATATATGTCTTTTTATGGGTTTTGGGATTTTATAATAATATTTTTTTATTTTAATTTTTTTGATTTTATATTCATCTCTTTTGATTTTTATAATGTTCTAATTTTGTATTTTCTTTTAAATTTTTACATTTTTTATTTTCTTTTTCTTTTATGTAAACTATATGGCATATACAAGGTTTTATGTACTTAATATATAGTTGTATATATATAAATGATAGTAAATATAGATAAAATATAGAAAATAAATTGTTTTTAGGTTTTTTATAATTTTCTAGTGTTTTTGGTATTTTTCAGGAATTTTTGCTAATTTTTATGTATTTTTTAGAGTCAAAAATATTCCATCTAAGGGATTAAATAAATACCTGAAATTGATTTGAGTATTAAAATAGTACATAAACTCCAAAATTTCTCAAATAAATTTTAGTTTATAAATATGTGTATAAAGTTTATAAAATATAAAACATATTTTTGGTATTTTGAAGGATTTTTATTTTCATTGCATTCTGGATTTTTTTGATTTTTATCATTTTCTTTTTCTATTTTTCAGAGATTTTTTTTGGACTCAATAAATACATAGACAAACTACATATAATTTTTTATTTTTCAAAAATATTTTGCTATTTTTTGGAATTTTTATAGATAAACAAAGGATATGAAGGCTCCATTATATTTTCAATAAATAGGTTAAATGTCAAAATTGCAAAATAAAATATGGGTGTGAATCTACAAGACATGAAGCATCTATCCCTATGTTTGTATATTTTTAAGAGCACAGCAACTATTTTAAATAAATAGAAGAAACACACAAAAATATATGTCCTAGTAGGGGCATTTTTGCAATAAAAATAAACTTCATTGGTCACAGTGCAAAAACACCAAAAATAAACAACACTTATTTAATTTTTAAAGACTAATTTATAATTACATAACCCACCTAAGTACCCATGCAATGTACCCCATCACGTGGGACTACACGTGATGAGTGTTGGAAGAACCAAAATGTAATTAATAAAAAGTTCAGGGACCTCTCAACAATTTTTAAAAAATATACAACGTGTTTTTCAATTTATTGGAAAAATCTGTAAGGGTTTACATGCAATTTTGCCACGACACGTGAGGTATGTAGACTGGACCTACATGTAACTATAAAAATTCAGGGTCCTTTATATAAAATTTCAACTTTATTTAATACTCTACATTTTATTTACACTACTAAACCCTAAATACAAAAATACAGGGCAAGGTTTTATAATTTACCCCATAATAGGCGCGCTATCGGACGGTGCTAGTCTTCTCACTTGCCACGTGTCATCCATCTAGCGGACAATGAAGCTTTGTGGATAAATGGTGAAGATTAGATCGCGCGTAGCGATCCAACGGCTGAAGCTCGCGTGATCCAACAGTTGATGATCAAATTGGCACATGCATCTGATCCGACGAAGAAGAAGCACGCTCGACGAACAGTGAAGAAGATTCGCCTGGGCGAGCTTCCTTCGACGAGATCTCACTCCTTCGGTGGTCTTTATTGCTCCGAGGTGGTCAATTAGAATCCTGATGAGGCCCTCTACTGGCTGGTGGTCTTAGGCTGGGCAGAGGGTCACCGGAGCACCCCTACGAGGTCGGGGAAGGGAAGGTGCTCCAGGTACCTCCGGTGAGGTTGATTCCACCTCCAGATGCATCGTTGCCTCTCGGCACCTGCAAAAAAGACTCACGGGTCGAGGGCAAAGTGCCTCATCCAGGTTAGGGGTGAAACGGAGCGAGAGATGGAGTGGGCGATGCTCTCCAGCAGGTGGCGGAGCTTGGAGAGCTGATGTCCAGATCCGCAAGGGCTCTGGGGAGAGGATATGAAAAATGTGATCGGGAGGTGATGAGGATCGAAATGGAGGCGGATAAAGCAGTGAAGTGGCCATGATGGCGCACGGAGGAGCTCGTCGGAGCTCAACTCCGACGAAGTACGAGTGGAGTGATTAAGACTAATTTACTTAACTAATTCCTAAACTAACAACATAAAATTAAACCTACGACTACAAGAAGAAAAATGGAAGGATAAAAGTGCAACTCTGATACCTGGGGGACACCCAAGGAGAAGGGTAGTCGGAGAACCACCGTGGGTGCACCTCCGTGCTCCTGGAACTTAGCCCGAGCGCAAATCGAGTCCCCCTATCACGAGAAGGCTATTTGGAACCAAGACGAGGCTTCCTAGACTCGAGACGGTGACCAAGTTGGAAGGAGAGATGGGGGTTTTATTTATAGACCTTGTTGATCCGCTAAAAACAATGATGGGAGTTTTATTTGAATGCATGACTTGTATGTACAATAATCGATGATTATTTCATATGAAGGGATCGAAGGCGATAGAGTGATGAGACGACCAGGAAAAAGGGCGAAAATTGCGAGAAAACCAGTCTGCACGTCAAATCAGGAGGCGGGGGTCAAGTTGACCGAGGACAATGAACGAAGCGCCCTGATTTGGCCACCTAAGCCGCTAAACGACAAGACGGGGTATTTTATTAAAGAATAATTAACTAAAAATTGTAACAACTAATTTAATTAAAATAAATTAATTATATCAGGTTATTAAGATACAAAATAATAAATGTTAATTTCAATTATAATAAATAGATAATAATGAAGGCAACCACCACCCCCTAAAAAAAGTAGAAATCCCCCCATGAATTGGTCAAGGTAGACGGCCACCTTTGTTGGTAGTTTTACCTTTCTTAAGATATATTTATTATATATTAAAATACACCAACTATTATTGCATTTATCTTCACAAAAATAATTTTAAATTGTGAAAACATCAATCATACCACTGATAAATATGAATCATATTCATATATCCAACATAATATGTAAATCAGATTTACAATTAATTGTTTATTGTGAATCCAATTCACAACAACATATAATTTATAAATCTATTTATAATTATATCTCTCCAATATATTATAAATCATATTTATAATATCCATGATTATTATATATAGAGATATCCACATTAATCATATCTTTGATAATTAAATCATATTTAATTATCCAAGATGACACTTCTCGTATTCCCAAATAACATGAATCACATTCATATTATACACATATTTGATAATTAAATCAAATTTAATTATCATAGATATCTCTTCTTATATGGCCAAATAATATGAATTAAATTCATATTATACATGATAATTAAATCACATTTAACTATAAATCTTCCTCAGTGTTTAGACACATTATCAATAATGAAATTATCCTTAAACTCTTTTAAGAATAATACGCGTTCTCTGCGGATACTTGGAGATAAGGACAGGGAGATTTTACGTTCCACGTATGGTAACTTGGATATTAAGATCATAACTCAAATCCAGATCTCAGGGACCTCCCATAGATGTTTGATTAAATCAAATCCATAAATCTAATCTTCTCATTGCATCTGAATCACATTCAGATCACTTTCCAATATTTGGAACGAGATTAGATTACTTCTTTAGTGAGAGGAGTCAAAAAAATCCAAACATGGTTCATTACTCCCTCAGAATGGAAGTGTCGTGATTATACAATCGTTTATGATCACATCACTCTCAGGTATTCCTAATATATGTACTTCATGCATACTGGAAGACCTAGAATAAAACCAAAGTTTTAGATCTCAGTTAGATTGCATCCTTTAGGGTGTTATCATTAAGTTCTCATTTGATCATTGAGAGTTGGTATCGATCATATACTTTCCAAAAGCATATATCATACCTAGATATCGATCATATATTTTCCAAAAGCATATATCAAACCTAGAAATTTAGTCTAACTTCCAAAGTGAGATGACCGTGTACGGAATTTGATTCCCAATTCTCATGAGTGAGCTCATGTCTTCCGGTTCAGTAATGAACTTGTATAATCCCTTTGAGAGGATCTTATTACTCATATGCCCTTGTATGCACACCAAAGCGTCGGTTTATATACCTTGATCAAAACCTAATGGTCTAGCAAATGTACGTACTCAAACATATAATAACACATTTATCTCCGGTCAGAGGATGCATGCCTATATCATGACGACACACAACATAGGTCTTTGGTAATCTCGATCTCATTAAGTCGACTCTTTGACCTAACGTATCTAATACCTTCGAATCTCTATTCCTAGGCAGAGGACCTCCATCAAGAGGTCTGTTAGAAATCAACTCATTAGAGAAAGGATTGCCAACTCCTACTCAGACTGGTGATCATCTCTTAATAATCATTTTATGGTGCTTAATGAGTATATCTAACTCTTTAGATATTCATCCGAGAACACAGCCTCTATGATTCAACAACTGAATCAACATCAGTATGATCATCAAGATGGCTATGGTACAAAATTCCTAATTGTGCTAAGAGATCTATTATGCAATTTATATTCTTCCTTTCAGATCAGGGAATAATATTTGAAGATGCTTCGGCTTCCGAAAAAGCTGCCTCGGTCCTCGGGCTCTTGCAAGAAATCAAACAAGAGTTTATCAGACACAAAATATTATAAAAATATGCAAATAAATCAGAGAAAAAATATATATATACAACTATGAACAAAAACCCATGAAAAAGAAAACTGCGAAAAATCAAATGACTACTAAGCCTTGCTCCCGACAACGGTGCCATTCTGATGACCGATAAAATCGCCGAGAGACTAAGGGAGATAATATCATGGATCGTAGCAACCTCAATCCCTCGAAAATCGATCAATCAAGAAAAATCAGACCACCAAAATGAGAATAATCAGTCAAAAAGTCAAATAGCGATCTTGCTATTTATTTAACCCGGTAGCAACCAGGGTCGAACTCAAGGAGCACGGATTGGCCAGTGGCCTACGAAGTAGTCAAAAAATGAATAAAGTAATAAATATATTTTTGGTGGATTTTATGTTTTTAAATTTTTTATGATTTTTAATTATGAAGATCACTCTATCTCATCCCCTCCAAGTTGTTTTGTTGTCCTTGGTGGTAATCGTGGCATGCTCCCTATACGGTGGTTGCATCCTCAACGTTGTTCATTGCGCAATCTCATTTACATCCTGTAAGAACCGCCATTTTTATGAGATTTCCATATGTTTTCGTTTGAATCAATAAGAATACGTAAGAGTCTAAGGTAGTTATATCGCAGTAGATGACAAGGCCACAGTTCATGTTGTTGGTTTTTGTAAAGCTCTGATTAATAACTTGGAACTCCAGGTCCATGTACGTAATGGATTTTTTAGGGTTTGAGAACACTTGTAATTAAAGAATGATTAGTAACCTTAGAATATTGTACAACTGAATGAATAATAACCTTAGGTTTCCATACAACTCAAATTTTGGCATCGTTTGATCTACATAGGACTAAGTTTCATCAGATCAATTGTTTCAAATTGTACCCAAACACTATGTGTTATAGCCTTACTGGATTTTTTATGGATCTCAACAAAAAGTAGGATGTTAATGGCATCTACAGATCAAAACTCATCAGGAAATCTCTTAATTGGTTAATGTTGATTCACAAGATACACGTGACATTAACAAGGATTGAATCAAATGCACTATTGCATAATAATAATTCAACACAATTGAGAAAAAACATCTTACCGAAGGTAAATCGAATCACCAATTTGATACAGACTATGCAAACTATGAAGGCCTTGGGAGAATAATTCAGTAGATCTATGAATGTAAATGAAATTGCATTGAAAAATTTTGATCTAAGTTTGAATGACAATATGTTCATGTGTGCATCATTAGTACTTGGATTAGGACTTGATCTAAATAACATCCATATGTAAAATAGATTTATGCAATATTAGTCCATGTATCACTATTCAATGCAACAAATTGTATAACATGTAGTTCGCAATGAATCTAAGCATATCTTGCCCATTGATCCACAGAGTTTGCTTTTCAAAACTGGGATGAGATAAACTCAAATTTGTATTCCTATTTATGGTTCAATCTTTAGTTTATATTTAATTTCTTAATTCTTAAATTCCACAGGTCACGACTAGCCTATTTTTGTTCGAAAAGAAGAAGAGATGTTTGGAGAGCCAAAACAATCAATCGACTGCCCTTGCTGGACAAAGTAGTCAAATTCCAGTAGAACCAACACATGCACTGAGTTCAAAGCGTCATCTTCTAACACGTGTATGTCAGAGCACTCAGATAGGATCTCGGTTTCCACGACATCTTCAACCGATTACAACACTGGGTGGTCATTCACTGTCCCAATCTACACTCACACAACCATTAGCTTGTCAAAGAAGACACCTACAATCACAAGACAACGAGAATATTCCATTCATCTCAGAGATAGAGCCATCTGCTTCAAAAAAATAGGTGATCATCATTTAGCTAATAAAGGTATAACCTACTATCTTTAGGTGAATGTTTACTAAATTATTCAAATTATGTTACACTGAAGCATAGGGGTAAGACAAGAGGTGTATCATTAGCAAAGAAATCAGCATCGTTAGGGCACAAACCACTCATCAAAATCGACCTTGTAGAAGGTAGGCCATTGAATGCATAGAAAGCAAATGCCCTTCAAACGGTGTGTGGTATAGTAGCAAGAGAGGATGTACCATTAGTAGCAGACTTCAGGTCTTTGACTGATAAGGATCTTCGGGTTGCACATGATCGAATAAGAGTAAGTTATTGTCTATTATTTTTAAAAAACCTTTTTATTAAATAAATGTCTAATATGTTATTTTTTAGACTCTTCTTGAGATTGAGGATTTTGACTCTGGCCCATGAGTCAAGGATGCAGTCAATCGTCATATTTCTAAACAACTTAAAGATCATCAACATAATTTAAAGATGGAGTGGGAGAAGAAAGGAGAAGTTGCAAGGCCCGATAATGTTTCCATTGATACTTGGAATGTGATGGTTCAAATTTGGAAGAAAGTGGAGCATCAAGTAAGTTTTTTACAAATAACTAAATATTTTTATTTTATTTCATTGTCTAATTCATTTAAGTATATAGGAAATGCGAGAAGAACAAGGAAACACGCAATAATCGTGTGAAGCATATATCAACCACTGGTTCAAAGTCATTCGTTGTAAAGAAAAAATGAAATTGTGAGTAGCTTGATTGTTAATTTGAAATAGTTAACTACTTTTCTAATAACATGGCTATAAATCCTCATCGTCACAATCTCGTGATGAACTTAATGGCAAACCTTGTGGAGAAATACTCTTGTTTGCTAGGATGAAGATTTGCATAGACAAAACAAGTGAGGAACCATTAGATCCTTTAACAGGTCAACATGGACATTGGTCAACATCATAAGCATCCCAAAGCTATGTAATTTCACACGTCTAAATATTATGGATTAATTAGATTATATTTAAAATAGTAGTCATGTTAAATTTTCTACAGGCCACAATGCTAGATATGTGTGCGAAGGCAGAAGCTGAAGGGAGACAGGTTACAGATGCCGAGATAGCCAATGTTGTTCTCCAAAATGAAGGTCGTTCAGATGCTCTAAATGGTATGGGACATGGTTATATACCGAAAGGGAGAGGACGGCGTAGGGATTACATCTATGTCAGAGACTGACTATGAGGAATTGAAAAGAAGCTTCGGGAGGAGATTAAGGGAGAGTTAGTTCAGAACTTGAGCAAAAGGTGGTTGCAGGGACACGAGCATACTTTTAGAATTATCCTCTATCATCTTCACCACCGTCAATGCCCTTTGATTCACCTCTTAATGGTATTGAACTCCGTATGTGTTGATTATTTCATTTTATTTATGTTTTTATGTAATTCTATATTCAATTTTTTAAACAGATATCTTTCAAATGCACTCAAGCTTTAGACGTCCACATGATGGACGACATTCAAACATTGTCCTAGGTTATATTAACATGACATTTAAACGTCGACCATAAGCACTAACGGTGTTACAGTATTCCAGTAGATATTGTCTTATTTTAATGATGGATAAATATAATATGAGCTTGCAAAGGTTCTTTCCAAGGATGGAATTCATGCCCAACATTTTTAGAGATGGATGATAAACTTGGCGAAGCCTGATTTAAAGATATTATAACTAGTTGAAAACGTGATGGAGAGAAAAAAATGGATGATTATTATCTTAAGGCATAGGTGACATTTGATGCTGCTATTCTACGACATTATCTCGTGGTTAATCATGTTGATAAATTTGGGATGTCGAACATTTATTACGATTGCAAATTTGATGTATAATATTTCACGGTATTTTCCTGAAATGTATCTGATACTATATTACGTTGATGTTCTAGCCAAACTTCATTTGACTGTCCCCATATTAATAACTGTTTAGAAAAAACTAAGATCAAGCGGAAAATCAAGACCATGTATCCTTAGGATCCGTTCGATTTGAGGGGTAAACTCCCCTTTACCCCATCTTTTCTCCCTCCTACGTGGATCCCACTTTTATCTTTTAAAAAAAAATAAATAAATCAATTCTCCATCATCAGTTCTATCAAAAAATAATATATTAATCATCGTATCATATAAACATTATAAACTACTCCACTTTTACTCACTTTTCCAAACTTAAATACAATCGCATCACAATAGCTACTCACTTTTTCAAACTCCAATACAATCATATCAAAACCAAACCTACTTCTAACCCACCCTTAGTTTAACTCTCTATCTAAATATCAAAATACAAAAACGAGTTACCCTCTACCAGTTTAACCCGTCCTAACGCGCGTAACAAACGCACTCTTAGTGCACACATTGTCAAGCTGCTTTGACGAAAAAAACAAGTACGAGGGAAACAAGTCATTCATACTTCTCACCCCCAATGAAAACATATTTTTCAACTGATTAAATCTACTCTAGAAGGATTACCATTGCTTCTAACCCTCATTGTCTACCAAATAAAGCAAGTTAATCCCATGTCATAAAAACTAATACATGCACCAATTAAGTCATGTTTCTTTGCCCCCTTTATTTGGATGGGGTTACAAAAAGGCCTTATTTATGTAATTATAGTGATGAGATAAAGGGGGCATATTGCTCATATAATTGGAAATTACTGTGAAACAAGGTAATATGAATGGAAAATAAATAGTAGTCATTGTTCAAGGGTAAGCGACTAGAATAGATTAAAAAACCAAAAAGAGATATGACGGTATTAGGAATGAGAAAATTTGAGGGCAGTTATAGAAATTATAGTGATCTTTTCTTATTCATCGAAGGAACTAGGTAAACAAAGAAATTAAAAAGAGAGAGAGGAGGGGGAAAGTTTCATCATTTATCAAAAAGTGCACAAGTAATGCAAAAACCACCGTGCTTTGCAAAACAAAAAAGACTAAATAATAAATGAAATGAAAAACAAAAGTCATCAGGACACCTCTCGATGGGTTCCTTTCATGGTAGCACTTGTGTATATGGGGAAGACGACACCAATTATCTCCATTTGTTAACGGCTTGGAGAAGGACAAGGCTTCAAATTAAATGCACGAAAGAGGTCGTTACCTTAGTAAGAAAAAAATGTTATATTATGGGTTTATATCACATGCATCCTTCTTAACTTTCACAATATCAATTATGCCCTTTTCTTTTTCGAAACATCAGTTGTATTCATACCTTTCATACAAAATTCACAATTCTGGCAAAGCAGATATACAAAAGGGTGGGACTGTGAATTATGTAAAAATATAAAGGCACAACTGATATTCAAAAAAAAAGAGAGGTTATAACTGATATTGCAGAAACTAAGAAGGTTACAAGCTATAAAAACCCTTGTATTATTGTTGGAGAACACAAGGAAGCCTGGACCACGGGGCCCACTACCACGCACCAGTGCGAATTGCAGCAGAGGGGTCCGCCAGGCCCAGGCGTCTACGTTGGTTGGCGTGAGGTATCGGGCTCCTCCATTAGTTGTGGTTGTGGGCCACAAGCATATATGATGTAAAGGCCCACTCGTGATGGGCGAATTTAATGACTGTGGATGGGGACGCCTATATTTTGATTAGATGCGACCATCCATGTGAACCGTCAATTCGAATATACACTGTTTGTGAATAAATGTTTGAATAGGATACTCGACATTTATTGATGGAATGAAGAACTTCTAACACGATATTCTAAATATATGATGGATAGATTTTTATCGTTGTTCGTTATTTTATAGTATTATTGCAAGCAAGCTGTAAATTTGCAGTAGGATTCAAACATTTATAGAAAGATTACGGATATTGTTTAAATTTATGGCATGTTTCGTACATTTCTGGCTAGTTTTGAACCTACCATAAATTTATAAGTGTGATTAAATTTTAAGAAATTTGATATAAATTTATGCGATGCTTAAAATCCTGCTGCACATTTTTAAATCAAACCATAACTTTTTTTTTTGATTTGTATCAAACCATAACTTTAGAGCACGTTTAAAACAATGTTTTAACATTACTAACACTTCTAGCAATTTTTATGTCATAAATTTAAGATATCATGTGACAAACATTCCTTGTCTTGCTATACGCACCCAACACAAAGATATGATTATAATTTGAGAGAAACAGTATGAACGATCATGTAAGAATCTAAGCCAATTTTGAGTAAGTTTTTGGATAACTTTTTAGATGTGTAAACAACTTCCCATGCAGCGTCGAATTTGCATTATAAATTGCTCCTATTCTATGTCATTTCTTCTAAGGAGAGAGAACACTTTTCTTCCAATGTCTTCTTCCATGTTGAGAGATTTTGAGCAAGAACCTTCAATATGAGATAGATTGATTAGGACAGCCTTCTAGACAATAAGACAATCACTTAAGTTATAAATGGATGGTAACCCACCCCACTAAAATTCAAAGCAAAAAAACTTCTTATTCACCACAAGAAAAAGAATCTAGAAGACCAGCATCATGTTGGGACCAAAGAAGGGGGTAGAGAAGGCAAAGGATAGTTGGGTTGATGAGTTGCTTGAGGAATTGTGGTCTGAGAGAAAGACCTCTTGCTCTCGGGAAGACAATCCAAAATCATTGCAAATGGTCATTGGACACAATCGAGCATTTCTTTCTTGTTCTAGAGTGTGATTTATGGAGAAATTTTGACTTTATGTGATCCAACAGAACGAGGGTAGATTTTAGATCATCTAGTTCCAAATAATGACCCACTACTTCCATGAGTATACTACATAGAGATAATTACAAATATTGCATGAGTTTATGCCATTTATTTTGGACTACATGTATATAAATCTCCACATCATGAGAGGATCCATTACTCTTTCTTGTATGATGAGGGAGGACCAAAGTCATAAAGAAATGTAATATATGATTTATAATGAAAAAATAGTAAGTACTTTGATATGATATAACTTGCTCTAAAATGTGTTCATGAAATAGTTGCGAACTGATTCCTATAATAAATCAAATTGTGAAAAAACACAAAATTGATAAGCTAATCTTGCGTGATATGTTAAATCCGAGATAGTTACAACCACAGCTAAAATCCAACAATAGAAGAAGCAACCATAGATGCATGAGAGTTTTAGTATGGAAATTCCACTGGTGAGAGGGTAAAAAATCATACGGATGATCGGAATCAATAAGTCAAGAATTATTATAAAATTAATCTCTTGTGAGGGGCTCACATAAAGTCAATACTCTATACGATGTTACAAATCATCAAAGAATGGATTAAAATATGGAGGAGAAATATCGCCAAAAATATTGGAGAGTAAAAACTGCAATGACTGCTTCCTCCAAATTGTGGTGTTGTATCCACGAAACACCCCCCCGTCCTCATCTTGATACGCATCCCCTCTACTATATTTATAGTGTATAGAGAGACTTGTGCATCTATCAAAAAAATCGTGCAATAATTAGGAGAATCATACCAATTAATTAAAAAGATAATCGATGAATTCTGGGATTCATCAATCTCTATCAATCTCTGCTTTGTTGATTGCAAATCAAATATTTGAATGTCAACAATTCAATTCTCCATAAGGAACATGATTGATCATATTTGTAGAAATTCCCATTGGAGGGGAACTTATCCAATGAATATCCTCATTCATCAACAATATAAGAACTACTCCATACATGCAATAAAACAACATCTTTCGAATTCCTTAAGGGATAAAGACTTTGTCATCATATCAGCATTATTATCTATGTGGATCTTATTAAGTACAAATCGCTTTGAAACATATTTTGACCTTACACGAAAAGTAGATTCTTGCCAAGGAGAATCATGCTCTGACTTTCAAAATAAATGGTATATTTGGCTTGAACAAAATTAAGTTCTTGCATGAACTTCTCCATCCACAAGAGTTCTTAACTTGCTTATATAGAAGCAAAGAATTCTGCCTTTATAGTAGGCAATGCTAGGCACTTTACAAGAAAGAATTGATTGGTCGAACTATTTTTCCGTCGATTCTAGAATTAATTGGTTGAATAATTTTGGTTTGATTTTTAATAACTTGATGCAAAACTAGGGTACGTAAAATAAGATTGGAATAAAAGGTTTTGGATCCGTGATCCCCAGCTGTTGACACTTGTGTTCATTTCTTCATTGTATTATTTTCAACCAACATTTCATGTAATTCGTGTCATATTGAATGCAATTAGGTTGTTTGTATTTGATGCAATAAGAAGCCAAATTGGGTTCAAGTGGGAAGATAATTGTGTTGGAGGGAAAGTTGGAATTCTCAAATTTGAAATAAACGGGAGTTTGAGTAGAGTTTTTAATACCACATCTAATAGTTCTAAAACTTTGGTAGACTTAAATATGAGTTCACACACCAAGCTCTTCTAACAATATTAGATAGGATTGGATGATCATGTGCACTCGTCTCTGGTTTGACTCGGAAGAGTCAATTCGAATCTTGATATAATATCAATGTGAGTTTTATTTAGCAGATCGAACAAATTAATTCAGTGGATTAATATATTATTCTGCATAATAAATTGGTCCGTGTTTACATTTTCTTCATATTATGAATTGGAAATGCATGATTGTTCTTTTTTTAATCTATAATACATTTATATTGATTTGTATGAATACGAATAATTATTATTTAATCCATACCTTAGTGATCCTATTAACCACAATTTCCGTTCTTTACTTGGAGATTCGATATGATACCCTTGATGCTTACGTTACAACTCATGCGGTGCACTTGTAACGTAAGCATCTCACAGGTCATGATAGATTTGGACTTAACAGGTGTTTTACTTGGAGATTCGATATGATACCCTCAATATGCCTGCAAAGATTCACTGTAATAGTTGTTACTAGTGAGTATGCCCGCGCTTCGCGGCGGGGAAAAAAGAAGATATATGTTCAAATGAATTACCTGCTCTTTATTGAAGTAATAAACATAAATGTTGAACAGATAAAACAACGATCAAAATATATAATTTATAAAGCATATATTGACAATGAATATTCATCAAATGAGGAAATAGTGATTACTTTCTACATGTCATTAGTAAAAAAAACAACTAAGTTATTTTTTTGTTAACATTTATTTTTTTAGACAAAATTTTGGATAACTAATATCATTGTGTATGACATCATAACTTTTAGTTATTACAGAATTGTAAATAATGGTTATTCCAACAATTACAACAACATACAGAGAGATCAACTTCTATCCATATAAATCAGTAGTATACAGATTTAAATTAGACAATTCGAAATTACGAACATGCACGACTACAATACTTTCCAGCTAATCCAGCTCCACAGGAACACCTTCCAGCTAATGCAGGTCTACAGAAGGAATGTAACTGCAAATATGTGAACGTCTTCCTGAAAGGAAAAAGCAAGGAAAATTTAACATGTTTGCAGAATTTAAGAGCACATAATATATTTCAATGTTATTGCTGGCAGTTCACGTGTATAGAAAGAATAAGATTTTACATATGATAATTTTTTCAAGGAAGATAAAGAAAGATAGCGAAATGTCAAAATACACTTAATTACTGTTATGAAAACAAATGCATAATTACAGATTCAACAAAATAAACGGGAAAGAAGGTTAAAACTAAAAAATAAAATGACCCCGTCAGGGATAAACGTCATATTATGTGAAATAGAAATACTGATTTATGGTAATAATACACATGCTGAAAATATACACATGCCGAGAACATTAGCAAGAAAGGGAAGGAGAAGGATAAATGCAAGTAAGAGGAAAGTAGCAAAATGAGTAGAACGAAGAGTAATGTTGGTAAGATAGAAGTGGAATATAAATATCAAAGTAGAACTGATCAGAAGTGGGCTTTTGACAATGAAAGCGTCTCCTCCCTGGGAGGAGAATGTGATCTCTGACTACATCCTTGTTGCATAATGAGCCAGCAAGTCATGGGCAGTGGCTTGGTTAAGGGCCGGTGCCGTAGCGAAAGCGAGCTAGCTTACTTCTAAGACGCGGTTGTCACTGCCCGAACCAGGATGATCTATCATGCCCTAATAAGTAACTCTGCTTTCGTAGGGACACCTGCGAAATAGATAAGAACCAAAGCAAGGACAACCGAAAAAACATGTCCTTCTGGAATGAATAAACATCAATAAAAAATGTCAACACATTTGGAAAAAAAATAGTCAGGAAATACATAAAGACAATGGAAGAGGAATAAGTAGAACAAACGGTATTTTTATACATGTTTAATAGGAGAACTATCACAGGAAATGCTACGAAATAGGCAACATACAAAACAATAACAAAAATCCAAGTATCACATCCTTGGAGCTGACGAAGACAGATGCAAGTAATCGAAACGGCTGCGCAAATTGGAAGGAGAGGAAAGGTTAATACCTTCTTAGGGAGTTGGCAAACGAAACGAAAAACATTCGAAACAGGACACCGAAACAAAAGGGTAAACCTCCTTTCTAGAATTTAATTTCCTTAGCTTCTTGTTGGACCATGAAAACTTCTAAAAAATTTTCACATAGACCCTTAACTATAGTTCATGCATGCAGAAGCAAGTAGGGACTACAGATGATCTACCTCAGAGGAGTCGTAAATAAAGGCTTGCTTGTTCTTCACAGTAACCTCCGACTCCCTCTCAAAAACATTAAAAAACTGAAGCAAACAAAAACGTTTTTCATCAGTTGAATTCTGGCATCAATAACATTAACCATTGATATGAAATATCAAACAAAATATTAGCAATAAACCAACATTAAATACCAGTTGTTTCTTTCATGCAATAACTTCTTTCCATTAGCTAATATCAGTTGCTGCTTTCATGCAATAACATCTTTCGATTCACTAATATTTAATATTATTACACTGAAGATGTGGTTATATAAATGTTAGAAACCCAAGACTAATAAAAACAGGCGGGTAGATTGTACCTTTCCCTGACAATGCATTCATTCTACATCAGGAGTACGTTTTCCTTTGACACCTGGATGCACCATATCCATCGTCTGTACATTCTTTTGACATGAAAACATAAACATGTATACACAGTACTTATTTTCATGATAAAGGTAGGCCATATCTGACATCTCTGTAAATCTGATAAACATAAATATTGAGACGTTACCAGCTTTAACAGTTTCTACATACTTCTCTGCTATGCTTCAAGTAAGATATACAGTACAACCAACGCATAAAAAATACGCAAAAGTCTGAAAGTAGAATTCCAGAAATTTTGCAACAATTGTATACATTCATGTGAGAAGAAACGTAAGTAAAAGAAGACTGTAGTCGAATTTTTTTTACACATAAGCAAAATGGTAGAACATAAAGTTAGATGTTAAAGACAGTAAATGAGATGGAAGGTGGTTATGAACTTTACAGTCATGCAGCAAGTTACAAATTCATGGCATTAGAAGATATGTATATTTTGGGATAAGGACAATGAGGCATAATAAGCGTCAATTACCGTTCAACTAACATTAGGGCAACAAAACAGAAGAAGAGTAGTATTACGATTATAAGCAGAGAGTGTATGATAGACTTACTTATATTCGGTGTTTATGCTCATAGAACTAAAATGTGCATAGACAAAGTTCGATAGTACAAACATTAAAGTTGAATACAAATATCTATTAAAATCTATAGTCATTAAGTTACAAATTTCTGCCATTTAAAAACATTCAGATCTTCGGATAATGACTTGAATCAACATGAACCTCGTCGTTACCTGAAAAGAAGTGTAATTTAATAAAATCAACAAATTATTAAAGAAGGAGAAAATATACGTACAACGGAATATTTTTAATGAGATTTCCTACTGTGTATATATATATATACATATACAAAGATGCACACACACGTGCACACACACAACATACATATATAGATGCAATACATGATACTTACGGACGTCACTATAAACTGTTTGAATCACTTGTTGAGTTTGATGGCCCACATTGTGCTCCACTGGAACTTTAATGAATGTTAAAAAAGGAGTCAATTTACATTGCATTTACTTTTTCGAATATGAAAAAAAACTATATTGTTGCCTGTATACTCATCAATATTACACCTTGTACGAATGCCGTAAACTTCAGGAATGTCCAAGTCAAAATAGAATTTTGACAATGTTGTGGAGCACAACATAGGTTTACCTGCAATATTATAAGGAAGAATTAGATAATACACTACATATGTATTTAAAGAGTAATTAGTTGTGCAATTTCGGACGAACATACTCACCACGGTAGTACTTGACTGTTAATCCTGTGAGGATTATAACGGTCCTTCTTATGTTATCATGAAGAAGCTCTATTGGAAATATCTCTGCTATTCTGCCCCACAAGGTAACAGGTAATATCTTACCACTGTTTAGTAAAAAGGTAAAGTCTTACTCTTTATGAAATGGAAAACAATTTCAATTCAATAAGCGAAACAAATCATGGTATTTAGAACATGTTAGAAAACCTGTTGTTCTGCACGTGTATATTCTGCTTTGTTGGTGCACCTTCTTCATGGTAGTATGCTCTAATACTCGTATTCGGTAGAAGCCAACCAAATACATCTGAAATAATATAAATTAAAATGATTACAGCAAACAGTGTGAAAATAGTAGAATATAATTGTAATTGTATTGATTTATGAAATACAGAAGTATCATGCATACCAATAACGTATGTGTTGCTGAAAATAGGTGTCCCGACATCTTCAAAGTCAACAAAGAAAAATTTGTACATAGGAATCGATATATTTAGTTCCATATGATGAATGACATAAGTAGTCTCGATGAACTTTAAAATCAGTTCATTAGGAACTACTCTCAACGATGATTTATTCGGATATGTGATGCAATCTGCAATGGTGTAAACGTTTCCTTCACTTAGGTTATGACCGGAACAATATTTTTTGTCCAATTCAATCACACATTCAATTGCATCTGCCTACATAAAACGGAACAGTTAACATTAAGTAAAAAATTCCTTGCATGAAAGGTATGAAGAAACCCACAAATAGTATGGGATAATAGATTTTCAAAAAATTTACTTAATATGTTCATATTGTCATTCTAACCTTCGAATCTACAGCAAGGAATGTAGCAGATGATGGGGTGTTATTAGATCCCAGAGGCGAGGAATCCCATAAGCGGATAACTCTGACTTTAACTGTATGCAACACACCCACTTCCACGAAATCGGAAATGTATGAATAATTCATTCTTCCAAAGTACCTACAGGATTTTGTAAGCGTTGAACTAAAAGTAGATTGTAAAAAGAGAGTGCTTGTTAATTTGAAAAGCAAAGTAAAGTACAATAGGTGATATTTTTTTCGACATGAAGAATTTGATCATACACAGTATAGCGAGACCTAGAATATGAATAAATATAAAATTAAAACAACATGTACTCTATATCTAAATAAAATAACAGACAAAGAACAGGAGTACCAAATACGATATTGTCAGATTTAATGTTTGTATCATGTAAACTTTAAAAATAAAAGGAAGAAATAACTTGTTAGTAAAGTTAATGAATACGCCCATTTAATATATTTAGAGAAGCATGAAATGTATATCCCTACATAGGCTCAGAAGGTGACAACTTAATTTTGTTGATGGCTACATAATATTCTTTATTTGATCTGAATATTTTGCCTCGCCAATGAACAGTTGCATCTCACCATGTTGTAGCATCTTCATTGCCCTAATATATATACAAACAATTTAGTATATTAAAACTAAATAAAATTGTATAAAGTTTATATATATATGTATAAACAGTGGTAGGCATTTTGGGTAAAACAGTAAATCAGATACCATCTGATTGTTGACTTAATTCTACCTCAATTATTAACAAAATACAGTAAAAAATTTTAGTTGTCAGTGTAGCAGTTACATTGTAGGAAAAAATAAATAAATAAGTTGTCAGTAAAGTGAAGGAAGATGCACATTTCATAAATTCAGAGAAGCATGAAATGTATATCTCTACATAGGCTCAGAAGGTTGAAACTTATTTTTGTTGATGGCTGCATAATATTTTTTTATCTGATGTAAATATTTTGCCTTGCCAATCAACAATTCCATTTCACCATGTTCTATCATCTTCATTGCCCTAAAACATATATTATATATATATATATGTATATATACGTATGCAATATAATACAGTACAACTAAATAAACTATATAAAGTTTATATATATATATGCATAAAAAGTGAAAGATGATTTGTGTAAAACAGTAAGTCATATAAGATCTGTTTGTTGATTTAATTCTAAATCATGTAGTTAAAAAGTACAGTAAAAAACGTTACATGACAGTATAAGTATATAGACACGACACATATAAAGTGGATAAAGTATCTAAAATATACTTGTATGTTCACAGTGCTGGAAATCAAGTCTTTCTTATGGCAGCATAAATTTTATAGAAAATAAACTTCGACACATCAAACAACAATTTCAGCATACATGTTAGAGTGAAATACAAAAGCCAAAGAAATATAACACTAATACAACATGTACTTTGTTTCTACATAAAATATCAGAAAAATAAAAGGAAGAACGAATACAATATTGTCAGATTTAATGTTTGTAGCAGGTATCTTTAAAAAAATAAAAAACGAAATAAGATGTCATTAAATTTAAGTAATATGTGCATTTAGTAGATTACCCAAACCACGAATTGTATATCCTTATACAGGCTCAGAAGTTTGAGATATTTGTTCTTTGATGGCTGCATAATATTCCAATCAACAATTGGATATCACCATGTTGTATTATCCTCATTGCCCTGACATATATATATGTATACATAGAGAATATACTCTAATAATACTAATTAAATTGTAGAAAGTATATATATATATATGTATGTATATATACGTATAAATGATGCGAGAGGATTTCGATAAATATGTGAACCATGTAGGCTCCAATTGGTGGAAATCATTTATTCTCGATGGTTGCGTAATATTTAGAGAAGAATATATTCCTTGCCAATCAAAAACTCGATCACACATGTTACATCATCTTCATTGCCCTAATATATATAAGCAATTTAGTATACTAAAACTAAATAAAATTGTATATCAGATAACATCTGATTGTTGACTTAATTCTACTCCAATTATTAAAAAAATACAGTAAAAAACTTTAGTTGTCAGTGTAGCAGTTAAATTGTAGGGAAAAATAAATAAGTAAGTTGTCAGTAAAATTATGGAAGATGAACATTTCATAAATTCAGGGAAGCATGAAATATATATCTCTACACAGGCTCAGAAGGTTGGAACTTATTTTTGTCGATGGCTGCATAATATTTCTTTACCTGATGTAAATATTTTGCCTCGCCAATCAACAATTCAATTTCACCATGTTGTATCATCTTCATTGCCTTAAAATATTATATATATATATGTATATATACGTATGCAATATAATACAGTACAACTAAATGGATTGTATAAAGTTTATATATATATATATATATGTATAACACTAATACAACATGTACTTTGTTTCTACACAAAATATCAAAAAAATAGAAGGAAGAACGAATACAATATTGTCAGATTTAATGTTTGTAGCAGGTATCTTTAAAAAAATAAAAAACGAAATAAGTTGTCATTAAATTTAAGTAATATGTGCATTTAGTAGATTAACCAAACCAGGAATTGTATATCCTTATACAGACTCAGAAGTTTGAGATTTTTGTTCTTTGATGGCTGCATAATATTTTGTTGTTTGCAGTAAATATTTTGCCTCGCCAATCAACAATTGGATATCACCATGTTGTATCATCTTCATTGCCCTAATATATATATATATATATATACAGACAATATACTCTATTAAAACTAATTAAATTGTAGGAAGTATATATATATGTATATATATCTATATATATATACATGCAAATGATGGGAGAGGATTTCGATAAATATGTAAACCCTGTAGGCTCCGACTGGTAGAAATCATTTATTCTCGATGGCTGCGTGATATTTAGAAAAAAAACATATTGCGTCGCAATCAAAAACTCGATCACACATGGTACATCATCTTCATTGCCCTAATATTTTGACAATTTAATATAATGTAACTGAAAAAATTATAGGAATATAAATATATATCTATACACTTTAAAAGGATTTGGGGAAAACAGTAAAGCAACTTCACATTTGGTTAGTATATAATAAAAAGATAATATATTTCATTGATCTAGTAAACTTAAGAAATTTACAGGAACCAGTCGTAAACAATACAAAAATGACTTTGCGTCTGCTATGTGTTGTTATACTAAATGGGAAAATAATATATTCAGCAGAATATCTTGGTTGAAGATCTATATACAGTAATTGTGTGTAAAGATATGAAGAAGTGCATACCTTCGTTAGATCTCACAAAACAGCAAGGGATGTATGAAGGGAGAGGTGCGTAGAATATGTGCTCTGAACCACTACCATATAAGCAGTTGTGTGCGGAGGTTAACCATTAACACGAGAAGACAAAAACAAACCGTGAGCCATAAATCATGGAGAACAGCATAGCTTTATGCTGCATGTACAACACGTCAACAGGCGCACGTTGATAAACACACACGGCAATAAATACCTGCTGTTAGTATCACATATCTCAATATACCAAACATAATATTAAAGAGTGGTGGGAGGTTGGTACATGCAATTAATGGCTCCTAGGAATGTGGCAGGTACCAAATACAATATTGTCAGATATAATGGTTGTACCAGGTAAACTTTAAAACTAATTAAGTTGTACAAAGTTTATATATATGTATATGTATATATACATATAAATGATGCAAGAGGATCTCGATAAATATGTAAATCATGTAGGCTCCGACTGGCAGAAATCAGTTATTATCGATGATTGCGTAATATTTAGGAAAAAAAATTTTGCCTTGCCAATTAAAAACTCGATCACTACACTTTAAAAGGATTTCTGGAAAATATTAAATCAACTTTACATGCAGTTAATATATAATACAGAGGATAATATATTTCCATTGATCTAGTAGACTTAAGAAATTTGCAGGAACCAGTACTAAACAATATAAAAATAAGTTTGAGTCTGCTATGTATTCACATATTCAATGGGAAAAGAATATAGTCAGCAGAATATATTGGTTGAAAAATCTATATATGGTAATTGTGTGTAAAGATATGAAGAAGTGCATACCTTCGTTAAATGTCACAAACCAGCGAGGGATGTAAAAAGGGAGAGATGCGTAGAATATGTGCTCTGGACGACAACTATATAAGCAGTTGTGTACAGAGGATAACAATCAACACGAGAAGATAAAGGAAATCCTTAGTCATAAATTATGAAGAACAGCATAGCTTTCTGCTGCATGTACGACACGTAAACAGGCTCACGTAGATAAACATACAGGGCAATAAACAATTGCTGTTAATATCACATATCTCTATATACCAAACATAATATAAAACAATGGTGGCAGATTGGTACATGCAATTAATGTATCTTGGCCCGTCTCTCCTCTGTAAATTTAAAATTAAAGTTTGCAAGAGGTAGCTATTATAAAAACATAGTCAACAACCAGGGAGTATGAAAAAATACAAAGACGAACAACTTTGAAACTTATAAAAGTATGAAATGTATATTCACACAGAATCCCAGGCTGTTGGCATTCAATTTCGTTCATGGTTACCGAATTTTTTTTAAAAAAAAGCAATAATTTCTCTCGACAATCTACAATATGTGCACTATACTTAGTTATCGAGTACTTTCATTACAGATAAAACGTTAACAACAATCTTGTCGTACTTATCAATTAATTTACCATAATGAAACAAATGCATGAGAAAACAAACGCAATGCATAAATAAACACCTATTATCATTACTTACCATCTTCAACCTCGTGCGTCAAAATGATCTTGATATTGCAGTTGCTCACAAGGAAAACAAAAGTATCAGTTAAGTAACTACATATATGTACATAGAACAGGTAATACACAGACCGGAGTATAATGCACCAAAAAAGAGGTTCTTTACATATTGTTAGAAACAACTACCATATTTATCAAACACAGAAGCTAACCCCAGGCTCCCAGCAGAGCCTCTGATCACATGTCAAGAAAAAAAAAATACTAACAACATAATAAATAGCAGGATATACACACAGGACTAAATAAAATGAAAGATATGTAGACGGTGTTACATGGCAGATTTAAATTTCTTCGGCTGAATATCCGAAATATCATGCGAACTCCTTTCCTCCAACTCTCGTTTCAATGAGACATTGCTATCGGTTAGCACACTGCATAATATTGGCATATATGTAGGTATAATACATGTAATCTATAGATAAAAGATCTAATGCTGTGATGAGAGATAAAATAACAAACTGCCAATATAAATGTATAGGCTATTCCGACCATACCCTGTTTCTTCTTTTTCCTTTGATGTTGCAACTGAAGATGATGCGTCACGTTGAGTGTTCCCTATTTTTTTAATAATTATATGGAAGTTAACAGAAAATATATCTTAGAATCATGATATCAGACATGAACCTATCCCTATTCTAGAAAAAAATTTTATACAATAACCTTTAATATCTGATTCTCGAAAAACTTTGACAACTTTGAGCTGGACTTTCTTCTTGAAATCTCGGAAACCAAGTAATATTATAAAAACAAATTTCTGTCCTACCAGTTTATATAAAATTGGAGGCAACGAAAATCTATCATGAACAGGATTTGAAGCAAGAACTGAACATGCAATTCCCACAAGATCAGCTGCAACTTTTCCGAAAACCATAAAAGACGCCTGCGACCCTTCGTCAATAACTGTGAGATTGAGCTTGTACCTAAAAAAGTAACAATGTGTGTAATACTGGAACATCCAAAGGAAAAAGTGTAATATAAATTACCACGATAATGGGTTATATTCGTATGAACTGCATCTATCACACCAAAACTTATCTTCAAAGGCTTTGACGCCAGCCTTGCAGTGATTGCAAGCACGATACCACCATCCATCTGAAACATCTATACCAATGATTGTTGCCGCGCAACTGAATCTTACATTCTGCAAAAAAATATGAAGAAAAGATAGAGCCCCTGATGCCTTTTTTAACAAATTTGCGTTCCTTACCTGATTAATCATCGGATCCAAAGACTCAATCTCCAACAATGTTTTTATATTATCTGCAGCTTCCTCCCTTGGGCTGGACAAAGAGAATTCTTCCTTCGGTATTAACGTAGTTGTTGGTAATGAGGTACACCTACATATCAAATACACAAATGTACCACATATGACATTCAATAACAAATGGTAGGAGAGAAAATAACATAACTACTGCTACAGTAACCTAACTAATGAAACATGAATGGGAAGAGGTGCCACCTTTGACGGAAAGCTAAAGTTTCAGGTATGTCCAAGTCGAAGAAGAACTTGGTTGCCGAAGAGGAACAGAGACATGTTCTTCCTAAATAATACAGAAGACATTTTTCACCCAGATGTTTACTTACAATGTAATAAATGCATAAATGTAATAACATCTAACTTATACAGTACCCATAAAAGTTCGCACAGTCATCCCAGCTAAAATAACAACCACATTATGTGCCTTGTCCAGAACAAAGTCTTCAGGAAAGGTTTCAGCAATTTTTCCCCATAATGTCACCATCAGTTTATTCTCACTTGGTATAAAGAGGAGAAAAGTTAAATAGTATCGAAATAAATTAGCATGGAAATTTAAAAAATAAATTCTAACCTTATATCTTGTATTTCCAAGTTCTTCTTCACAACAGAATTACTTTTTATGTATGTCTCCCCAAGATGACTCACAGAGAGAACATATCCTACCACATCTTGGTAAAAAGTAATATGAGTGTAAGTATAAGTAGTTATATATGTATGTCTTTATATTTGAATAAATTTATACCAGTCAAAGAAGTGTCCTTGTAAATTCTTTTGTTGACTTCGTCAAAATCAATAAAAAAAATTTGTAGGTCGGAATAGCAGGTAACTTTTCTCCTTGTGGTTCCAGAATCGTTGACCTTGTGAATCTTATTAGCAGTTCATGTGGGACAACTCTAAAATTCTGACGATTAGGAGTGATAATAAAGTTAGAAGCAAGAACTATACTGCCTTCTTTAACAGTTTTCCTGAATTGTGACACATCTTGTGATCTAATTGTTCCTTGCATAGAATTACCCTAAAATAAATGGAAAAAATGTTATGACACATATAGAATGAAAAAGATATGAAGCAGGAAAATTGATTGAATTAGGCAACTACTTTTTTTTCCTAACAGTAGACAGTAATATTGGGAGGTTATTTTCCGACAATGTACACCATAAATATCACAAGAATATTATATAATGTTTTTTGCAACAACATGGAATTCGCCTCATATCACAAGACAGCAAACTATTTAAGAACTATCGTGACCTGTAGGAGACTCTCACATATAACCATTCCTTGAATTGAATTACTCTAAAACAGATGAAAACAGAGACCCCAGGGAAACAATTAGAGAAATAAAATATCTAAATCAACAGTAATTGTTGGGCTCAATATTTTGTTATTTGATATTAATGGCTAATAATAGCCGAGGAACATCTTTTGCACTACAGTGAACCAAAGTCATGAAGGTATTTTTTTTCTAGCAAAATTCAGGAAGCGGTCTTATATTGCAATACAATAAACATGAAATTCGGAACAGTAGCTGTAAATTAATATGTATCGATGAATCGAGAAAGAAGAAACATACCAATTCATCAACCATTATAAAATCAACACTTATCAATGCATCGCCAGTATATGGATTAAGCGAATCCCAAACACGAACAATCCGTACCCGAATCTTGAAATTTCCTTTTGCCAAAGTTACCTCTGAAAGATATCGGTAATCCAATCCATGGCATACCTGCGTATTGGTAGACATTGGTTAGATCGTGAAGTGAAAGTGAGACAAATAAGTTGAAAATTCAACCAATGAAACAGAAATCAAATGAATTTCAGGAATAATACGTTTAAGCTAGATTATCAAAAACTTCTCTGTAAACAATATTGTGCGTACACCCCTCAAAGTTCTCTTCATGATTGTGGGAGATATATATCCTCAGCCCTTTACGTGACGTAACCTGCGATAAAGCTACATACAATTGTCCATGACAGAATACAGGAACTGGAAGATACAGTCCTATTTTCTCAAGAGTTTGCCCTTGACTTTTATTTATGGTCATTGCATAGCATACTCTAACAGGAAATTGTTTTCTTTGTAAAATAAAAGGCCATCTTGTTTCTTTAACCTCTAAAGTAATGCGTGGTATGTACACTCTTGCACCTCCATGATTTCCTGTAATAATTATTGCTTCAATCACCTTAGATGTTAATTGCGTTACCAACAATCTAGTACCATTGCAAAGTCCATTACTCTGATCAATATTTCGTAATAACATAATTGGTGTACCAACCTTTAATTTGATAAGGTGATTTGGAACTCCATTAAATTTTAGAGTATTCAGAAATTCTACAGGATATAACAGCTCTTCTTCATCCCTATATTTAGGCGACTTACCTAATGAATCACAACTTAAATACACTTTTTCATCAGTTGGTATCAAGGACAACATGTACTCATTAATTTCATCTACAGCATTGTTTGTAGGTGTTATAATGGACCTTTCTTTCAAATATTGGAGATCATCATATCTCTTTGAGAATTCATCGTATATCTCAACTGAAAAATCCTCAATACTTTTTTCTTTTGAATTAACCAGTAAATCTCTTGGTATTCTTATCCATGTTGCCTCTTCCTCGTCCTCATGCTGCTTGAACATTGGTACATCTCCACTGCCTATATCTAAGATCCACTTCTCAAAATTCATAGACTCTACTAAATTATGCTCATCCATAAATGTATGAGATAACCTCATATTTTTTGTTAGCCTAAAAATCTTGCAATATTTCCACAGTGTTGACTTATTCACCGCAGCAGCCACTATATCTTCTCTTTTTCCATTATTAATAACGGGCAATATTTGCTTAAAATCGCCGCCTAAAACAACAGTTATACCCCCGAAAGGCTTGTCTGCCGCTCCAGAATCACACGATATCATGATATCCTTCAAACTTTTATCCAAAGCCTCAAAACAATTTCTATGATTCATAGGAGCTTCATCCCAAATAATAAGCCGAGTTTTCTCTATTAGCCGCGCAAGGTTAGTACCCTTTTTAATCTCACACGTGGAGTAATCATCCAATTTCAAAGGTATCTTGAACCTTGAGTGTGCGGTTCGACCACCTGGCAGAAGCAATGAAGCTATGCCAGACGAAGCAACTGCAAGAACAATATGACTTTCGGATCTCAACCTTGATATTATTGTTTTCCATAGAAAAGTTTTTCCTGTTCCTCCATGGCCATAAACAAAGAAAAACCCACCACTTCTACTATCAACAGAACACATGATAGATTCATATATCATTTTTTGTTCAGAATTTAATAATTCTATATCTTTCAAGAAATCAAGCAAAAGTACGGTTGTATTGTAATTCATTTCTTCAGCAATCAGTCTATTCTTGTCGGCACCAATCAATGGGTTTGAAGGAATGCTAATATTAAATTCAGTGAGAGAACAGGAATTTTGATTCAAAATTTTCTCTATTTCAGTAAGTGCATATGATTTCAGGGAGTGTTCTTGTATGGATTCATTATAACCACCCACATCCACTCCTAGCATATTACTATAATCTTCACAGAGTAAACACCAATTATTCTCCCATAACTTATTAGGATTCGACACACGTGAGTGTACCAAGAGGGTAGCGAATAAATGTCGCATTGCCCATGAAGTTGCCCATTGCGATGCATCCTGGAGAGCATCATTCCATTCCTTGTCATCGCCTAACAAACCAAGAGAATTGCAAGCCTCTTGGAAGGTTGCATGTACTACACCATTCACTGTCTTAATTTCGTCATAATTCCTTGGACCTTTGATCAAATTAAGTAACATCCTCATATAATACAACTCTCCAGAGTTAGGATGCACATACACGATCCTTCCTATGCATCTACCTTGTTTTCTTTTTGTCCATACCCTCATCTTACTATTCCACACCCAATACCTAGGAAAGTCTGCGTATATTAACTCTCTTGCATCCACATATAATGCGTTTGCTTGCATCCAAGATGTAAACATGGTTGACTTCACGTATTCCTTGGCCAGAACGGTCTCCATATTATCATCATCCCTAAATATTATACTGTTCATCGATGGTAAATGAATCACCAACCTTTCTACCGAAGGATCGCGAAATTGTATTGGAAACTGAAATATGCGCCACACTGCTTCATAAGCTGATACATATCTGCAATCCAAATACTCCTTAACTTCATCTATATCATATTTATCTTCAGCTGGCACTTTCCTATTTTCCCGATCATTTTCTAAAACAACACGGATTCTGTCAGGTCCTTTAGTTATATATTTGAACAAATACTTATGGCTCTTGCCTGGTTGCACCATTCAATGTTAATATGTGCTTGATACCTAACAACCAAATGTCTATTATAAGGAACCACATATCTATTATCTAGTTTTACACCTCCTTTAACAACAAATTCACCATTATCCTTTCTCCTATACCTAGCAAATCCATTGTCATCAATTGTTGTGGCCGAGTTAAATTCTTTTGGGAAATGTTTTGAACATCTACCTTTTGTCATGCATGGTGCGTTCTTATTGTAAACACCGCATGGACCATGCACCATAAACTGCGACACAACATCATGACCCAGAGGATCTTCATGGTGACTTGGTAATTCCGCCATTATCAAAGAATCTATCAATGTACTATTTTCTACGAACTCAGTCAGTTGCCATATAAGAATATGTGCATGAGGAAGACCCCTTTTCTGGAACTCAATTGTATATATAATGGCGATAATTTTCTGAAATTCTTTTATTTCTCTTATATAAGAAATCAAGTCGTTGAGTTTCATCTTGAACACTCTACTAACTAAATCAGGCCTATCTTCTGGTCTTTGTCCACGAAGAAGATCCAATGCATATTGTATTTCTTTCCATTTAGCATTACATGTGAAGGTCAAAAATAAATTTGGATGTCCAAAAACACGACATATTCCCATAACGTCCTGGTAATTTTGCAACATATAACGTGGTCCACCTGTAAAGCTTGCAGGCAAAACAACACGCTTTCCAATTAATTTACCATCATTGTCACCTCTATTTAGAGCATCCCGAATTCCTTGATATATTTCTGATCTCAGTTCTTTTTGGTTTTTCCGTATGTAATCTAACCTATCTTCCTCAATACAGCAATAAGCGTCAACCATATACTGTTGCAATAGGCGTCCACCCCTCAAAAGAGTCTTTCCGTCTCCTTGTCGCTGCTGGAGTCTGTAAGAGTAGAACTCCATCATGGACACTTTTTGTCTTTTTTTCTTATCCTGATCACTTGCATCCGTATGTGTCAAGTCAATGTTGTAACCATCCTCACCATATGGGAAGAGCAAGGGATATTGCATAGCCATAAACAAAGGGTGTATATCACTTATCCTTTTTAATCCCTGATTCTTATGTTCAATAATAATATCACGATTTCTACCTGAACAACCAAAATCCCCAACAATTAATCCAGCGATTTCCGAAACTGTCGGCACATTATATGTAGACTCTTTATTATTCCTCACCGCTGTAAATCTTAGATGTATACTCTCTCTGGGTTCAAGTGTAAGTCGATCTCTTGCCATCCTAAAAGATTTGACTATTTCATTTGTTTCATCTAACATCTTCATCAATTTCTTTATCGTTCTATAGTCGACCTCCTTATTTTCTTTTTCTTGCTTACTTAATAATCCAAATCTATTAGAAACCTCATTCTCAGTATCAAATATATACAATTGACAAAACTTTGGACTTTCTCCACAAACGGGAAGTAACGATCCTATGCGGTGGTAATTTTGCCCAGATATTCGGAAAATATATGGACCACGACCTTTATTTATCTGATGGTCTATCTTTGCTCCCATAGATGTAAAAGCAAATAAAGAATTGTAGATTCGAATTTTATCACGAAACATATCTGACTTGCTTCTTCCCATTGGGCTAAGAAGATCATCTAAGATTCGTGGTGTAGGTGGAAGTAGTCTCAATTTTATTTTCCCCTTGTTGCAGCAGACAGGGAATATCGGTACTCTTGCAAATTTCTTACCCTTTAAACTTTCAGCCATCCAAAACATTGCCCCACAATATACACACGTCTGATTTGCACTACCAAGATCCAGAACTTGTTCCCCTTCCCCCCCAATGCAAGTAATACTCAGTCAGTACAGGATAAACAAAGATATAAAAAATACTAAATAGTAGATAAAGATAACGTTCTAACCTTCATCTGGCAGATGAAGATCTATTTCTAAATCACTCTGACTACAGCCAATTGGTATGCGCATATCATCCACATCACATCCTCCACCGCACAAAGATGAAGAACTATGTTGGACCTTCTGCCCACTTCCAGATGTATTCAACTTACCTATATCCAAATAGTACATTTCATTTTTCCTATATCTGCAATGCGGGACCTCTGTGTTTTTCCTTTTACGATTCATTGAAATTTTTCTAAAATATCTATTTGCCTTACATTGTTCAGAAATAACTCCTGAATTGTTACCTTCCACAATCGAAATTTTATTTTCAGTTACATCATAAACAGAAGAGCAAGGTGCCCTCGTTTTGTCTGAATATTGATGGCTATTCTTGTTTCTTTTCTGAATCAAGATTCGCTTTCTAATACACCTATTAATCTTCCAACATGCCTTCAAGCTAACATCAGTTTCTCCTTTATCCAATAAATTCACCACGTTCGACACATACAATGGACTTTTCGGTGTGCTATTTTTTCCCATGTCTTTTATGCAAAGATTGTCGTCATTATCACATACATTAAGATTTCTTCTTCCCCGAAAGTAGTTTATGCTTTGAGCACATATGTTGCTAAAATTATCACACCCAGTATGCAATAACCCCTCCATATTTACGCTCAATACCTGAATAAAACACAAACATCAAAGCAACATAAATCCGAGAACAATGTATCAAACTATAAATCACCATATAATAAGTAAAAGCATACACCATAAAAAAAAACATTGTATGTAATTGACAGACACTATCAGCAAGGAAGGAAAAAAATTTACTGTATAACAGCAGTAAATATAAGAATAAAACAAACACAATCTAAAAAAACAAAAGATAAGCTAAAAATTTAGGCATAATTCCAGGCTAAACAAATAACACCAAATAAATATCCAAATTTTGCAGTGAATTGTGAGGTCTTTTTTACAAATTTTTTCATCCTAATACACATACTACCATTCAAGAAAGCAGTGGATTTGACAGCATTTTCTTCTTTGTTTACCAAATACCTAGCGACGAAAAACTTGTATTCAACTTTCCACCAAAAGCTTAAAGAAATGAAATTGCATCCATTTATAAAACAAACCTCCTTCTCTCGACTGCTTCCTCCAACGTACTTATCAACTTCTTCCAAGTATCCACTTCGTTCCTATAATATGGAGTGTCAGCAAGAACGGAATAAACATCAGGCAGATCTAGACGTAGAGTAAACAGAGGATTACATATAGAAATCATATGGGAAAACAGAAAATACCAACCTCATTCTCTCGGCTGCTCCCCCCAACAACCTCGGCACCTTCCTCCATGGGTAGAAGTAGCCCCTGATTACAAAGAACCAAAAAGACAAAGAACCAAAAAGATAGAATAACAGTGGGAAAAACAAAGGCCGTATATAATTGAAACAAACATAAAGATGCACGAAGGAACTATCACAGACAATCAGAATTACTGCAGCAATCCGATGCAAGGAGGGAAAAATGAAGAAACTATAACCACAACACTCAAAAGTTCGCACACTCCATGTATCAAGAAAGTTAATACACATGACTCATTAAACCCCCCCCCCCCAATCACAACATGCGCGAAATGCAAGCAAGATTCCAGAAGAAAAGGAAACCCCAATCGTAGAATAGATTTCAAAGCATACATGCAAGAACCAACTTGCAGCAGTTCTCTCATCAGGTATACTAAAAGTAAACCGGGATAAATGAAATAAATATCTGAGCATCGGAATCCCTAATCCACATAGAGGGGAGAAGGTATATACCTATTTGAACGATTCCGGCGACGCAGACGCACAAACAGAACGTACACGTCGGCCCCCAGAAGAGAGAAGGACAGATACCCTACGATGGAAGCAGGCGAAGCCCTCCAGAAGCAAGGGAAGAGAGCATACCTATTTGAACGATTCCGGCGACGGAGGCGCACAATAGAACGTGCACGTCGACCCCCAAAAGGGAGAAGAACGGATACCCTACGATGGAAGCAAGCGAAGCCCTCCAGAAGCAAGGGAAGAGAGCATAGGCGGTGAAACGAAATCGGCAGAATCCAAATAGCGTTTATGCCACACATGGAAGGCAGATGCCACAAGAAGGAGAGTAGAAGACGCCAGATGGAAACGCGGCAGACGGAGGGAAACGGTAACCCCTTCACGTGGCAGAACGCGTGATGCGAAGGGCGAGAGCCGGAGACGTGAATAGGGGAAGCAAATCGCGCGAGAGGGAAATTGCTTCCGCGAGAGAGAGGGGAAGCGACCCGGAGAACGAACCACGTGGCTAAAGCTGGGGATGGGGACCCAGCTTTAGTATAGAGTATAGATTATGCCGAGAATTTATATAATCCGTAGAACTTTGTCATTTGCCATTAATTTTAAGGACAAATCTTCAATCTGTTTAGGATAATATTCATCGTTATATATTTAACCACGGATGATATAGTAGTGACGGATTTTCAAAAATACAACGAGAAGCAGCCTCCAAGGGCTCTACTATAGCCGAAATTCCAAGATTACGGAGTTGGATTTGCGGGGCCGATTCGACATATACAGTACCAAAATCGAAGAAACCCCGACGGGAATGTACTCCGGAATAACCCTCAAGATTGGTTGTTCGTGAGTAAACATGCAACCCCGAAAATTATATGAAGTGTTCAGAAACGGTTCAAGTAATTGAATAGGAAGATAACTGTGATTATATCCTTTGATAGATTTACCAAAGAAGAAAATGTTCTATTGGATGATGGGTTACCTAGGGACTGTTTTGTTTTCGTGGAGGGTGATAACTCTGTAGATTCGTTCCCATGATTTGACCCTTCCCAGTAAAACACGACGTGTTCCAAATATGCCCAAATGATCCTTTTTGATAATATCGATGCAAATATAACATCGAGCATGCTTTTCTAGGTAGGGTTCAAGAAGGAAAACATGAGCAACTTGCCTCGACAATTTGTTTTCTCGTGAACAATACAAGAGCATATTTTGTGCAATATTACATACTGTAAGGGACATACATATACGTCATATATCACTTACCATTACATGAAAGGGGTGGGACCCTGGACTATCATAAGCTCCACTCAATGCTCCCATCACTGAGCGCAAGCTCAAGAAGAAGAAGTTGCGGAGCTGAGCGGAGGTAGAGGTTGAGAGGTTGTTCTCATGCCCTTCTTTTTTGATGTATTAAAAAAAAGGAAAAATGCGGTGCAAAGGTAAACTTTGATTCTGGTCGGCATACCTTTCCCATATTGGCTTTATTAGGGAAAGTGAAAAAGTGGCCTTTGCTACCATATTTGGCCACGCAAAGTGATGGGGACAAAGTCTCTGTTCCCTGAAAGAGCCTTTACTTACACAGTGCCCACCACTAGCCCTAAGACTGAATATCATGATATAGAAAAGTCCCTACAGGTTGCCTGTTGGCACTAGTCATGTCATCTTCTATTTTCTATGGTGACCAACTTGTGAGTAACATGTCATGTCAGGACATTTGAGGTTGAGAGAGCTATCCCACACATGCAGCATTGCATCTTTCAAACATGTCGGAAAAAACTCTTCAAGGGAGTAATCCTGCCTGCACTTCAGATAAGAACATAACATAGATGTTAGATTGTATGAAACTCATCGTGAAATTGCCATGAGATGGCCTTGCTGCTTGCTTGTAGCTTAACCAAGATCGACTAAGTAAAGTAATACCGATGTACATAAAAAAACAGCAAGTAATGAAATTCCTCACACTGGTTGGCCCAACCCTGGTTACTATTCACAAGGGTACTTCCTCCTCACATATTACTATTCACCCATCCAAACCCAGCTCAACCCAACCCTGCAACCAAACAGGCCAGGGATGATCCGATATCTACACAGGGCAGTAGCAGCAGTGAACTTTCAATGTAATTGCAAAAAGAATTGCAAAAGCTAAGAGCATATAGGAAACAGGATGGCCACTTCTTTATTTGGATCACTGATTGCTTTTCACCAAAAGCAATTAGGCGAAGAAGGGAATAAGCATACATGTGAAAGGAGCCAGCAGATATTCCAGGCCACAAAACAAGCATTATTTCTCATGCATTGAAAGCAGACACGACCTCTTCTGGGGAATAAAGGTTCTCACCCATAATATTTGGACAACATAGCCACCGTCCGTTCGTGTTTACTGCAATTTTTTGAAAAAGGTCTGACAAGTTAGGTTCATACTTTTAAGTGTCTCTTTTGGTTCTCCCCTTTTTTCTCGATCCCACTTAAGTGGTCATACTTCACCCCTCATTGCCTAAAAGTAGAAGAAACAACGCAACTCATAAAAATATGAGAAAGTTAGAACAGTTGGTGAACTGACTTGTCGATCGCAAAATGGATACCTCCACTAACATATCTTTGCATTCGGATATATCCCATATAAGCGACCCACATTGCTGAGCAAAAATTGTGGTGAAGTAAGCGGTGTAGTGTTTTGTTGACATCCCATTTGGTACAGTGTGCAGCACCTGTAGTGGAAGCATTGCATCTTCTGAAGTGGATCCTCCCAACAAACCACCATGGGGGAGACACTGCATCTTCAAAGTGGATCCCCTCAACAAACCATCATGGTTACCACAAAAATGCAATACCATAGAGGTGATTTATTCCCTATCAGATGCTGTAGTAGTGTTGCAGTGGATATTGTGATGGTGACAGCAGTGATGATCAGGGGTGTCAGGAAAGCATGCATTCAATGAGCCTTGACTAGGACGCTCGGCTCGATATGAGCTCATGAGTCGTGTTTCATAGTAATTAGTTTGAGTTCAAGTCATATGATGGATTCATTATTCTTACCGACTCGAGCTCAAGGTTAGTCATGCATAATTGGTTAACTTGCCACGATAACTTAATTTAAGTATTAAAATTACTAATATATAGGATTATCCACCCTATATCCTCAAAGTTCAACGAATATAGGAATCGAGATACAGAGGCTCCTTAAGAGACTTGTGAATCAACTCAATCTTAATGAGTTCAAGTTTGAGTCAGCCATGTTATCAAGTTCGAATCCGAGTAACGGCTAGGTGAAGTCATTCGATTTTATAGACACATATTGATAATTGTTGTGGTGATAACGATATTACTAGTGCTAGTGATGGATACAGAGGAGACAACAATGACAAAAGCAGCAACTATACCAATACAATCATGATTTCTTCAATATCCAAAAGATAGTCATCCTGTATTGCAATTATAACCTTCTCCAATTACTTGCAAGATTACACATGATTCGATTGCAAGACGAATTGTGGGCGTAGCAAGCATCAGAAGCGAAGGATAATAATTTATTACTGAAATAACAAAAATGTGGACCTTACACTTCAAGAGAGGTCTTGTGGAAACCTGAATGACCTCAAAGGCGATTTAATGGAGCACATGCTTTGAGCATGTAAAAATTCTTGCAAGTATATATGCTAATGCTATTCACTTCCCATGGCCATAAAAAGTTCGCCCTCACAGACATGCTAATGCTAATGCTTCCATTTTCCAATTCCAAATCTTTTCTGCAACTTTACTAAGGTCATTCTCATGACCAAGGTGTCCCCTGCAATGACAGGTCTCCGAAACTGCACTTAACCAATCGCAGCAAAGAAGAAGTTTTCACAGGAGCCACCAACTTCTGGTTGCAGCATTACAAGACCACCAACCTGTGTCATAGCCTACCAAGACATACAAGCTAATCAACATGATGAACATCGTTAACAGTTGTTGCAGCATAGTATCACAGTGCTGCATGATGAGGACATGCCCTGCACAAGGTTCCATGCACATACATGGAAACAACAATATGTTCAAAAATTACCAAAAATGGAAAAAAATGCGTACCAAGATAATTTAAACACATATGAAAAAAATACCAAGAGCTAGGATTGTACTCCTCGATTAGTCAAGACCTCACCAACCTTTCAACTTCTGTTACTTGAAAAATGTAGGGAGGAAAGCACCTCACTTCTCTCGTCTGATCAAAGGAAATTCTATGACTTTGTCTAATCTTGAACAGGTGCCTAAGTGAGCACATAAAGCACCTTAATCATCAAAGTTTGTAGCATGTTGTGTATTTGAAGATTAAGTATTTAAGTTTCTCGATTTTCCTATGAGGATTCTTTTTCCGATTTGCACTTTGTAGTCTACGGTTAATATGATTGGAGAAGATGGAGCTATTCAAGACATGTGATTTGCCTAGAGAAATGTTCCCAGATCATTATCCCTGATTGAATTGGGGGTTATTCGTTGAAACAATTGCATCATTTTTTTATAGGTAAAAATTTTCATTAAGTAAGCTGCAAGTTGCAGTAAAACCATTACAAAAGAGCACAAAGAGGTGTGCTTTACAAAGAATGCCCAAAAAAAAGTTAAGAAGAAATTTAATGGCAGCTGAGAGCTCAAAAATCAGCGCCAAGCTTTAGTACAGTATGTGTCGAGTATTAGTAACAATGGAGGTAGCAAGTTTAATGGGGGTCGCGGAGCGTCCAGAGGTCCAACGGCGGTTGCGTTCCGTCCATAATTCCCAAGACGTAGCAGCTAGCATAACACACCAAATGTCACGGGCTTTGCGGTCGGGAAGACCCAAGATCCACTCAGCAATTCCAGAGAGGGAGAAGGAGGATGGACTTTGTAGTCCCATAGTTGCAAGTGCGAGCGACCATGTTTCAGCAGAAAAGTTACACAGGAAGAATAGGTGATCTCGAGTTTCATCACCATTATCGCAGAGGTAACACTTGCCGGGGTTTGGGAGCCCATGGCGGGCAAGCCTATCAAGAGTGGGTAGGTGGTTTATCATCGCACAGTAAAGGGTGCAAGAGTGCCTCGGCACAGAGCGCCTGCCCCACACGACACTCGCCCATTGGACGGTGGAGGCCCGGTGTCTGATCAGATCAAAAGCATCCGAGAAGGAGAATCCCTTCGGGGAACGGGTCCAGGTGAGCTGGCCGTTCGAAGTGGATATAGCATTCCTGTAAAGGTCACGAGCACGGAGAATGGCTTTCCAGAGTAAGGAGTCATTGCGAGCAGGGGTGACCTCCTAGATGGACAGAGAGTTGAGGTACTTGGAGCACATATAGGTTGCCCATAAGGAGTTGTCCGCAGTAAGTAGTCTCCACGCCCACAACACAATCATTGCATCGCGTAGCGAAGTGCATCTTCGCAGCCCCAAGCCCCCCTCAAGCTTCGGGAGGCACACGATTTTCCAGGCGATATGGTGCCGACCAAAACCCCAAAGGAAACCAGCGCATAGCTTGTCGATTCTAAGAGCAGTACCACACGGGATAAGGGTCACAGCCGCCCAATAGAGCGAGATTCCAGCAATAACAGAGTGGAGAAGTTGGCAGCGCCCAGGGAGGGAGAGGGCGGAGGCTTTCCACCCACTAAGAGAGGCCCTAACACGATCTTCAAGAGCTCTCAAAGCAGAGCCGCGGCCAATATTAGAAACAAGCGGGATACCCAGATACAATGTCGGCAAAGAGTCCCTAAGCACACCCAGCTAGAGAGTGGTGGCGAAGTCATTAGGAGCCCGTTTAGGCCTGAATAACTTACTTTTAGAAGTGTTCATTCTCAGCCCGGATGCAACAGCAAAATCCTCCAAGATCTCCCTAACCGCAAGGAGCGAGGTTGAGGAGCCTTTGCAAAAAAATAGGAGGTCATCAGCATATATAAGATGTGCAGGCGCCCTACGCAGACCCCAGCCCAGCGGCTGGAGGCGACCTTTAGCAACTGAATTATCCACGAGGTTAGTGAGAGTTTCCATGCCGACCACAAAAAGAAGCGGACTGAGTGGATCACCCTGCCAGAGGCCCCTAGTACCCTTGAAGAAGCCTTCAGAGGAGACATTAATCAAGATGGAGAAGGATGATGTGGTGATGCAGTTGGTGATCCAACCCACCCAAGTAGGGCAGAACCCCATTAGTTCCATGCTCTTTAATACGAAAGTATGCTCGATCGAATTAAACGCTTTTGATAAATCAATCTTAAGGCAAGCCTTAGTCAGATTTGTCTTCCTTTCAAAGCCCCCAAGCACTTCCTGGGCCAAGCGAGTGTTGTCACCAATAGATCTACCTTTAACAAAGGCAGTTTGATTGAGAGAGATAAGTTGAGGGAGCACGATTGCCATGCGCGTGGCAAGGAGCTTAGCAAAGACCTTGTAAATGACATTGCAACACAATATTGGCCTGAAGTCACCTAAGCTTGCTGGCGAGTTCTTCTTGGGGACCAGAGTAAGTAAAGTGTGATTTACTTCCCTTACCATGCGGCTACCTGTGTGGAGGAACGCCATTGCGTCACAAACATCCTCCTTGACAAGGTTCCAATGCAATTTGAAGAACTTGGAGTTGAAACCATCAGGGCCGGGGGCCTTAGAGGAGGGGATGTCACGAAGGGCAGCCCAAATTTCATCCTGATCGAAGGGCCTGACCAGATCATTGTCCACTAAACGACCATCACAGTCCAGGAGAGGAGGGAGCGAGTTCCTGGCAGTACGGCCTTTAGCCGACAAGTGAAAGAACTTCGTGTTTATGTCCCCAAGCTTGAGCCAGTCAACCCGGCTCTTTTGTCGCCAAGCGGATTCCAAGTCGTCATCCAACCTTTCCAAGTGATCTTTTGCGTCAGCCTCAAGCTGGGCCAAGATGGGGTCAAGAGGGGCAAGACTTAATGCGTCATTAATTTTACTCAGGGTGTCTTGCAAAGCTTTAATGTCAGTGAACACATTCGCCTCTTTCGAGGCCCAAGCTCGGAGAGCCTTCTTTACATTCTTCAGCTTCGTGAGTATGCGGTACAGGGGGTTACCCCGAGGCCGCAGGTTCCAGGCCGATGTAATAACCTCCAAGTAACTGGGTCTAGAACCCCAATAATTGAAATAACGGAACGGCTTACCTCTGGAGGCCATGTCCCCAAGTTTGATTGATAGTAGAAGATGGTCCGTGTGCTGAAGCGGAACGTATGCCAAAGTGCGGTTTGGAAAGAGGGCGATCCATGATTCATTTACCAGCACTCGATCAAGACGTGCAGCAATTCTTGATGGTCCAATCGAGGAGTTGGACCAAGACCAAGGGTTAACAGTGGCGAGAAGATCCAAGAGGTTGCACCTTTCAATACATTTATTAAAATCATCCAGAGAGCCACGCGCTGGAGGTCGACCTCCTCTCTTTTCCGAAGCAAACCTCACCGTGTTAAAATCACCGAGGACCACCCATGGGTATTGTTCGTGGGTTGGATACTCAGAAGGTCATTCCACAGCTCCTTGCGGGATCCTGGGCAGTTGGCACCATAAACGACAGTGACCATAATATTAAGGCCACCAGCATTAGAGCACGAGAGGGAGATGGCTTGCGGGGACACCCGCATTGGTGTGCAAGTCCAAGAGGATACATTCCACAAGACGTAAACACGTCCAAGTTCAGTTTGATTATGGACAACGTTCCAATGAGATGGTATTTTTGATTCAAACTTTTGCCTATTCTCGGGCCGAATCTTTGTTTCAACCAAACCAACGATATCTGCTTTCATCCCCTGCAAATATTTCCACAGGGACTTTTGCTTGCATGGCTTGTTGAGCCCACGCACATTGCATACGGCGATTGACAATAAAGATTGTGTGTTAGGCCGTCACGGCCAGCAGACTTCGGGGGGCCCACAAAGGGCTTCTTCTTGTGGGTGGCCAGCGACCAGTTTGGATTGGCTTCAACCATGATCTGTGGATTGGTATTTCCCATCGGTTGGGATGGCCGTGATGGGTCTTCAGCTCCAGGGATGTTAAGGTCAAAGACATCAGTGACTTTGTGACCTGCCTGGCGACTGTGCGCAGGTGGCCTTTGCATAAGGGCCTGAGGCCCGAAGGGAAAGGCACTGAACGATCTCCTGAGGGGCCTCCTCTGGCCTTTAGAGGGGATCTCCAGTGCATTCTCCATAGGCGTAGCAGCAGCGATCGAGCTTCCAGCAGGGAGCTGCCGAACAAGAGGGGGCGGTGGAGAAGCGGCATCCCAGGACTGCGGGGGAGGGAGTTCCAGGCAGCTGAGCAGGCCCTCAAGGTTGGTGGGATCACGCGTGGATGAGCATGGTCTTTCCAAGGCCATATTTGTGGTGAGCTGAGAGGTTTTAGATGTGGGGTGAAGAGTAACAGCTTCCGAGAGTAGGGCTCCAATGGCCACAGGAGCCTCAAGTGAGTGGTTCTTAGTCTGCAGATTTAACGGGGACCCGCATTGGGTAGCAGGCTGGGTGACGGCCGAGGGGCCCTCCATGAGCTTTCCCTCACCGAGCCGAGGGGGCGAAGAGTTAGAGCCATTAGCGGAAGGGCAGTTTGCGAAGTTATGATCAAAGGTGGAACATAGTACGCATCGGGGGGGTTCCACTCGAGCTCCACCCCTATCATCTGGCGATGGCCGTTGAAGAAGACCAGGGGAACAGCCTTTGGAATGTTTTTGGAGGCGTGGATGGAAATGCAGCAGCGCGCATACCCTTCCCTTTGGCCAGAGGCCGTCGCGGCGTCCATGAAGAGTGGTGTGTCCAGGAGGCTAGCCAGTTTGTTTAGAATAGAAAGGGAGCAGTGTCCAAGACTCAAACCGTGGAACCGCACCCACACCGGGACTTCGGAGAGCAGATCACGCTCAAAGCAGGAGCTGGCCTCCCAGCGGCGAATGACGATGAATCTCCCTTGAAAGAGCCAAGGGCCTCCGTCCAGTATGCGCTGGCAAGCTTCCGCCGATGACAGTTGAAGGTAGAAAAAACCATTTGGTCTTGGAAAGAGTTTGAATCCCCCAAGAGGCCGCCAGACCTTCTCAATAAAGGTAGTAAGGAGCTTGCGATAAAGGTTCTTACCAAGGACGTAGAACACCAGCGTGTTGGCCCAGATTTGTTCCAAGGAGCAGAGGTCAGCCTCCGTGGCAAACGCAAAGTCTTCACCGTCGATAGAAACCGAGGCTTCGAATCCCATACGTCGTGAGGGGGGAAGGGTTCTGGGACCGCAAGCGTCGCGCCAGGAGGGGCGCAAGCAGGGGCCGGTGGTGTGAAGAGGTGAAGCGGGGTTAGCATTTTGTAAAGTGGAAGGAAGTTCGCCGAGTTGGCCGGGTGGGGGGAAACATCTACAGGGGGGAGTAGGTGCTCTGGGGAGAGGAGGGAAGGAGGGGGAGGTGGTGGGGAGGCGGGGAGAGGGCAGGAGGCTGGGAGATTTGGTGGCGGCGGCGGGCTGGAGGTGTTAGGGTTTTGGGTGGAAGGGGGAGGGTCAGGAGGGGGGGGTTCCATGGATTGTCCGTTGTCTTTGAGGTTGGTAACAATTGCATCATTTGGTCAGCGAACAGGTTCAATTGATACTTGATAATCACACTTTATCGAGGGTCTAAATATGTCGCTGTGGCGACCCACAATAAAATGTAATTAATCAACAATGAACCCACAATCAAGTATCAAACAATGGAAAACAAGTGTGGAGTCAAATTTATTTTTAACTCTGCACAAATGGTGTATAGTGACAAGTATGCAGAGAGTTCGAACACGGGGAGCAAACAAGGTAATTCAAACAAATGTGCGTGAGTGAATGTGTGTGATGTCTACCAAGCAAGCAAGCAAAGATGTTTTTGTGGGTTTTTAATTTTTTAAATTTTTTTTAATTTTAATTTAATTTTTAATTTTGTATTTTGCTTTTTAATTTTCTGATTTTTATAATTTTATATTTTTTTTCAATTTTCAATATTGGAATTTAAAAACAATGGAATAAAAGACAAGGTAAAATATTTATAAAAATAAGCAAAAATAACCAAAAATTCAGAAATAAAATGTTTTTGATATTTTTAGGATTTTTTTACTATTTTTATGATTTTTGGGTATTTTTCAAGGTGTTTTTGGTATTTTTAAATACTGAACTGAGAGAAAACAGTGAAAACTTTGCTAGCTGTGAGTAAAATGGGTTATTAAAAATAGCAAACAGAAACCAAAATTTTTCACACTAATTTTCAAATAAATAGAATAAAATATAGAACAAACAGGAACTGAGTTTGTATTTTTCTGAGTTTTCCTTGATTTTATATATTTTTTGAAGTTTTGAAGTGTTTTTAAATTTTTAGTGTTTTTCTTTTGAGATTTTTAGTGATTTTTGGACTGACACTAAAAGATGATAAAATAGACACTAGAGAATTTTTTTGGAATTTTTGGAGGTATTTTAATATTTTTTTGGTATTTTCTAAGCTAGACAGTGCACAAAAAGCAAGTTTTGATTTTTAATCAATATAAAAATAAAAGAAAATCAAAAACTAAAATGTTGGCGTGTAAGAACAAGTTAACAGGAGCTAAAGTTCAAAATTTGAGAATTTTTGGAGGCAAAATGAGGCCTTAATTAAATAGAGCAAGACAACACAATTGAAAAGCCTAGTAGGGACCTTTATGCAAATAGATAAAACAATAGGGGCACGCCTGCAATTTTTACCAAAATTTTGAACCAAAACAACAAGTTTCTGGGTCAGATGACAAAACCAAAAGCCGCAGGGGTTTCTTAGCAAAATCTCCAAGGTCACGCGCCTATGCACGCGCCCCAGTCAGGGGTACGAATGTAATATCCCAAAAGTCGGGGGTGTAAAAGCAAAAAGGCCAGAAAGTTTTAAACTTCAACTGAACGTTTTGGAGTTAACTTTAAATAAGCAAAAACCCCAGGGGGGGTTGCCTACAAAAATCACCAAGGCCACGTGCGACGCACGCGACCTGGCGGGGGCGTCCAAGCAATTACACAAAATTCAGGGGCTATGTCGCAAATATTACAAAAATGATTAAAGCCCGATGAAAGTTTTAGAACTATATATTAAATACCCAAAGCAGGCTGGGTGCGTTTGCAAAATACCCAACTTAAGGGGCTGATCGAACGGCGGTTGATGAGCTACTTAAGACACGTGTCGCGCGCAGATCGCGCGATACCCCTTCATCTGAGCGGCCCCGATTAGATTTGAGATGGGTGATCGGACGGCTCTGGGCACACTTAATCCAACGGCAGCTGTACACCCGTCGGGATGTTCTTGATCCTACGGCGTGGGATACGGCTGGAAGATCTGATGAAGAACTCGGTCGTGCCGAGTTTTGTTCACGCGCAAGGGCCTCCTCCGACTGCCAAAATCACGGCCGAAGGGCTGGCTATGCTCCTGGAAGTCCTCCCTATCAAGTGGTGGCCCCAAAATGGCGGATCGGGCTCTGGAGGGCCACCATGGCGTGCACGAGCTGGGGTTGTTCCTGGAGCGGCTTCTTCACGGATTTGACCCCCAAAGGGAGTCCAGTTGCCCCCTGGAACCTGCAAGAATACAGAACAAACGCGAGAGATGGTCCAGAGGCAAGCAAAAACGGAGCGGGTGGTGTGTGTGGCGAGCTTGGTGGTCGCCGGAGCTTCGTGAGCTCCGGCGAAGTGTTCGTGATGAAGATCGGCACTGATTAATGGTTTAAATGGCAATATAAATAGACGAAACGAAATCCTAGACTAACAGCTAGCTAACTACAAGAAAAACAAGAAGGAAAATGCCCTCAAGTGGCGTTGACCACGAGGAAGAAGACCTCACGGCGGTGGCCAGAGATGGAGGTTGGAACACGGTGTTCGGAGTCTCGCCGCACCTCGACTGCAATGGGGGAGGATTCTCCTGTCACAAGAGCTCACCCTCGACCCTCACCTGGAAGCTATTGGCGTCCAAAAACTGGTTCAAAGAGAAAGGGAAAGACAGGGGGTCTTTTGAAGTGTTGATCGATTGGCGTGATAATCGAGGCGGCAACGGGAAGAGCAACGACGCTCTCCCCGAAAAAATCCTAGGGCGAGTAAGAGAGATGGTAGGGGAACAAATCTTGTGAAGACATCGATTCGATTCAGTGAAAGGTGCGGTCTCCAAAAATCCGCGAAAATCAAGAAAACTCATATTCTGACACAGTCCAGGCTGGGGTCAGAGAGTTGACCGCGGATCAACTCTCCAGCCCCCCTAGTTGGTCCACGTGGACCAACCAGGAAAAAGCCTGGAAAAACTTTTTGTAAAATCAATTTAAAATAGCAAACGATTTTATTGATTTTTAATTATAAAATAAAAAATGTTTATTAATTTATGAATTAATTTATGGTGATTTTTAATTATTTTTATGAACTTTATTTTTACAAATTGCTTTTATACCCTATATAGGTATAATATCTATATACTTTATTACTTTATTTTTATTTTGTGTATTTTAATTCTATTATTTTTATTTATTATTTTCTAAAATTATAAAATACTTTTATCTACACAAATATATTTTTATTTTATTTTTCTGATTTATTTTGTATCTTTAATAAAATCTAAGAGTATTTTGTACAGGCATAAGTATAGGCAGTATACCTATGTGTTCTTTTTACAAGTATTTTTATTTTATAATTTCTTTGCATTTTTATTCTGAACTTAATGCACATAATTATTATAAATGATATTTACAACATTATAAAAATATAAAAAATACAAAAATAATGAATAAAGAATAAATTGAATATTTTATTCGCACAAGTATACAAGGTGGGTCCAAAACTCAACTTTTAAACCGTAGCTCCGCCAAATGCGAAACCACCACCATTAAATAGCTTATTTTCTTCTATATACAATTAAAGGTGAGTATGCTGCATTTGGAGTTGTCATTTGTGAGATACGGGTTTGGGAAGTTGGGATTCTGGAATTTTATTCAGACCATAACTTTTTATCTGTACATTATTTTTCTGTGAAATCAATTTTGTATTTTTATTTATTTAATTATCTACAAATTTCATGTACAAAGTTTCTTTATTTGGTGTTTAAAAATTGAAACCAAACTTAGGTCCCAAAATGAATAAAGAATGAATAGAATGTATAGGTATTTGATCTATATTTCTGACCTTATCTCCCCCTACTTTATTCCTTGTCGACCTATTCATCAGGATGGCTAGGTCTCGGGGTTTCGGGTCATAAAATATTTACAATATTTTATTCTTTTTCTTTTCTTTATTTATTCTATAATTTTGGCTTTAATTACAGCATTTTATACACTAATATGATGCACATGCATGAATGCTAAGATAATGATTTTAAGGCTATTTACAGGCATTTGCTAGGGTTTTTGGTGCCAAAATGATAGAATAAAGATGATGAAATGTGGATTCATCATCCCCCTATACTTTACCTTTGCTAGTCCCTAGCAAACACTTATGCAATAAGTGCAAAAAGAAAAAGGAAGAAAAGAAAAAGAAGAACTTGGATTTAGTTCAATCATCAAACTTGTCTTTACAAAATCAAAGTTTGGAGCTTAAGTCGGACCTTAGGAATTTTAGTGCGGTCGGAACCTTAATGAGAACCAAATTTGAAATCCAACAGTCCTTGAGAATCCCAAAACTCTGTCCAAGTCTCCTCAATAGCCAGGTCAGAAATACTTCAACTCATACGCAAACTCTTACGACTATGAATCTGACTCGTACAGTGTAAGTGATATGTAGCTCCCCACCTCAGAAGTGACAAATAAACAACCTCCCCCAACCTGGTAACTCTAATGCCTCGGTCTAGCAACTCTTTCCTCGAGAAGCGGGGTATTCCCTTCTAAGTTCAAGTGCAACCGGCTCAAGAAGAAGGGGAATAAGAGGTATAGACTTTTGGGAGCTCAACCAGTGTAGCTAAGTCTCCCGCTGCAAGCGTCATGAGATGTAACATGGATATCATAAGCTTTTGCTTTATTGGACTATATACACTCCGGTGGGGTTATTAAATTTTCAATCCGACCCACCACTTTTTTGGAGTTCTTTTCTTTTTTTTTCAAGTGCATTTGTACAACATATCTACATGGTGCAGCATATATACAAGAAATTTTCCTCTTGAGCCAGTAGACTATCCCTCTTTTGAAGCTTTATTCCAACCCACGGCTTCTGTCTTTAGCCTTCATCACCACTAGACCAAGTTGAGGCGCACTTCCTTCACTAGAAGAAGAAGAGAGGTTCCGCCTAGAAGTACTACCCTCATATGTTACCCCAAGCCAAAGGAAACTGCCTCCTCACCACCTCATCCGTGGAGAGCTATGTGAAAGGTGCAGGTGTCCAAGTTAGGTCATTATCAACAAGAGTCGTGCGTGTGCTCCGAAATACTCTACTTAGGCAGTCAAGAATCCATTGAACCAAGTCTCGTGATCCTCAAAGAATTAAGTCAACTAGACCTGAAGTACCTCAAACCCAGTTCCTATAAGGTTCCTGTTATTAGGTAGATTTTAAGGTCCAATCAAGTTCCAATCTCCGGATTTTACTTAGACTTGTTCAACTATCAAACTCAATCCGAAAAATGTGAATGCTATGCAATGTAGAAAATATTTTTGTGATGCAATTTTCAAAGATTTTGAAATTTTTATGGATTTTTGAAAAGATGATGCATGCATTTTTTTGTATTTTTCAAAAAGATTTTTCAAATGTTTTTGGATTTTAATTTTGCAAATGTTTTTGGGATTTTTGAAAAGAAAAAGTTTTGGCTGAAAACTAGGTTAAAAATATGTACACGGGAGTGCTTCTTATATATACAAGAAGTGGATTTTAAGAATTTACAAGGGTAAGTGGTCAGTTTTATACATATATATATAGTGGCTTTTGGTGAGATGTAAGTATTCCTCAAACTTATTTGACACAAGTTTTTCAGAGAATTTTTGAAAACTATAGTTCAAAATAATTTTTACAAACATTTTACAAACATGTACACACATTTGAAAATCATTTTGCAAAGGTTTTCAAAACAGTATAGATAGCTTTTTCAACATATTTTTGCAACTATTTTTCAAACCATTTGCAAATCATTTTTCAAATATTTTATTTCACACAAAGAAAAGAAATTTACAAACCATACATTTTTACACAGGTTGAAAACTTGTAACAAAACATTTTCAAAATAGTTTTCAATAGATGTTCACAAAGATTTTCCAACTATTTTTCAAACATTTTGCAAAAAACATTTTCACCTGATTTATTAATCAGTAATTACAAAAAGAATTTGAGGAATGATACACCTTTTTATTAAAGGTTTTTAATGAATTTTTAAAGAATTGTTAGCCATATTATTAAGAAAATATGAAAGTACGAGTTATGGCTAAAGTATATACGTAGTATATACGACCCCCCTATACTTAGCTTGAGCTATGTCCTCATAGATCGGAGAGAAAGGAGAAGACAGAACTCGTACTAAGTATAGACAAGTCTAAAGAATAAAGGAATACATGAATGAATGAATGAATGAATAAGAAATTGACCGTCCCCCCTATACTTAGGATCAAATAATCCTAAGTATAGCAGACTGTATACAACGCAGGGAGGGTCAAGGGTGGGAATGAACAGATCTTACTCAGATTGTCTCCCCCTATACTTAGGGTAAAATATCCCTAAGTATAGACAAGAAGAGGAGACAATGGAGAGGATCGAAAAGAATAGAGAAACTCGGGGTGCACACCCCCCTATACTTAGGACAAAGTACGTCCTAATTATGGAAACTGTCTATAAGGGGCGACACCTTTTTGATAAAATAACGAAGATAGAAAAGGAAAAGAAGAAAAGAAGAAAAGATATCTGACAATGGGAGGACAGATCGTGAGAATGTACACATCGCTCCCCCTATACTTAGGGTAAAAGACGCCCTAAGTATAGGCAACAACAGGAGCGATGACACGGAACGAAGAATGAACACTCTACTCATCTACCCCTCCTATACGTAGGACAAAGTACGTCCTAAGCAAGGCAAACACGAGAAATGGGTAGACAAGCAAAAACAGGAGATGGAAAGAGAGTCACGGGATAGAATTTACAACATAAATGGGTGATCATCAGAAGGTGGAAAGCAAACCTTCTTGCGGGACCGCTGAGGGATAGATCTGATATGGTGTATGTCGACATCGGGGTCCCCAGTGGACGGAAGCTGATCAGGGTCGACATGGTGAAGGCCCTCAGTGGAGTCAAATTGGAAAGGGACGAACTGATCAATGGAAGCAGTATGGCTAGGTTCTCCCTTAGTGGTTCTATGGTGTGAAGGCACAGACTGGTGAGTGGAAGAAGTACGACTAGGTCTGGCCTTGGAAGTCTCGCAGATGTCAAAGTGAAATGGGACAAACTCATCATCTTCGGAAGAAGTGTAATCGGAGTCGTCCTGCGAGTCCTCGTCCAGGTCAAAATCAAAAGGAACGAAATCATCTGTGGAAGTATACGAACTCTGTTCGTCCTCTATAATCTCAACCGGATCATCTTTCTCATCAAAAGGGCCAAATTTCTGAAGAAAAGCGATCAAATCAACCTCGGCCTCTGGCCCATCAGAATCAACATGGACAGGAGTGGACTCATCAGTGGAAGTAGTCAAAACAGGTCCGTCCTGTCTATTCTTACATGGGTCATTTGTTTCCTTATGAGGTCTCTCAAAGTAATGGGCAACATCATAAACATCCTCAATTATTTTGGTATCTGCCCTCTGCTCAAATGGTTCAATCACATAAATACTCTGGATCTCATCAACACATCGCCACACACCAGGAGGAGGATTAGTGAGGTCCATGCTTTCCGACTTCCTCCCCTTTCGGGGGATCCGTCGGGTCTTATCAGGGATCGCTAAGGAAGCATCTCTAGTAGCATCAGGTCGGTCACGGGCCTCGGAGTCAGCTATGATCGGAGAAGGTGCATCGGGTGTAGGTCTCTGGTCAACTGTGGGTGCGGTGATCGTCACTTCGCTCTCGTCAACAGGACGGAAGCGAACCTCTCCTGATCCATAGTCAATAACGACCCTCGTAGAGGCGAGGAATGGTCGTCCCAGGATGATTGGAGACGGCTCCCCTGTGGAGTTCTCCATGGGCAACACGACAAAATCAACATTGTGGTTCGTGCCCTGAATAGAAATGACGGCGTTTTCAAGGATACCCTTCGGCCTCTTGATTGATCCATCAGCAAACTGAACGATCATCCTGGTTTTCTTTAGAGGCCCTAAGTGAAGAGACTGTACCAGCGAGAAGGGTAATATGCTAATCGAAGCACCGCCATCCAGGAGAGTGCGATCACAAGTATGTTAGAGATGGTGCAAGTGATGAAAGGTGTAGCTGTGTTTTTCCTCTTGGGAATGGGACGGTGTGTGATGGCGAGGGCAGTGGCCATGGTCAGAATGTGATGCTCAGATCTGCTCCTCCGCTTTCTCTTCTTGGGAAGAGGAGCAGATAATTGGGTCATGGCCTGCTGAAGTGGGGCTAGGATGATCTCATGAATAGTGACCACCACTTCGGGTTCAATCAACATTTTTTTGAATTTTTGGACTTCCTCCATACAAGGGAGGAAGTCGGAATCAGCATGTACATGAGGAGTGCCCAGAGCAGTCTGTACATAGGCACCCTCGGGGTTGGAGATGGGACAAGAAGTGAGTGGATGTGTGGTCAAATGATAGGGCAATTGGCCCCTCTCCTCACAATGCGGCCCGATCGTGTGACTCCCAAAATCTTTTTGTGTTTTTGTGTTTTTCTTATTTTTTTGTATTTTTGGTGATTGCAAGCTCCCATGATCACCCACAATTGAATCCGCAGCCTTGCTGACTAGAGCACTATTCTTATGTTCTCTCAACATGGCAAGATTATCTTTCATCAAATCAGTGTGCTCCATCATCAGGGTCTACATGTCACTCATGGAGATCGAGGGAGGTGACTCCAACAGGTCAGACTCGGGTGGATGTGGGTAGAAGTCCGTGTCGTGATACCGTGGCTGAGGCGGATATGTACAAAAGTCAGAAAAAGTAGGAGGAGAATCCTCCTGATAAAAGGGAGGTGGACCGGCTGGAGAATACGAGGAATCCGCAAAATCCGGATAAAAATCGCTCCAGGGATCCATCTCGAAACGAGAGAGAATGATCAGGAGAACACGATGGTCAAGTCAATAGATGTGTAGAGAAAGGCGCAAATGCACAGAGATGATCTAGAATGCACACAAAACAATCACAAGCAAAAAATGAAACAACCAAACCCTTAATTCACCTACTCAACTCGGTGAAGACCACAAATGCGGTCTTTTTATCTTGTCTGTTTTAGAGTTTAGGTGAAAAAAGAAGTTGCACAAACACTTAGGGGGCTTGAAAATAGGATTTGGGCACTAGTCCTTAGCGTCTGCGCGAGCAATGTAAAACGAAGACAATGAGGGGATTACTCGCCCCAATACAAGTTTTTCTTTTGGTGGTTTTTAGGGTCAAGTAATGTTTAACAGTCCCAATTTTATTGATTATCACTTTTTTTTTGAATTTTTACTAAGAAATGCACGAACCTATCGAGGAGTCAATTCTTAGCACCTAGGTGATAAAAAACAGAGGTAGAGGAGCGGGAAAGCAATGCAAGCGGCAAAACGATGATGTATGCTAAAGAGAAATGCTCACCTTGCCTCCAGCACTCTACATGCAAAGATGCTCAGCAGAATTGAAACCTATCTATATGCAAATGCAAAGCCGATGAAATTGCCCTAAGTTTCAGAAATTGCTATTATCGTGAAGAACCACAAATCGGTCACCAATCCTCAATTCAAAGAGTCCGGTCTAGACTCACCCCTCCTCTTCTCGACAAATCGAGTTCAGGAGTAGCGCTTGATGGGGTGGGCTCGCGGCGCGGCGGATCTAAGATGATGAAATGACTGTTTAAACTTTGACTAAGTCCAAACGAGTCTATAGGTACATGCAAATATATTAGGTGTTTGGCCTTAGTCTATCGCAAGCAATCCTAAATCTAAGGGCTCAATCACACAAAGTAAGGAAAACAAAACCGGAAAACAAAGTAAGAAAAGGCGATGAAAACCGATGGAAAGCCGCGGTGAGCCCCCAAGTGTACAAGCACTTGGAAATTAGGCCCGGAGTGTCCAAGAGTCCAAGTCCCTGTGTTATTACAAATTATCAAAGTCACTCTCTCACGAAAATAAAATGCAACTAATCTAAGCACTCTCTCTCACTCCTCCTGCTCTCTCCTGCCGGCTTGACCTAAGAAGGCCGGCTCCGCTTCCCAAGGTTGCTTCGGGTCACCTAGGCGATCCGTCTTGCTCCGCGGTCCCTCGCAAGAAGACAAAAGAAGAATGGTCAGAATAGCTCAATCAATATATGTATCAAAAGCGCAAGAGAGATAACTGAAGCTATGGTAGACAACAATCACAAGCAAACAAAAATGTAAACTACTCGCTGTTGTTCCCCGGCAACGGCGTCATTTGATAATCACACTTTATCGAGGGTCTAAATATGTCGATGTGGCGACCCACAATAAAATGTAATTAATCAACAATGAACCCACAATCAAGTATCAAACAATGAAAAACAAGTGTGGAGTCAAATTTATTTTTAACTCTGCACAAATGGTGTATAGTGACAAGTATGCAGAGAGTTCGAACACAGGGAGCAAACAGGGTATTTCAAACAAATGTGCGTGAGTGAATGTGTGTGATGTCTACCAAGCAAGCAAGCAAAGATGTTTTTGTGGGTTTTTAATTTTTTAAATTTTTTTTAATTTTAATTTAATTTTTAATTTTGTATTTTGCTTTTTAATTTTCTGATTTTTATAATTTTATATTTTATTTTTTTTCAATTTTTAATATTGGAATTTAAAAACAATGGAATAAAAGACAAGGTAAAATATTTATAAAAATAAGCAAAAATAACCAAAAATTCAGAAATAATTTTTTTTGATATTTTTAGGATTTTTTACTGTTTTTATGATTTTTGGGTATTTTTCAAGGTGTTTTTGGTATTTTTAAATACTGAACTGAGAGAAAACAGTGAAAACTTTGATGGCTGTGAGTAAAATGGGTTATTAAAAATAGCAAACAGAAACCAAAATTTTTCACACTAATTTTCAAATAAAGAGAATAAAAGATAGAACAAACAGGAACTGAGTTTGTATTTTTCTGAGTTTTTCTTGATTTTATATATTTTTTTGAAGTTTTGAAGTGTTTTTAAATTTTTAGTGTTTTTCTTTTGAGATTTTTAGTGATTTTTGGACTGACACTAAAAGATGATAAAATAGACACTAGAGAATTTTTTTTGGAATTTGGGAGGTATTTTAATATTTTTTTGGTATTTTCTAAGCTAGACAGTGCACAAAAAGCAAGTTTTTGATTTTTAATCAATATAAAAATAAAAGAAAATCAAAAACTAAAATGTTGGCGTGTAAGAACAAGTTAACAGGAGCTAAAGTTCAAAATTTGAGAATTTTTGGAGGCAAAATGAGGCCTTAATTAAATAAAGCAAGACAACACAATTGAAAAGCCTGGCAGGGACCTTTATGCAAATAGATAAAACAATAGGGGCACGCCTGCAATTTTTACCAAAATTTTGAACCAAAACAACAAGTTTCTGGGTTAGATGACAAAACCAAAAGCCGCAGGGGTTTCTTAGCAAAATCTCCAAGGTCACGCGCCTATGCACGCGCCCTAGTCAGGGGTACGAATGTAATATCCCAAAAGTCGGGGGGTGTAAAAGCAAAAAGGCCAGAAAGTTTTAAACTTCAACTGAACATTTTGGAGTTAACTTTAAATAAGCAAAAACCCCGGGGGGGTTGCCTGCAAAAATCACCAAGGCCACGTGTGACGCACGCGACCTGGCGGGGGCGTCCAAGCAATTACACAAAATTCGGGGGCTATGTCGCAAATATTACAAAAATGATTAAAGACCGATGAAAGTTTTAGAACTATATATTAAATACCAAAAGCGGGCTGGGTGCGTTTGCAAAATACCCAACTTAGGGGGCTGATCGAACGGCGGTTGATGAGCTACTTAAGACACGTGTCACGCGCAGATCGCGCGATACGCCTTCATCTGAGCGGCCCCGATTAGATTTGAGATGGGCGATCGGACGGCTCTGGGCACACTTAATCCAACAGCAGCTGTACACCCGTCGGGATGTTCTTGATCCTACGGCGTGGGATGCGGCTAGAAGATCCGATGAAGAACTCGGTCGTGCCGAGTTTTTTTCACGCGCAAGGGCCTCCTCCGACTGCCAAAATCACGGCCGAAGGCTAGCTATGCTCCTGGAAGTCCTCCCTATCAAGTGGTGGCCCCAAAATGGCGGATCGGGCTCTGGAGGGCCAGCATGGCGTGCACGAGCTGGGGTTGTTCCTGGAGCGGCTTCTTTACGGATTTGACCCCCAAAGGGAGTCCAGTTGCCCCCCTGGAACCTGCAAGAATACAGAACAAACATGAGAGATGGTCCAGAGGCAAGCAAAAATGGAGCGGGTGGTGTGCATGGCGAGCTTGGTGGTCGTCGGAGCTTCGTGAGCTCCGGCGAAGTGTTCGTGATGAAGATCGGCACTGATTAATGGTTTAAATGGCAATATAAATAGACGAAACGAAATCCTAGACTAACAACTAGCTAACTACAAGAAAAACAAGAAGGAAAATGCCCTCAAGTGGCGTTGACCACGAGGAAGAAGACCTCACGGCGGTGGCCGGAGATGGAGGTTGGAACATGGTGTTCGGAGTCTCGCCGCACCTCGACTGCAGTGGGGGAGGATTCTCCTGTCACGAGAGCTCGCCCTCGACCCTCACCTGGAAGCTATTGGCGCCCAAAAATCGGTTCAAAGAGAAAGGGAAAGACAGGGGGTCTTTTGAAGGGTTGATCGATTGGCGTGATAATCGAGGCGGCAACGGGAAGAGCAACGACGCTCTCCCCGAAAAAATCCTAGGGCGAGTAAGAGAGATGGTAGGGGAACAAATCTCGTGAAGACATCGATTCGATTCGGTGAAAGGTGCGGTATCCAAAAATCCGTGAAAATCAAGAAAACTCATATTCTGACACAGTCCAGGCTGGGGTCAGAGAGTTGACCGCGGGTCAACTCTCCAGCCCCCCTAGTTGGTCCACGTGGACCAACCAGGAAAAAGCCTGGAAAAACTTTTTGTAAAATCAATTTAAAATAGCAAACGATTTTATTGATTTTTAATTATAAAATAAAAAATGTTTATTAATTTATGAATTAATTTATGGTGATTTTTAATTATTTTTATGAACTTTATTTTTACAAATTGCTTTTATACCCCTATATAGGTATAATATCTATATACTTTATTACTTTATTTTTATTTTGTGTATTTTAATTCTATTATTTTTATTTATTATTTTCTAAAATTATAAAATACTTTTATCTACACAAATATATTTTTATTTTATTTTTCTGATTTATTTTGTATCTTTAATAAAATCTAAGAGTATTTTGTACAGGCATAAGTATAGGCAGTATACCTATGTGTTCTTTTTACAAGTATTTTTATTTTGTAATTTCTTTGCATTTTTATTCTGATCTTAATGCACATAATTATTATAAATGATATTTACAACATTATAAAAATATAAAAAATACAAAAATAATGAATAAAGAATAAATTGAATATTTTATTCAGTACAAGTATACAAGGTGGGTCCAAAACTCAACTTTTAAACCGTAGCTCCGCCAAATACGAAACCACCACCATTAAATAGCTTATTTTCTTATATATACAATTAAAGGTGAGTATGCTGCATTTGGAGTTGTCGTTTGTGAGATACGGGTCTGGGAAGTTGGGATTCTGGAATTTTATTCAGACCATAACTTTTTATCTGTACATTATTTTTCTGTGAAATCAATTTTGTATTTTTATTTATTTAATTATCTACAACTTTCATGTACAAAGTTTATTTATTTGGTGTTTAAAAAGTGAAACCAAACTTAGGTCCCAAAATGAATAAAGAATGAATAGAATGTATAGGTATTTGATCTATATTTCTGACCTTATCTCCCCCTACTTTATTCCTTGTCGACCTATTCATCAGGATGCCTAGGTCTCGGGGTTTCGGGTCATAAAATATTTACAATATTTTATTCTTTTTCTTTTCTTTATTTATTCTATAATTTTGGCTTTAATTACAGCATTTTATACACTAATATGATGCACATGCATGAATGCTAAGATAATGATTTTAAGGCTATTTACAGGCATTTGCTAGGGTTTTTGGTGCTAAAATGATAGAATAAAGATGATGAAATGTGGATTCATCATCCCCCTATACTTTACCTTTGCTTGTCCCTAGCAAACACTTATGCAATAAGTGCAAAAAAAAAAAGGAAGAAAAGAAAAAGAAGAACTTGGATTTAGTTCAATCATCAAACTTGTCTTTACAAAATCAAAGTTTGGAGCTTAAGTCGGACCTTAGGAATTTTAGTGCGGTCGGAACCTTAATGAGGACCAAATTTGAAATCCAACAGTCCTTGAGAATCCCAAAACTCTGTCCAAGTCTCCTCAATAGCCAGGTCAGAAATACTTCAACTCATACGCAAACTCTTACGACTATGAATCTGACTCGTACAGTGTAAGTGATATGTAGCTCCCCACCTCAGAAGTGATAAAGAAACAACCTCCCCCAACCTGGTAACTCTAATGCCTCGGTCTAGCAACTCTTTCCTCGAGAAGCGGGGTATTCCCTTCTAAGTTCAAGTGCAACCGGCTCAAGAAGAAGGGGAATAAGAGGTATAGACTTTTGGGAGCTCAACCAGTGTAGCTAAATCTCCCGCTGCAAGCGTCATGAGATGTAACATGGATACCATAAGCTTTTGCTTTATTGGACTATATACACTCCGGTGGGGTTATTAAATTTTCAATCCGACCCACCACTTTTTTGGAGTTCTTTTCTTTTCTTTTTTTTTCAAGTGCATTTGTACAACATATCTACATGGTGCAGCATATATACAAGAAATTTTCCTCTTGAGCCAGTAGACTATCCCTCTTTTGAAGCTTTATTGCAACCCACGGCTTCTATCTTTAGCCTTCATCACCACTAGACCAAGTTGAGGCGCACTTCCTTCACTAGAAGAAGAAGAGAGGTTCCGCCTAGAAGTACTACCCTCATATGCTACCCCAAGCCAAAGGAAACTGCCTCCTCACCACCTCATCCTCGGAGAGCTATGTGAAAGGTGCAGGTGTCCAAGTTAGGTCATTATCAACAAGAGTCGTGCGTGTGCTCTGAAATACTCTACTTAGGCAGTCAAGAATCCATTGAACCAAGTCTCGTGATCCTCAAAGAATTAAGTCAACTAGACCTGAAGTACCTCAAACCCAGTTCCTATAAGGTTCCTGTTATTAGGTAGATTTTAAGGTACAATCAAGCTCCAATCTCCGGATTTTACTTAGACTTGTTCAACTATCAAACTCAATCCGAAAAATGCGAATGCTATGCAATGTAGAAAATATTTTTGTGATGCAATTTTCAAAGATTTTGAAATTTTTATGGATTTTTGAAAAGATGATGCATGCATTTTTTTGTATTTTTCTGTTTTTGGATTTTAATTTTGCAAATGTTTTTGGGATTTTTGAAAAGAAAAAGTTTTGGCTGAAAACTAGGTTAAAAATATGTACACGGGAGTGCTTCTTATATATACAAGAAGTGGATTTTAAGAATTTACAAGGGTAAGTGGTCAGTTTTATACATATATATAGTGGCTTTTGGTGAGATGTAAGTATTCCTCAAACTTATTTGACACAAGTTTTTCAGAGAATTTTTGAAAACTATAGTTCAAAATAATTTTTACAAACATTTTACAAACATGTACACACATTTGAAAATCATTTTGCAAAGGTTTTCAAAACAGTATAGATAGCTTTTTCAACATATTTTTGCAGCCATTTTTCAAACCATTTGCAAATCATTTTTCAAATATTTTATTTCACACAAAGAAAAGAAATTTACAAACCATACATTTTTACACAGGTTGAAAACTTGTAACAAAACATTTTCAAAATAGTTTTCAATAGATGTTCACAAAGATTTTCCAACTATTTTTCAAACATTTTGCAAAAAACATTTTCACCTGATTTATTAATCAGTAATTACAAAAAGAATTTGAGGAATGATACACCTTTTTATTAAAGGTTTTTAATGAATTTTTAAAGAATTGTTAGCTATATTATTAAGAAAATACGAAAGTACGAGTTATGGCTAAAGTATATACGTAGTATATATGACCCCCCTATACTTAGCTTGAGCTATGTCCTCATAGATCGGAGAGAAAGGAGAAGACAGAAATCGTACTAAGTATAGACAAGTCTAAAGAATAAAGGAATACATGAATGAATGAATGAATGAATAAGAAGTTGACCGTCCCCCCTATACTTAGGATCAAATAATCCTAAGTATAGCAGACTGTACACAACGCAGGGAGGGTCAAGGGTGGGAATGAACAGATCGTACTCAGATTGTCTCCCCCTATACTTAGGGTAAAATATCCCTAAGTATAGACAAGAAGAGGAGACAATGGAGAGGATCGAAAATAATAGAGAAACTCGGGGTGCACACCCCCCTATACTTAGGACAAAGTACGTCCTAAGTATGGAAAACTGTCTACAAGGGGCGACACCTTTTTGATAGATAACGAAGATAGAAAAGGAAAAGAAGAAAAGAAGAAAAGATATCTGACAATGGGAGGACAGATCGTGAGAATGTACACATCGCTCCCCATATACTTAGGGTAAAAGACGCCCTAAGTATAGGCAACAACATGAGCGATGACACGGAACGAAGAATGAACACTCTACTCATCTACCCCTCCTATACGTAGGACAAAGTACGTCCTAAGCAAGGCAAACACGAGAAATGGGTAGACAAGCAAAAACAGGAGATGGAAAGAGAGTCACGGGATAGAATCTACAACATAAATAGGTGATCATCAGAAGGTGGAAAGCAAACCATCTTGCGGGACCGCTGAGGGATAGATCTGATATGGTGTATGTCGACATCGGGGTCCCCAGTGGATGGAAGCCGATCAGGGTCGACATGGTGAAGGCCCTCAGTGGAGTCAAATCGGAAATGGACGAACTGATCAATGGAAGCAGTATGGCTAGGTTCTCCCTTGGTGGTTCTATGGTGTGAAGGCACAGACTGGTGAGTGGAAGAAGTACGACTAGGTCCGGCCTTGGAAGTCTCGTAGATGTCAAAGTGAAATGGGACAAACTCATCATCTTCGGAAGAAGTGTAATCGGAGTCGTCCTGCGAGTCCTCGTCCAGGTCAAAATCAAAAGGAACGAAATCATCTGTGGAAGTATACAAACTCTGTTCGTCCTCTATAATCTCAACCAGATCATCTTTCTCATCAAAAGGGCCAAATTTCTGAAGAAAAGCGATCAAATCAACTTCGGCCTCTGGCCCATCAGAATCAACATGGACAGGAGTGGACTCATCAGTGGAAGTAGTCAAAACAGGTCCGTCCTGTCTATTCTTACATGGGTCATTTGTTTCCTTATGAGGTCTCTCAAAGTAATGGGCAACATCATAAACGTCCTCTATTATTTTGGTATCTGCCCTCTGCTCAAATGGTTCAATCACATAAATACTCTGGATCTCATCAACACATCGCCACACACCAGGAGGAGGATTAGTGAGGTCCATGCTTTCCGACTTCCTCCCCTTTCGGGGGATCCGTCGGGTCTCATCAGGGATCGCTAAGGAAGCATCTCTAGTAGCATCAGGTCGGTCACGGGCCTCGGAGTCAGCTATGATCGGTGAAGGTGCATCAGGTGCAGGTCTCTGGTCAACTGTGTGTGCGGTGATCGTCACTTCGCTCTCGTTAACAGGACGGAAGCGAACCTCTCCTGATCCATAGTCAATAACGACCCTCGCAGAGGCGAGGAATGGTCGTCCCAGGATGATTGGAGATGGCTCCTCTGTGGAGTTCTCCATGGGCAACACGACAAAATCAACATTGTGGCTCGTGCCCTGAATAGAAATGACGGCGTTTTCAAGGATACCCTTCGGCCTCTTGATTGATCCATCAACAAACTGAACGATCATCTTGGTCTTCTTTAGAGGCCCTAAGTGAAGAGACTGTACCAGCGAGAAGGGTAATATGCTAATCGAAGCAACGCCGTCCAGGAGAGTGCGATCACAAGTATGGTTAGAGATGGTGCAAGTGATGAAAGGTGTAGCTGTGTTTTTCCTCTTGGGAATGGGACGGTGTGTGATGGCGAGGGCAGTGGCCATGGTCAGAATGTGACGCTCAGATCTGCTCCTCCGCTTTCTCTTCTTGGGAAGAGGAGCAGATAATTGGGTCATGGCCTGCTGAAGTGGGGCTAGGATGATCTCATGAATAGTGGCCACCACTTCGGGTTCAATCAACATTTTTTTGAATTTTTGGACTTCCTCCATACAAGGGAGGAAGTCGGAATCAGCATGTACATGAGGAGTGCCTAGAGCAGTCTGTACATAGGCACCCTCTGGGTTGGAGATGGGACAAGAAGTGAGGGGATGTGTGGTCAAATGATAGGGCAATTGGCCCCTCTCCTCACAATGCGGCTCGATCGTGACTCCCAAAATCTTTTTGTGTTTTTGTGTTTTTCTTATTTTTTTGTATTTTTGGTGATTGCAAGCTCCCATGATCACCCACAATTGAATCCGCAACCTTGCTGACTAGAGCACTATTCTTATGTTCTCTCAACATGGCAAGATTATCTTTCATCAAATCAGTGTGCTCCATCATCAGGGTCAACATGTCACTCATGGAGATCGAGGGAGGTGACTCCAACTGGTCAGACTCGGGTGGATGTGGGTAGAAGTCCGAGTCGTGATACCGTGGCTGAGGCGGATATGTACAAAAGTCAGAAAAAGTAGGAGGAGAATCCTCCTGATAAAAGGGAGGTGGACCGACTGGAGGGTACGAGGAATCCGCAAAATCCGGATGAAAATCGCTCCAGGGATCCATCTCGAAACGAGAGAGAATGATCAGGAGAACACGATGGTCAAGTCAAGAGATGTCTGGAGAAAGGCGCAAATGCACAGAGATGATCTAGAATGCACACAAAACAATCACAAGCAAAAATGAAACAACCAAACCCTTAATTCACCTACTCAACTCGGTGAAGACCACAAATGCGGTCTTTTTATCTTGTCTGTTTTAGAGTTTAGGTGAAAAAGTCAAGAAGTTGCACAAACACTTAGGGGGCTTGAAAATAGGATTTGGGCACTAGTCCTTAGCGTCTGCGCGAGCAATGTAAAACGAAGACAATGAGGGGATTACTCGCCCCAATACAAGTTTTTCTTTTGGTGGTTTTTAGGGTCAAGTAATGTTTAACAGTCCCAATTTTATTGATTATCACGTTTTTTGAATTTTTACTAAGAAATGCACGAACCTATCGAGGAGTCAATTTTACTTAGCACCTAGGTGATAAAAAACAGAGGTAGAGGAGCGGGAAAGCAATGCAAGCGGCAAAACGATGATGTATGCTAAAGAGAAATGCTCACCTTGCCTCCAGCACTCTACATGCAAAGATGCTCAGCAGAATTGAAACCTATCTATATGCAAATGCAAAGGTGATGAAATCGCCCTAAGTTTCAGAAATTGTTATTATCGTGAAGAACCACAAATCGGTCACCAATCCTCAATCCAAAGAGTCCGGTCTAGACTCACCCCTCCTCTTCTCGACAAATCGAGTTCAGGAGTAGCGCTTGATGGGGTGCGCTCGCGGCGCGGTGGATCTAAGATGATGAAACCACTGTTTAAACTTTGACTAAGTCCAAACGAGTCTATAGGTACATGCAAATATATTAGGTGTTTGGCCTTAGTCTATCGCAAGCAATCCTAAATCTAAGAGCTCAATCACACAAAGTAAGGAAAACAAAACCGTAAAACAAAGTAAGAAAAGGCGATGAAAACCGATGGAAAGCCGCGGTGAGCCCCCAAGTGTACAAGCACTTGGAAATTAGGCCCGGAGTGTCCAAGAGTCCAAGTCCCTATGTTATTACAAATTATCAAAGTCACTCTCTCACGAAAATAAAATGCAACTAATCTAAGCACTCTCTCTCACTCCTCCTGCTCTCTCCTGCCGGCTTGACCTAAGAAGGCCGGCTCCGCTTCCCAAGGTTGCTTCGGGTCACCTGGGCGATCCGCCTTGCTCTGCGGTCCCTCGTAAGAAGACAAAAGAAGAATGGTCAGAATAGCTCAATCAATATATGTATCAAAAGTGCAAGAGAGATAACTGAAGCTATGGTAGACAACAATCACAAGCAAACAAAAATGTAAACTACTCGCTGTTGGTCCCCGGCAACGGCGCCATTTGATAATCGCACTTTATCGAGGGTCTAAATATGTCGCTGTGGCGACCCACAATAAAATGTAATTAATAAACAATGAACCCACAATCAAGTATCAAACAATGAAAAACAAGTGTGGAGTCAAATTTATTTTTAACTCTGCACAAATGGTGTATAGTGACAAGTATGCAGAGAGTTCGAACATTGGGAGCAAACAGGGTAATTCAAACAAATGTGCGTGAGTGAATGTGTGTGATGTCTACCAAGCAAGCAAGCAAAGATGTTTTTGTGGGTTTTTAATTTTTTAAATTTTTTTTAATTTTAATTTAATTTTTAATTTTGTATTTTGCTTTTTAATTTTCTGATTTTTATAATTTTATATTTTTTTTCAATTTTCAATATTGGAATTTAAAAACAATGGAATAAAAGACAAGGTAAAATATTTATAAAAATAAGCAAAAATAACCAAAAACTCAGAAATAAAATGTTTTTGATATTTTTAGGATTTTTTTAGTGTTTTTATGATTTTTGGGTATTTTTCAAGGTGTTTTTGGTATTTTTAAATACTGAACTGAGAGAAAACAGTGAAAACTTTGCTGGCTGTGAGTAAAATGGGTTATTAAAAATAGCAAACAGAAACCAAAATTTTTCACACTAATTTTCAAATAAAGAGAATAAAAGATAGAACAAACAGGAACTGAGTTTGTATTTTTCTGAGTTTTCCTTGATTTTATATATTTTTTTGAAGTTTTGAAGTGTTCTTGAATTTTTAGTGTTTTTCTTTTGAGATTTTTAGTGATTTTTGGACTGACACTAAAAGATGATAAAATAGACACTATAGAATTTTTTTGGAATTTTTGAAGGTATTTTAATATTTTTTTGGTATTTTCTAAGCTAGACAGTGCACAAAAAGCAAGTTTTTGATTTTTAATCAATATAAAAATAAAAGAAAATCAAAAACTAAAATGTTGGCGTGTAAGAACAAGTTAACAGGAGCTAAAGTTCAAAATTTGAGAATTTTTGGAGGCAAAATGAGGCCTTAATTAAATAGAGCAAGACAACACAATTGAAAAGCCTGGCAGGGACCTTTATGCAAATAGATAAAACAATAGGGGCACGCCTGCAATTTTTACCAAAATTTTGAACCAAAACAACAAGTTTTTGGGTCAGATGACAAAAGCAAAAGCCGCAGGGGTTTCTTAGCAAAATCTCCAAGGTCACGCGCCTATGCACGCGCCCCAGTCAGGGGTACGAATGTAATATCCCAAAAGGCGGGGGTGTAAAAGCAAAAAGGCCAGAAAGTTTTAAACTTCAACTGAACGTTTTGGAGTTAACTTTAAATAAGCAAAAACCCCGGGGGTTTGCCTGCAAAAATCACCAAGGCCACGTGTGACGCACGCGACCTGGCGGGGGCGTCCAAGCAATTACACAAAATTCGGGGGCTATGTCGTAAATATTACAAAAATGATTAAAGACCGATGAAAGTTTTAGAACAATATATTAAATACCAAAAGCGGGCTGGGTGCGTTTGCAAAATACCCAACTTAAGGGGCTGATCGAACGGTGGTTGATGAGCTACTTAAGACACGTGTCGCGCGTAGATCGCGCGATACCCCTTCATCTGAGCGGCCCCGATTAGATTTGAGATGGGCGATCGGACGGCTCTGGGCACACTTAATCCAACGGCAGCTGTACACCCGTCGGGATGTTCTTGATCCTATGGCGTGGGATGCGGCTGGAAGATCCGATGAAGAACTCGGCCGTGCCGAGTTTTGTTCACGCGCAAGGGCCTCCTCCGACTGCCAAAATCACGGCCGAAGGGCTGGCTATGCTCCTGGAAGTCCTCCCTATCAAGTGGTGGCCCCAAAGTGGCGGATCGGGCTCTGGAGGGCCACCATGGCGTGCACGAGCTGGGGTTGTTCCTGGAGCGGCTTCTTCACGGATTTGACCCCCAAAGGGAGTCCAGTTGCCCCCCTGGAACCTGCAAGAATACAGAACAAACGCGAGAGATGGTCCAGAGGCAAGCAAAAATGGAGCGGGTGGTGTGCGTGGCGAGCTTGGTGGTCGCCGGAGCTTCGTGAGCTCCGGCGAAGTGTTCGTGATGAAGATCGGCACTGATTAATGGTTTAAATGGCAATATAAATAGACGAAACGAAATCCTAGACTAACAGCTAGCTAACTACAAGAAAAACAAGAAGTAAAATGCCCTCAAGTGGCGTTGACCACGAGGAAGAAGACCTCAAGGCGGTGGCCGAAATGGAGGTTGGAACACGGTGTTCGGAGTCTCGCCGCACCTCGACTGCAGTGGGGGAGGATTCTCCTGTCACGAGAGCTCGCCCTCGACCCTCACCTGGAAGCTATTGGCGCCCAAAAACCGGTCCAAAGAGAAAGGGAAAGACAGGGGGTCTTTTGAAGGGTTGATCGATTGGCGTGATAATCGAGGAGGCAACGGGAAGAGCAACAACGCTCTCCCCGAAAAAATCCTAGGGCGAGTAAGAGAGATGGTAGGGGAACAAATCTCGTGAAGACATCGATTCGATTCGGTGAAAGGTGCGGTCTCCAAAAATCCGCGAAAATCAAGAAAACTCATATTCTGACACATTCCGGGCTGGGGTTAGAGAGTTGACCGCGGGTCAACTCTCCAGCCCCCCTAGTTGGTCCACGTGGACCAACCAGGAAAAAGCCTGGAAAAACTTTTTGTAAAATTAATTTAAAATAGCAAACGATTTTATTGATTTTTAATTATAAAATAAAAAATGTTTATTAATTTATGAGTTAATTTATGGTGATTTTTAATTATTTTTATGAACTTTATTTTTACAAATTGCTTTTATACCCCTATATAGGTATAATATCTATATACTTTATTACTTTATTTTTATTTTGTGTATTTTAATTCTATTATTTTTATTTATTATTTTCTAAAATTATAAAATACTTTTATCTACACAAATATATTTTTATTTTATTTTTCTGATTTATTTTGTATCTTTAATAAAATCTAAGAGTATTTTGTACAGGCATAAGTATAGGCAGTATACCTATGTGTTCTTTTTACAAGTATTTTTATTTTGTAACTTCTTTGCATTTTTATTCTGATCTTAATGCACATAGTTATTATAAATGATATTTACAACATTATAAAAAATATAAAAAATACAAAAATAATGAATAAAGAATAAATTGAATATTTTATTCAGTACAAGTATACAAGGTGGGTCCAAAACTCAACTTTTAAACCGTAGCTCCGCCAAATGCGAAACCACCACCATTAAATAGCTTATTTTCTTATATATACAATTAAAGGTGAGTATGCTGCATTTGGAGTTGTCGTTTGTGAGATACGGGTCTGGGAAGTTGGGATTCTGGAATTTTATTCAGACCATAACTTTTTATTTGTACATTATTTTTCTGTGAAATCAATTTTGTATTTTTATTTATTTAATTATCTACAACTTTCGTGTATAAAGTTTCTTTATTTGGTGTTTAAAAAGTGAAACCAAACTTAGGTCCCAAAATGAATAAAGAATGAATAGAATGTATAGGTATTTGATCTATATTTCTGACCTTATCTCCCCCTACTTTATTCCTTGTCGACCTATTCATCAGGATGCCTAGGTCTCGGGGTTTCGGGTCATAAAATATTTACAATATTTTATTCTTTTTCTTTTCTTTATTTATTCTATAATTTTGGCTTTAATTACAGCATTTTATACACTAATATGATGCATATGCATGAATGCTAAGATAATGATTTTAAGGCTATTTACAGGCATTTGCTAGGGTTTTTGGTGCCAAAATGATAGAATAAAGATGATGAAATGTGGATTCATCAATACTCCACGCATCTGACACCACACCATTCCTAATCAGTTGCCACAGTTACATGGCTCTTCCATTCAATCAGCGAAAAAGTATAGGAACTCTTCTCGCCTTTCATTAAAAAAATTGCCTTCCCGATCTAACATGAATACCAAACACGTTAACGAAGGCCAGAAGTACACTGAAAAGAAAACAGGAACATATAGCACCAATTATTGTATTATAGTAAAATCCATTGGCCATTTCTCAAGGGCAGGCACTTCCAGCGTACCATACATGTTCCAACTGTTTTTGCCAAATAAGTCGGAACCAAAGTACTTGCATGGTAGACCAAGCGAATTACCAGTAGGGAAAAGAGATGCCCTTCCTGCCCTCCTTTAGATTTGACTATCAAGGACGGCGGAAGAAATTATGTGGGACGGCTCTACGCAACAATCTATTGCAGATTTAGCCATGGCTAACAATGACTGTTGACGTACTGATCATGCTAATGCTGATTGTGAATGTAATCGAATACTTTATATTCATTTATGACTTCCATGTACAGAGGAACTCAATGTAAAGTTCAGAAAGATACAGTTGCACGTAAATAAATGTAATAAAGACTCAGAGTACCATTATTCTAATAATATAATGTTAATACATTCACTGTACTCTGACTCCATTGCTACAATCTTTGAAACAACCTAATTTCTCCTTTGATCTCATAAATTTTCTCCATTTTACCTCACAGACCTTGTCGTTAATTTGAGTATGCTTGGGTTAACTAGCTTGGATTTAAGTTGAGTTAATCAAACTCTAGCAAAATCCAATAGTATTTTTTTAATACTCTCTCCTCCTCCTCTCCCCCTCCTTCTTCTCCCATCCTTCTCACCTTCGATTCCCACGTTCAACTTCTTCGCGTCCTTTACCATCGGCATAGCCTCGATGGACCATAGCATCGTCAGGTTGATGGTCGGGTGCTCCGACATTCACCGTGCATTTGCCAGCGCCTCGTGGTTGTCCGACCCTACGAAGAATAGGACCACAACTTGGTGAGTAGTGTGTTGTGTTGGAATTTATCCCGTAAGTGGCCTATATAAAATATTTACGAGATGATAAATATTGGATTTTACCAAGTCAATGGATAAAATGTAACCGCATTATCTTGATCCACGTTGATGGTTAGTGGAATATCAGGAGTCAATTACGATAGGGTTTGTTATCCTTTTGAACCCTCCAACTGATGGCTCATTATGCAAGACACAGAATCAAGAGATTCAGAGAGCCACCATCAAAACTCTCCACCATCTGAGAGAGTCTTAACGATTGGGGTTAAGGGAAGGAGAAAAGAAGGAAGAAAAGACCTTGTCAGTTTCTTCATCTTCCCCGTTGCAAGTTTCTATTTGATTTGCGATGGAAGGAGGTAACTTGCGAATCATTATTTTTATTGATTCTTTAATGTTGCGTTTTAATTTTCCTACAATATGGTATCAGAGCCAAGTTCTGCATACTTTGCTTTTGAGAAATGATGGTTAATTTTTGTCGTTTATGTTACCGAATTGATATTTTCTGCAGATGGAAAAAGAATTTTTTTAAGTTGCTAATTTCATTCCATCTGTTTATTAAAAAACGAATATTATTAACTTTGAAATGACGATCCTTTTTTATCCCACTTTCCTAATCTTAGAATTAATTACTCATAAAGAATAATATTGATGTATTTTTCCTTTTTTGGTTGAATCACATCCGTACATATTTAAGAAGTTTTTTATTCTGAACTTTCGGCTCATCATTGTGGATGAGCAAAGTTTAACGGCATTCGAGTTTCTGATAAAATAATAATAATAAAGTCATTAATTTTTAATGCTTACGTTAAGGAGTCGAATTCTTGCACTGATGTCTAAGTTATTATTTGACTCATTCATATTATATTAAGTGTCATCCATGAATAGGTAAGCATTACTTATTAAGGTGAATATCTCATTATTGTTGATGAATAAAGTTATCGCATTCAATTTTTGCTTAGTCACCGAAGTATTCTAACCATGTACAGAGTTGAACCCATATTCTGATTACCGTAGTTTTGATGCAAATTAAATTTAATGACATAACAGTTTATCGCGATAATCAGAGTAGTATAATCACTGACTAGGAAATCACTCAAAGGTGGATCATTGTCTGTAACTATGCACATTAAGAGATTAATTAATTAATCGTGGATTTTTTACATCCAAAGATGGAAAAATATGAATTAGACATGATTTATTTAATTATCTATTAAAGTGTATCTAATTGCATCACTTATTTAGTTATTGATATGTTAATATTCTGCCCAAAGGTGATTATTAACATGTTGTAAAAGTAATTATATATATATGTATATGTATATCCTGCGTATAGAAAATTAATTTCTCAAAGCATTATTGTGAGCATATGTATTATTGTTTTACAGTTTCTGCAGCTATGAACTTGTTTGCATTGGGCAACTCCATAGTTAGGTTCAAGGAACTCAACTATGCAGATTGGTCAGAACAGATTCTCTTCCATTTAGGAGTGATGAACTTAGAACATGCACTAGTTGAAGATCAAAAACTACAAGTCATTACAGAAAACATCACTGATGATGAAAGGTTATATTATGAGGCTTCGAAAAGATCGAATAGGCTTTGTTTGAGCCTAATGAAAATAACAATGGCGGAGAATGTCAAACCGTCAATGCTAAGGACAAAGAATGTTAAGGAATTCATGAAAAAATTAAGGAATACTCCCAGTCCGATATAGCTGATAAGTCTATTGTTGGGACTTTAATGAGTTAGTTGACCACGAAGAAATTCAATTGGTCCAACTCGATGATGGATCATGTAACTGAAAAGTCTAATCTTGCAGCAAAGCTAAAAATCATGGGAATGGATGTCCATGAGACTTTCTTAGTACAATTTATCATAAATTCCCTTCCTATTGAATTTGTACAATTTCAGGTAAACTACAACACATTAAAGGATAAGTGGAGTTTTATGGAATTAAAAGCTATGCTCATTCAAGAAGAAGGGAGATTAAAGAAGATAAAAGAACATTCGGTGAACCTTATGGCTACTGAAAAGACTATGGTAGGGGCTAGCAGCAATAAAAGCCATACAAACAAAAGGAACAAAAGAAAAACTCCCATGAAAACTAAAGGGAGCAATTCCAAAGAAATCAAATGCTTCTTTTGCTAGAAGTTCGGGCATATGAAGAAAGATTGCTTTAAACGAAAAGCATGGTTCGAAAAGAAAGGTATGCATTATGTTTCTGTTTGCTTCGAAGCAAATATTATAGATGTTCCTAATAATACTTCGTGGTTAGATTCTGGTGCGACTACTCACTTATCTCACATATTACAGGGATTCCTTACAATCCGGAATATAAAGGAAAGTGAGCAGTATTTGCTCATGGGAAATAGGATGAAGGCACGAATAGATGGAATTGGGACTTACAGATTGATCATGGACACTGATGAATCCACATTTCATCATCTTTATTTTATCATTTTGGCCTCAGAAACTCTGGCAAATGCATGTAAATACCCTTAATTAGAGCATCTTAGCATTCATGCATGTGCATGTAAATAGTGTGTTAAATACTGTATTTAAAGCCAAAATTATAGAATAAATAAAAGAAAAGAAAAGGAATAAAATATTGTAAATATTTTATGACCCGAAATCCCGAGACCTAGGCATCTTGATGAATAGGTCGACAAGGAATAAAGGGGGAGATAAGGGCCAGACACCTATTCATTTTATTCTTTCCTTATTCATTTTTGGGACCTATTTTTGGTTCCACTTTATACCTCAGATAAAGAAGCTCTGAACATAAAAGTTGTATATAATTAAATAAATAAAAATACAAAATTCATTTCATACAAAAATACAGTACAGATAAAAAGTTATGATCTAAATAAAAATTCAAAATACCAACTTCCCAGACATGTATCTTGCAAATAAAAGCTCGAAATGCATCAAACTCATCTTTAATTGTATATAATTTAAAATAATCTATTTAATGAAGGTGGCTTCGCATTTGGCGGAGCTACGGTTTGAAAGTTGAGCTTTGGACCCCTATTGCATACTTGTACAGATTAAAATACTCATTATAATATTTATTCATTATTTTCATAAATTTATATTTTTATAATTCTGTAAATATTATTTAGAAGTTATGCGTATATTAAAATCAGAATAAAAATACAAAGAAACACAAAATAAAATACTTGTATAAATAGCACACCTTGGTATAATACCTATACCCACATCTGTAAAATTACTATTTATATTTTATTAAATATACAAAATACATCAAAAAAATAAAATAAAAATATATTTAAGTGTAGAAAGATATTTTATAAATTTATAAAATAATAAACAAAAATAAATAAATTAAATATATAAAATAAAATAAAATAAAATAATAAAATATATAGATATATACCTATATAAGGCATAAAAGGTAACTTGTAATTATATACCTCATAAAAATAAATAAAAATCACTATAAATTCTTTATAAAATAAGAAACATTTTTTATTTTATAACCTAAAATTAATAAATTCATTTACTATTTTATTTCAAATTTACTAATAATTTTTGATGGGCCTTTTTCTGATTGGTCCACGTGGACCAATCAGGCGCGGTCGTTAGTTGACCTCGGTCAACTCCCTGACCGAGGTCTGCCACCCTCTGACATCCGTGATTTTGTGCCATTTTCAAGAAATTTTAACACCTAATCTCTTCGTCCTCTCCCCTCGATTCCTTCTTGGGAATTCCTCTTTGTACATCCTTGATCCTCGCCGAGCCCTCAGATCTCCTCAGATCTTCATCATTTGCGCGTGTTCTTGCTCCCAAACTCACGCCACCACCTTGTATATATCTGGCCCGCCACCTTCGAGCCCAATTTTGAACCCTTCTTGGCCACCATTTCTCCTCCCTTTCGTGCTTTACGGGTAGACGGAGGTGACAGCTCCACCGCCCTGTCGTTAGGCGAGTCGAGGAAGGCCCGAGGCGTCTCCACCCCCTCCGCCATCTCCGACGTCGAGGTTCTACCACCTCAGGTCCTCCACCTTCGAGGCTTGCCTTTTTCCCTCTTTTTCTTCTCGCTTTTTATTCCCCGTAGTTGTAGCTTCATTTTCCCATCGACCAAGTCGACTATCGATCGCCCTATCACCGTTCCCGATCGCCTCGCCGGAGCGCACCTCCGGCGAGTTTCCCTATCGCTCCACAGACCACCTTCGCCCCTCCGCGGGGTCCAGGCAGTTTGCCCTGGACCCTCTCACCCATTTTTGCAGGTACTGGGAGCATTACATCGCCTGGGGACTCGGATTCGTACTCCGCTGGAGATACCTGGAGCTTCAAGCTCCGCCGCCTTCGCAGCAGCGCCACAGTGCCTCTCCAGCGATTTTGAGGGACCCAGCAGCCAGAGCATCACTGCAGGAGTCTCCCCGACCTTTTTGTTGCGGTCCAGACCACCGGAGTCGTGCCATCTCGCCGGAGGAACTTCGCCTCGGCGAAGTTCTTCCCCGTTCTTCCTCCGGGTGCCTCCACCGTCCGATCCGAGGCCCGCTCCAGATCACACCACGGCCGTCAAATCTTGGCCACCCTCTGCCGTCGATCGTCTTCGCCAGATCTCATCTCCACCGATTATCGCTGAACCGTTATAACATGTTGTGCGCGCGCCACGTGGATAAGTGACAGCCTCTCCGCCGTCCGATCGCGCACGAGGAATATAGACGTGGGTATTTTGCACTTTCACCCTCGCCAAATTTTGTATTTCAATTCAGTCCAGAAACTTTTAGGCATAGTTTAAAAACTTTTTAAATATTTACATCCAAGCCCCCATACTTTCCATATTTGCATTCAGGTCCTATCCACGTCACCTCACGGGCCCGTGCGCGTGAGGGGGCTGGGTATTTTGCACAGGACCCCTTAGGGGTTTGCCTATTTCGTTTCAGTCCATGAACTTTTTAATTAAGTTGTAATATTTTGGTAAAATTGCATCTAAGCCCCTAGAACTTTGTAAAATTACAAAAATACCCTTGCTAGGTCACAAGCCTAGTACACGTGAGTTGGACATTTTGCAGAGAACCCCTTCCGGGTTTGAATATTTATTTTTAGTCCATAAAATTGTATTTAACGTTATATATTTGTGGAAAAATTGCAAGAAGGCCCTTGGACTTCTGTGTATTTACGTTTATACCCTTGTCAGTATTGTATTTTTGCTTGGATGTTTGCATTTGTTTCATACATCATTTTGACTCGAAAAATTACCAAAAAAATATCATAGGCTCCTGTTGCATTGTAGTTTAATGTCATATTTTTAATTTGCATTTTTATTGCATTTCCATAATTATTAAAAATCAAAAACATGCATTTTCAGCACTGTTGGCATTAGAAAATCCATAAAAATTAGTAAAGGTTTTTGAAAAATTCCAAAAAAAATTATATTTTACGTATTTTATCATCTTTTAATGTTAGTCCAAAAATCATTAAAAAATTCAAAGTAAAACCCTAAATAACAGAAAACCCCTAAAAACTTCATAAAAATCTAAAAAATTCTAGAAAAATCCTAAAAATACAAACTCCATTTTTATAGTTTCCTTATTGTATTGCCTTTATTTTAAAATTAATTTGAGGAATTTCGGAGACTGTTTGATATTTTTACCCATCATTTTAATTTTGGTCTGTAGCTCAGTCTACTGTTTTCTAGTGTTTTGACTTTTAAAAATATCAAAAACATTTAGAAAAATTTCTGAAAATTTCAAAAACATCATAAAATTATAAAAAGACCAAAAACATTTGATTTCCTGATTGTTGAGCATTTTCCCCTATTTTTATCCCTCTCTTATCTCTAGTGTACATATATATTCCTTATATATATTATATCTTTATTAAGAGAAAAGGAAAATATAAAAATACAAAATATAAAAAGAGAATACAAAATCAGTAAATTAAAAACCAAAATAAAAAATATAAAATCAAACATTAAAAAATCTAAAATTCAAAGCCCACAAAAAATAGCACATTTAGATAAATATTCACAACCACATTTTGTGCATCTTTGCTTGTCCTATCCTGCTTGTTCCCCGTGTTCGACACTCTACACACTTGTACACTATACACACTTTTGTAGAGTTAATAATAAATTTTAACTCCACTTTGCTTGTCATTGTCTGATTTGATATCATGGATTAATTGTTGATCAACACGGGTTTTGTGAGCGGTCGCCGCAGGGACACTTGTCTCCGCCTTGTGCGAGATATTTAGACCCTTGCAAAAATCACTTTATCAAATGGCGCCGTTGCCGGGGAGCAACAGCGTATAGAGCATTCTTTTGTGATTGATTGTAGATATTTGCCTATCTTTTTGCTTATTTGTTTGATTATATTGCTTGATTGGTCTAATCACCCTTCTTGTTGGATTTTTATGTGAGGTACCGCCGAGCGAGGGAAGCGCTCCATCATAGGTGCTTGGGCACCCACGTGAAGGCTTGCTTAGCACCAAAGAGACTTGGAGGCTTGAGAAGATCATCATCTCTTGTAGAATTTTTGCAGTTTAAAAATTTGTAATTTAAAGTGAGAGAGAGACTTAATTTGTAATAACTTGGACTCTCTAGGACGCTCGGGCCTAATTTTCAAGTGTTTGTTCACTTGGAGGCTCACCGCGGTTTTGTATTTTTCATGGCTCTATCGCTTTTATTCCTATTTGTTTCACGAGGATTTAGCCCCTAGACATAGGAATTTTTGTTGATTGTGACAACTAAGGAGCTAAGGCCCAATCCTTAAATATCTTGCCTGTACCTATAGAACGTAATTGGACTTGGCTAAAAATCAATTGAAAAAGCTATTTGACTTGGACTAGAGACCACGTGCCGGGAGGGGTCCTATATAGCGCGTGTAGGATCCATTGTGGTGGACACCGATCGACCCCCAAGATCGGACTCCGGACTCTCTTCCTTGTCGTAGCTACTTGTTCTTCATGTTAATAGAAGTTGCTCATCTTAGGATGATTTCCTCGTGCATGCATTTAGGTAGTTTTACTTATTGTCTTTAAATTATGCACGGATCACTTTGCATGTAGAGTGTTGGCGGAAAGGTATGCATCTCTATCCCTGCATGCATCATAGATTTTGACCGCGCATCGGCTTTTCCGTTTTCCTCCCCCAGTTTTATTGGACTTTTAATAACAAGGAAATTGGAAAACTCGTTAGACGATTATTGCTTAGAAAAATACATAAAAAGTGAAAACAATAAAAATTGGGACTGCTAATGCAAACTTGACCTTAAAACTCATACCACCAAAAATTTTATCTTGGGGAGAGTAACCCCCTCCTTGTTTGATTTATCTGATGCGAGAGAGTGACCCGACACTAGGATAGAGCCACATTTAAAATTGGTTGACTACTGGTCGTGGTTAGTCGTTCTCCAGTGAGGATCTCTCTGGTAACCGGTAAAGCGAACCGCGATGTGCTTAACAGATTGAATTAGCGGGAACAACCAGGTTACGGTCTGTAATTCATACTGGCTAGGAAAGATCAGACGTGGATTGGGACAGTCGGCTAAGAAAGTAGGGTACCTAACAGCTCGCTATAACGCTCTGATAGATTGACTGATCACCTAATAAAATTTGACAAGATAACAGACCGAACTCTCACGGTCATCAGCTCAAGAGTTGTGTAGGTGAATTGGGGGTTTGATTGATCATCTTGTTTGCCTTCCAGATCTCATCCGCCTTTCTCTAGATCAAGATGTTGGGAAGGAGATCCCTTAGGCCACATCTGGTGGCACCGCTGTCGAGCACTCCTCCTTTTTCATCTAGGTCGGCCTCGGGGAGTCCAGACCCACTCTCCGAGCCTGAGTTTACATCCACCATGTTTCCCTCGACCATCCTTCTTCTTCTATCAGTCCAGTGGTGTCAGAATTTAGTACAGGACAGAGTTCAGAACATTTGACGACACTTGAGATAGATTCTTTTGGCTTTGCAGAAAATCAAGATATGGAAGGCAGAGAGGAACACCCAGATGAGCAGAGACCACCTCCATACCTATTTGATCAAGCTGTCATCAACAACTCACTTTTAGCATCCCTCGAAACCATGCAGAGACAGATCCGGGATCAGGGGATGGTCATGGGTGAAATCATGAGAGAGATGCGCGAGGGACGAGAAGAAAGAAATGAGGGCGGTGATATACCAGATGCAGAAGGAGGAGGACATGACCTGGAGAGACCGCCACCGGCAACCATGAGGCAGTTGCATAACCCAGCTGCAACACTCACTCACTGATGGATCCGTCTCCCTCCCATATATGGAGACTTCGAGCTTCGCCCACATACTATTCAGCTACTGTCTAAGTCTCACGGGCTGGATACCGAAGAACCGTACCTCCATCTGCAAGAATTTGAAATGATATGTAGTACAATCCATGATCGGTTTGTGACTGAGGACACCATCAAAATGATTGTCTTCCCGTTCTCCTTGGTTGATAGAGCCGCCTATTGGCTCAAACACTTGGGGAGGTACATCGACACTTGGGAGCAACTCCGGACCGCATACTTAAACAAGTATTACCCACTCAAACGGACAAATGCAGCAAGAGATATGATCAGAAACTTCACCATGATCCCAAATGAACAATTCCATGAAGCCTGGGATCGCTTTAGAGAGCTCATTGACCGGTGTCCGCATCATGACATATCAAAGCCCAACTTGGTTCAGAGTTTCTTTTATGGGCTGACACCGGAGCTGCAGGGGCTTGTTAATGCCTCTTGTGGAGGATCATACTTTTCAAAGGGTGAAGATGATATTTGGGCCATTTATGAAGGAATGGCAGAAAACTCTACAGTTATGGCCCAAGCCAGAGTCTACACACAGCAAACCCCCCCCCCAAGGAGCAGGATCATACCAGAGGATCGCCCACATCGATGCCGGTCCCCATACCTCATCAGCAGCAGCACAAGATGAATCATCAACGGCTGATATGGGCATAATCAGTGAAAAATTGGACCGCCTTGAGATTCTGGAGAAAAAGCAGGGCCAAGGTCTGGCACAAATTGACCAGTTGGATAAGACTATGAGTGACCTGAAGACTCACATCTTAAGTATTCAGGAGACACAATCATCTTCACCTCAGTCTCCCAGGTCACTGGCTGGGTCCAGAGGTAGCCGTTCTACCCCACCACCTCCCGCATACCGCCAAGTTCACCATGTTCAGAAGGTGCCGGTACAGCAGTTGCCACATTATTCACAGCAGCCACCATCTCAGGATACTAAGATGGTGGTCTATCAATCAGATCAGCCGTCGGCAGCATTACCACCTCCACCCTTCGAGCAGGAGCCGTTGATGGAAGTCAATGGGATATGGTACGAGCGGTACACCCAGCAGCTCGGGATTCGCCGTGATCACCCCGGATTTCGTTGGTCCAACGGAGGTACTTCATCCTAATAGCAACCTCCAGCTCGGGGCAATCATAGTAGCCAACACCAGCAGCCCCAATACTCCCAACAACAGCAGTAGCAATATCAGCAGAATCCTCGTCATGCCTATCAAGGACAGCAGTGGAGGCAGCGACAACAGTCTTACCAGCAGCAGTACCCTCAGTCTCACCAGCAACCTCAGTTCCAGTAAGGGAACACTCCCGGTTCTCCCACACAGGCCATGGAGAACCCAACACTTGATGATCTCGCCCGCTTGCTCTCCGAACAGCAGGCATCCTTCCGGCGAGAAATGGACGAGTTCTGGCAGGAAATGAGGGACATTATGAAAGGCAAAGCCGCCATACCTGCACAGAGCGAGCCGAATCCGAATAACTTGAAGAGAAAATCTGAGCAGGTATAGTTTGCAGAGGATACCACTCCTAGTGCTTATTTGAATGACATGCATTCTATGTTTGATACTCATTTCGTGTCACTTAGGAGCAGTAGGGAACCAGCCGGTGGCGGCTCGTCTGAGGGACAACACCATGGAGATTCTAGAGCCCCAGTTGAGGAGAGGAGCGATGCTGATGCCGCTAGCAACAATGATGATGACGGTGGTGCTGATGCCACCAAGGATGACCTTTCAGACGATGGTGCTGAGACCGTCATGATACTAGATGCAGACGGTGGTGCTGAAACCACCATTTTTAATGATGAACCAGAGCGCGGTGCTGAGGCCGCAAAGAAGAATATTTTGGGTGGTGCTGATGCCACCATTTTGAGTCCACATGTATTCCAACCGTCTGTTATGCCATTTTCTGTATCCCTGGACACCAGGAAAAAGACAAAAAATATGAATAAAGGAAAGGTTTCTCTATCAATTCCAAGTCCATGTGTGATGAATGATGATAATTGCATGGATTTCAGTCCATCACAGGGTCAGAAACCTTCTCCTAGCCCTTTGTCTAAGGAGGGCCCATCCGTCCCCTTCCCTCAAGCACTCCGCTCGGCGAAAGGGAATAAACCAGAAAATCCCAAAAAGAAGGAACAATTAGAGTTCAGCCAGCAGATGATAGACAGATTTCAAATATAGCTGACTCTACAGGAGGCACTTGAGCACATCCCCCTCTTCCAAAAGAATCTAAGAGAGAAAACCACCGTACGCCGGAAGAAGAGGAACAACAGAGGAGAGATCCATGTGCTCACGCGTGCCACATGTTGTGCCATTCAGAACCAGCTGCCAGCCAAAAGACCAGATGCCAGATTAGTGAGCAGCAGTTCGACCGTACTCTATTAGACACTGGCTCTTCTATCAACCTCCTCCCGGTAGCCTTACTCGACCGATTCAAGTTTAGCCCTCTTCTTCGGAGCAGGACAGTCCTTCAGTTTGCTGATAGATCGATTAAGAGGCCGAAGGGGTTGTTGAGAGACGTGGTTGTTACCATTCAGGGCCTGAAATTCCTCGTGGACTTTGTGGTATTGGACATGGAGATCCCTGAGTCGGTAACAGATGCCCACATCATACTAGGACGCCCATTCTTGGCCATAGCCAAGGCGGTGATCGACCATGATAGTGGGAAGGTGTACTTTCGCGTAGAGGGTGAGAGTATACAAATGGAGACGGTCGACGAGATCAGAGCGAGAGATTCGGCCTGCTTAGAGCAGAACAGTGATGCAGGGCAGATGACAGATGCAGAGTTAGACGTCCACCAGGAGTGTGATTTTGTGATCACCGATGACGAAGCAGTTTGGGAAGATCCAGAAGCACGAGCACTCGCCTTATCTGCAGATTCAGAGTACACACCTTTTGTGGCAGACGAGAGTTCGGAGAGCACACCCTTGGCAAAGGACACCATACAGGTTGACAGTTGCGTACTGATGTTTGTTCTGATCCCTCGGAGGCAGACTTTGATTGGAAGGATTTTGATGCGTACTTGTCGTGTTTATTTCCAGACGAGCCGACAGATAGGACGGAGAGCGAGCCAGCACAGATGATAGACACACCAGCAGGGTTCCCTTCATCAGATGATCACGTACAGCGAGAGTTCTCACATGCAGACCTGGTTGCTTTCACACAGACATATCAGAAGCCAGATTTGCCATCTCCCACCAAACCAGAACTGAAGCCTTTGCTGCAGTCGCTGAAGTATAGATTCCTTGCGGGCGAACCAGAAATGCACCCAGTCATTATCTCAGGAGACTTGATTGGAGAACAAGAATCTCGTCTCATGGAGGTTGTTGAAAGAAACTGCAAGGCAATAGGATGGAGTGCGGCTGATCTCAAGGGGATAAGTCCGGCCCTGTGCTCCCACCATATCTACCTCGAGGAGGACGCTAAGCCCTCGCGTGAGTTCCAGCGACGGCTGAACCTGAATCTTCGAGATGTGGTAATGAAGGAAATATCTAAATGGTGGAGCGCCGATTTTATCTACCCCATCTCCGACTCCAAGTGAGTTAGTCCTTTACATGTGGTGCCTAAGAAGACGGTTATCACTACAATTGTAAATGAGTCTGGAGAAGAGATCGCCACCCGGGTACCCACTTCTTGGAGGGTCTGTGTGGACTACAGACGATTGAATGAGGCCACCAAGAAGGATCATTTCCCGCTACCATTTATTGATCAGATTATCGAGAGGCTGGCTGGGAAAAGTCATTACTGTTTTCTTGACGGGTACTCCGGATACAATCAGGTGGCCATTGCGCCCGAAGACCAGGATAAAACGACGTTCACCTGTCCATTTGGGACGTATGCTTTCAGACGGATGCCCTTTGGTCTATGTAACGCCCCTGCGACATTCCAAAGGTGCATGTTGTCCATCTTTTCGGACATGATAGGTGACTGTTTGGAGGTCTTCATGGATGACTTCTCGGTCTATGGCGACGGGTTTGATGCTTGTCTTGATTGCCTAGACCGAGTGCTTCAACGCTGCACAGAGGTATACCTTGTACTATCTTGGGAGAAGAGTCACTTTATGGTGACTCAGGGGACGGTCCTTGGTCACATCATCTCCAACAGGGGTATGGCGGTTGATCCGACCAAGGTGGATATCATTAGAAAACTCAATCTACCATTCAATTTGAAACAACTGCGGTCTTTTCTGGGGCATGTCGGTTTCTACTGACGGTTCATTCAGGATTTCAGTCGAATTGCCCAGCCGCTTACAGATTTATTGACTAAAGACACAGAGTTCCTTGTAGATGATAAGTGTCTTAAGTCCTTCGAGACTCTCAAGAATTTAGTTGTCGAGGCTCCTGTCCTTCAGCCACCCGATTGGTCTCTTCCCTTTGAGATCATGACGGATGCTTCTGATTATGCCATTGGGGTTGTGCTTGGACAGAGGAGGGATGGATTACCTTATGCCATACACTACGCTAGCAGGATGTTGGAATGCAGCTCAAAGGAATTATACCGTGACTGAGAAAGAGATGCTAGCGGTAGTCTTTGCTTTGGATAAGTACAGATCTTACATTCTTGGATCTAGAGTGACAATTTTTACTGACCATACTACCATTCGGTATCTAATGTCGAAGAAGGATGCCAAAGCCAGATTGACCCGATGGATCCTTCTCCTCCAGGAATTTGATATTGAGATTACGGATAAGCTTGGAGTTAAGAATGTTGTGGCAGATCACCTCTCCCGCTTAGAGAACCTTGAGGAATCTGAGCCCATAGCACCTATTACTGAGACTTTTCCAGATGAGGCGATCCTTGCTATCACCTCTCTTCCATGGTATGCCGACATTGTGAATTACCTTGTTGCCAAATCCATTCCACAAGGTTGGCCCAGATAGCAGCTTGAGACCTTCCTTGCGAAGGCCAAGTCGTACCATTGGGAGGATCCCATCCTTTATCATGAGGGAGGGGACAGTATATGGAGACGGTGCATTCCTCAAGATGAGCAACATAGCGTCCTCACCTACTGCCACAAGCTTGAGGCAGGAGGACATCATTCTGGGAGACGGACAACACAGAAGGTGCTCCAATCCGGCCTTTGGTGGCCTACCCTTTTCAAGGATTCTGATGAGTTCGTGAGAAGGTGTACTGACTGTCAAAAGTTGGGTACTTGCGGACAGAGAGCATGATGCCCATGCAGCTCATTCACTTTTGTGAGATTTCTGATGCATGGGGAATTGATCTCATGGGCCCATTTCCAAAAAGTCAGGGATTTGAGTACATTCTGCTCACTGTGGATTATGTGAGTCGTTGGGTTGAGGCCATCCCTGCCTGAGCCGCAGATGCTAAAACCGTATGTCGTTTCTTGAGGAAAAGTATTATTTCACGGTTCGGGGTGCCTAGAGTCTTGATTTCAGATGGGGGGTCTCACTTTATTAACGACAAGGTTAGGGCCCTTACAGACGAGTTCAGTATTGACCATCGTGTTGCCACACTGTATCACCCTCAGACTAATGGTCTTGTTGAAGTATCGAATAGGGATATTAAGACAATTCTACAGAAGGTAGTCCGTCCAGACCGAAAGGATTGGTCACAACTTTTGGACTCGGTCTTGTGGGCCTATCGGACTTACTTCAAGACACCATTAGGGACATCTCCCTTTCATCTCGTCTATGGCAAGCCATGCCATCTACCAGTGGAGATAAAGCATAAGTCACTTTGGGCAGTTACAGAGCTATTATTGGATCCCAAGAGTGTAGGAGAACAGAGGAAAGCAGAGTTGGCAGCCTTGGAAGAACTAAGAGATACAGCCTTCTCAAGTGGCCTACAGTATAAGGAGAAAGTGAAAGTATGGCACGATTCCCGAATCAGCCATAAACAATTTGAGCCAGAACAGCAAGTATGGTTATTTGATGCTAGGTTGAAATTATTCCCAGGGAAACTACAAAGTAAATGGAAAGGACCATATGTGGTCTGGAAGGTGCATGATAATGGAAGCATTGATATATTCGAACCTTCATCATCTTCCACTTTTAGAGTCAATGGTCAGCGCTTGAAACCATATCTTGATCATGACCCGCCGACCGTTGATGTTGCCCCAATTCATCTGGTATGAGATGTCCTCTTTGACTCACAACTTATACGTCTCGTACATGATTATCACTTCTATCCTCCTCTGTACAGATCCATTTGTCTATATCATTCGTTCATTCTTCCGTTATGTATGTCACCCCATCTTCATCCTATGATTTTGTTGTACTTAGGACACGCCTTGTCCTAAGTATAGGGGGGGGGTGCACACACTGAGTTGTGATCTATTTTCTTCTTTTCTTCTTTTATTCTTTTCCTTTCCTCTCTTCTTTAATCTTCTCCATGGTCTCCTCTTCTTGTCTACACTTAGGGATATCTGACCCTAAGTATAGGGGGAGTCAATCGGAGTATGATTTGTTCATTCCCACTATTAACCCTCCCTGCATTGTGTACAGTCTGCTATACTTAGGATTATTTGATCCTAAGTATAGGGGGGACGGTCGACTTCTCATTCGTTCATTTATTACTTTAATTATTCTTTAGGATTTCCTATACTTAGTACGAGTTATGTCTTCTCTTTTCTCTCCGATCTATGAGGACATAGCTCAAGCTAAGTATAGGGGGGTCGTATATACTCCGTACATACTTTAGCCATAACTCGTACTTTCGTATTAAAAATAATTGTACGTGTTAAAATTCATAAAAAGATGTTTATACTCCTCAAATTCTCTTTGTACTTACTGATTAATAAATCAGGTGAAAATATTCTCTGCAAAATGTTTAAAATTAGTTTGAAAATCTGCGCGAAAAATCTTTTGAAAATTATTTGGAAAATGTTTTGTACATGTTTCAACCTTTGTAAAAATATTTTGAGTGTAAAATTTATTTTCTTTGTGTGAAATAAAAGGTTTGAAAAACGATTTGCAAAGAGTTTGAAAAATGGTTGCAAAAATATTTGAAAAATCTATATATATACTGTTTGGAAAACCATTGTAAAATGATTTTCAAATGTGTACATGTTGTAAAAAACTGTTTGTAAAAATTAATTTGGACTATAGTTTTCAAAATTGTTTGAAAAACTTTTGTCAAAATAAGTTTGAGGAATACATACATCTCACCTAAAATTCTGACCACTTACTTTGTAAATTCTTAAAAATCCATGTCTTGTGAATATAAGATACATTCCCATGTAAATATTTGTACCTAGTTTTTGGCCAAAACCTTTTTGTTTTCAAAAATCCCAAAAACATTTGCAAAATTAAAATCCAAAAACATTTGAAAAATGTTTTTGAAAAATCTAAAAAATGCATATGCATCATCTTTTCAAAAACCCATAAAAAGTTCAAAATCTTTGAAAATTGCACCACAAAAATATTTTCTGCATGGCATGGCATGAGCATTTTTCGGATTGAGTTTGATAGTTGAACAAGTCTAAGTAAAATCCGGAGATTGGAGCTTGATTGGACCTTAAAATCTACCTAATAACAGGAACCTTATAGGAACTGGGTTTGGGGTACTTCTGGTCTAGTTGACTTAATTCTTTGAGGATAATGAGACTTGGTTCAATGGATTCTTGACTGCCTAAGTAGAGTATTTCGGAGCACACGTACGACTCTTGTTGATAATGACCTAACTTGGACACCTGCACCTTTCACTTGGCTCAACTCAATTGGATTGGTGAGGGGGTTGGATTTGTCGGTTTAAGACGCACACAGGTGGAAACACTTGTCCTCCTCTAGGGAGGAACGTGCATCCCAACCCGTCCGGTGATGATGAGTTTCGAGGACAGGAGATTGTGGGTTGCAATAAAGATTCAAAAGATGGATAGTCTATTGGCTCAAGAGGAAAAACTCCCTACGTAAATGCTGATGTATATAGTATTCAAAAAAATGCAAAAGCAAAAACTCCAAAAAAGTGGATAGGCCTGTATAAAAATAAAATGCCTGCCGGAGTGTACATATGTGTATAGCCAAATAAGCAAGCTTGAGCTTCAAGTCAAATCATGTGAGCCTGCAGCTGAATGACTTGACTACACTGGTCTTGCATCCTAGGATAGGTAGCTACACTGGCTACCGTCCATTCTTCTCTTCACCCCCTCCTCTTGGGTTGGTTGTCACTTGAACTTAGAAGGGAATACCCTGCTCCTTGAGGAATGAGTTGTTGGATCGGGGAATCATTGGGTTGTCATATTGGAGAAGTCAGTCTCTTTGTCATTTCAGTTGGGAGGAGCCACCATCACTTACACTGTACGAGTCAGATTCATAGTCGTAAGGATTTGTGTATGAGTTGAAGTATTCTGACCTGGCTATTAAGGATACTTGAGCAGAGTTTTAGGATTCTCGAAGGCTATTGGATTTCAAGTCCGGTTCTCATTAAGGTTCCGCCTGCACTAAAACTCCAAAGGTTCGACTTAAGCACCAAACTTTGATTTTGTGAAGGCAAGTTTGATTATTAAATTCAACCCACATTTCTTCTTTTTCTTTTCTTTATTTTTCTTACCGCACTTATTGCATAAGTGTTTGCTAGGGACTAGCAAAGGCAAAGTATAGGGGGATGATCAATCCACATTTCATCATCTTTTTTCTATCATTTTGGCCTCAGAAACTCTGGCAAATGCATGTAAATACCCTTAATTAGAGCATCTTAGCATTCATGCATGTGCATGTAAATAGTGTGTAAAATAATGTATTTAAAGTCAAATTATAGAATAAATAAAAGAAAAGAAAAACAATAAAATATTGTAAATATTTTATGACCTAAAACCCCGAGACCTAGGCATCTTGATGAATAGGTCGACAAGGAATAAAGTAGGGGGAGATAAGGGCCAGACACCTATTCATTTTATTCTTTCCTTATTCATTTTTGGGACCTATTTTTTATTTCACTTTTTATATCTCAGATAAAGAAACTCTAAACATAAAAGTTGTAGATAATTAAATAAATAAAAATACAAAATTTATTTCATACAAAAATATTGTACAGATAAAAAGTTATGATCTGAATAAAAATTCGAAATACCAACTTCCCAGACCTGTATCTTGCAAATAAAAGCTCGAAATGCATCAAACTCACCTGTAATTGTATATAATTTAAAATAATCCATTTAATGTAGTTTCGCATTTGGCGGAGCTACGGTTTGAAAGTTGAGCTTTGGACCCCTATTGTATACTTGTATAGATTAAAATATTAAATTATATTATTTATTCATTATTTTCATAAATTTATATTTTTATAATTCTGTAAATATTATTTAGAAGTTATGTGTATATTAAAATCAGAAAAAATACAAAAGAAACACAAAATAAAATACTTGTATAAATAGCACACCTAGGTATAATACCTATACCCACACTTGTAAAATTACTATTTATATTTTATTAATTGTACAAAATACATCAGAAAAATAAAATAAAAATATATTTAAGTTTATAAAGATATTTTATAAATTTATAAAATAATAAATAAAAATAAATAAATTAAATATACAAAATAAAATTAAAATAATAAAATATATAGATATATATACCTATATAAGGCATAAAAGGTAACTTGTAATTATATACCTCATAAAAATAAATAAAAATCACTATAAAATTCTTTATAAAATAAGAAACATTTTTTATTTTATAACCTAAAATTAATAAATTCATTTACTATTTTATTTCGAATTTACAAATAATTTTTGACGGGCCTTTTTCTGATTGGTCCACGTGGACCAATCAGACGCGGTCGTTGGTTGACCTCAGTCAACTCCCTGATCGAGGTCTGCCACCCCCTGACGCCCGTGATTTTGTCCCATTTTCAAGAAATTTTAGCCCCTAATCTCTTCGTCCTCTCCCCTCGATTCCTTCTTGGGAATTCCTCTATGTACATCCTTGATCCTCGCCGAGCCCTCAGATCTCCCCAGATCTTCATCATTTGTGCGTGTTCTTGCTCCCAAACTCACGCCACCACCTTGTATATATTTGACCCGCCACCTTCGAGCCCAATTTTGAACCCTTCTTGGCCACCATTTCTCCTCCCTTTCGTGCTTTACGGGTAGACGGAGGTGACAGCTCCACCGCCCTGTCGTTAGGCGAGTCGAGGAAGGCCCGAGGCGTCTCCACCCCCTCCGCCATCTCCGACGTCGAGGTTCTACCACCTCAGGTCCTCCACCTTCGAGGCTTGCCTTTTTCCCTCTTTTTCTTCTCGCTTTTTATTCCCCGTAGTTGTAGCTTCATTTTCCCATCGACCAAGTCGACTATCGATGGCCCTATCACCGTTCCCGATCGCCTCGCCGGAGCGCACCTCCGGCGAGTTTCCCTATCGCTCCACAGACCACCTTCGCCCCTCCGCGGGGTCCAGGCAGTTTGCCCTGGACCCTCTCACCCATTTTTGCAGGTACTGGGAGCATTACATCGCCTGGGGACTCGGATTCGTACTCCGCCGGAGATACCTGGAGCTTCAAGCTCCGCCGCCTTCGCAGCAGCGCCACAGTGCCTCTCCGGCGATTTTGAGGGACCCAGCAGCCAGAGCATCACCGCAGGAGTCTCCCCGACCTTTTTGTTGCGGTCCAGACCATCGGAGTCGAGCCATCTCGCCGGAGGAACTTCGCCTCGGCGAAGTTCTTCCCCGTTCTTCCTCCAGGTGCTCTACCGTTCGATCCGAGGCCCGCTCCAGATCACATCACAGCCGTCAGATCTTGGCCACCCTCTGCCGTCGATCATCTTCGCCAGATCTGATCTCCACCGATCATCGCCGAACCGTCATCGCGCGTTGCGCACGCGCCACGTGGATAAGTGACAGCCTCTCCGCCGTTCGATCGCGCACGAGGAATATAGGCGTGGGTATTTTGCACTTTCACCCTCGCAAAATTTTGTATTTCAATTCAGTCTAGAAACTTTTCGGCATAGTTTAAAAACTTTTGTAATATTTGCATCCAAGCCCCCATACTTTCCATATTTGCATTCAGGTCCTATCCATGTCACCTCACGTGCCTGTGCGCGTGAGGGGGCTGGGTATTTTGCACAGGACCCCTTGGGGGTTTGCCTATTTTGTTTCTGTCCATGAACTTTTTAATTAAGTTGTAATATTTTGGTAAAATTGCATCTGAGCCCCTAGAACTTTCTAAAATTACAAAAATACCCCTGCCAGGTCACATGCCTAGTGCGCGTGAGTTGGACATTTTGTAGAGAACCCCTTTCGGGTTTGGATATTTATTTTTAGTCCAGAAAATTGTATTTAACGTTATATATTTGTGGAAAAATTGCAAGTAGGCCCTTGGACTTCTGTGTATTTACATTTATACCCTTGTCAGTATTGTATTTTTGCTTGGATGTTTGCATTTGTTTCATGCATCACTTTAACTCGAAAAATTACCAAAAAAATATCATAGGCTCATGTTGCATTTATTTTAACGCCATATTTTTAATTTGCATTTTTATTGCATTTCCATAATTATTAAAAATCAAAAGCATGCATTTTCAACACTGTTGGCATTAGAAAATCCATAAAAATTAGTAAAGGTTTTTGAAAAATTCCAAAAAAAATTATATTTTGCGTGTTTTATCATTTTTTAATGTCACCCAAAAATCATTGAAAAAATCAAAGTAAAACCCCTAAAAATCAGAAAACCCCTAAAAACTTCATAAAAATCTAAAAAATTCTAGAAAACTTTTAATAATACAAACTCAATTTCTGTAGTTTCCTTATTGTATTGCCTTTATTTTAAAATTAATTTGAGGAATTTCGAAGACTGTTTGATATTTTTACACCTCATTTTAATTTCGACCAGTAGCTCAGTCCACTGTTTTCTAGTGTTTTGACTTTTAAAAATACCAAAAATATTTAGAAAAATTCCTAAAAATTCCAAAAATATCATAAAATTATAAAAAGACCAAAAACATTTGATTTCCTGATTGTTGAGCATTTTCCCCTATTTTTATCCCTCTATTATCTCTAGCGTAAATATATATTCCTTATATATTATATCTTTATTAAGAGAAAAAGAAAATATAAAAATACAAAAATTAAAAAGAGAATACAAAATTAGTAAATTAAAAACCAAAATATAAAAATATAAAATCAAAAATTAAATGTCGTTCAAGCTATTATGGGAAGACTGCCCGTAATGATCGTTCGACAACACGAAGAGTACAACGTATCCACCCCTACCGGCATGGCATGTCTACCAGGTCTGCACATGGAGGAGCTCCTACCTTGGGGCAAGCACTTTCCGAGCCATCACGACCATCACATCCAATGGTGAACAACATAACCGATGCACGTGTTTGCTACCAATGCAACCAAGAGGGGCACATCAGGTCCAACTGTCCGTTGGGAGCTTCACAGATGCGAGGTACTGTACGAGGGGGACGTCTGCAGCACCAGGGACGTGGTTCTACCTCACGTGGTGGCAGGGGACATCCCAACCAGACTCGAAGCGGCAGGTTCCAGTGGACCACGAAGAGAAGGATAACTCAATGCCATCACCGATGGGCAAGCACATGCTTCGGGATCAGTAGTACGAGTTATGATTTCAATAGGCGACTTTACAGCTCATGCTCTTTTTGACTCGGGTGCATCTCATTCCTTCATATCATGGAGTTTTGCGGATACCTTATACCGAGAGCCTACCATAGTTTTAAACCCTTATCTTATTAAGGTACCTGGGGGTTAGGTGTTTGTTGTCCATCGGGTATTTCCCGATTGCCCAGTTTATATTGGAGGTTATATGCTGGAGGTGTACTTGTTGCTCATTCAGATGGAGGATTTTGATGTTATTCTCGACATGGACTGGCTTGAGAATCACTACGCATGTTTAGACTGTTTCCAAAAACAGATTATTTTCAGGATTCCTGAGCTACAAGAATTTGTATTTGATGGAAGCACCTCGTCGAGAGGGGTAACCGGCATATCAGCATTGCATGCTCATCGTCTGTTATCTCAAGGATGCGAAGGATTTATTGCTCACGTCATTGGGAATCAAACTCCCATGGAAGGATTAGAGGCGATTGAAATAGTAAAGAACATTCCAGATGTATTTCCTGTAGATCTTCCTGGGCTTCCTCCACCTCGTGAGGTGGAGTTTGAGATTTTTATCATTCCAGGAACTCAACCAGTATCCATGACACCATACAGGATGGCACCAACTAAGCTGAAGGAACTCAAGGTGCAGTTACAAGAACTGTTGGAGAAGGGTTTCATACGCCCTAGTACATCTCCATGGGGAGTGCTTGTCCTTTTTGTTAAGAAGAAGGATGGATCTATGCGCATGTGTATAGATTATCGGCAGTTGAATAAAGTAACAATCAAGAATCGTTACCCTTTGCCGCGCATTGACGATCTCTTTGATCAGCTACAAGGGTCATCCATCTTCTCTAAGATTGATCTACGGTCTGGTTATCACCAGTTACGTATTCGGGATGTGGATATACCTAAGTCTGCATTCAGAACCAGATATGGTCACTACGAGTTCTTGGTGATGCCCTTTGGCTTGACAAATGCCCCAGCAGCATTCATGGACATGATGAATCGGGTTTTTCAGCCTTTCCTCGACAGTTTTGTTGTGGTTTTCATTGATGATGTCCTTATCTACTCTCGAGATGAGAAGGAACATTGCACTCACTTACAGACAGTGCTGGAGACCTTGCGGAGGCACAAGCTATATGCAAAGTTTAGTAGGTGTGAGTTTTGGCTTCAAGAAGTATCATTCTTAGGCCATGTTATCTCAGGTGCAGGAGTGTCTGTGGATCCTGTAAAAATCGAAGCAATCCTTAGTTGGGAACGACCGAAGAACGTGTTTGAGATCCGAAGCTTTCTTGGTTTAGCCGGTTATTACAGACGGTTTGTGAAGGGATTTTCTCAAATTGCCCTTCCCCTCACCCAGCTGACCAAGAAGGAGATGCCATATGCTTGGTCAGAAGAGTGTGAGAATAGCTTACAGACACTGAAGGAAAGGCTCACTACAGCTCCCATCTTGACAATTCCGTTGGGTCCAGACGGATTCACAGTTTACAATGATGCATCAAAGGAGGGTCTGGGTGCGGTTTTGATGCAACATGGTAAGGTTGTTGCATATGGATCTAGACAATTGAAGCCACATGAGAAAAATTACCCAACTCATGATATGGAACTGGCAGCAGTTATCTTTGCACTTAAAATGTGGAGACATTATCTTTATGGTGTTGCTTTCGAAATCTTCACAGATCACAAGAGTCTCAAGCATCTTTTTGATCAGAAGGAGCTCAATATGAGGCAAAGGAGATGGCTGGAGCTGTTAAAGGATTACGAGTGCACCATCTCTTACCATCCTGGTAAGGCGAATGTGGTTGCTGATGCCCTTAGTCGTAGGCCTCATTCAAGTGAATCTCATCATCAGCTTAAAGCATGGGATCTTCTTGCAGCTTTCAGTGATTGGCATCCATTTCAGAGTAGTCGAGAGACTGTCATAGTTCCATCCCCTTCTCGTACAGAGTTAGTTGAGCGAATCATCCAAGGGCAACATGAAGACCTAAGTATGCAGAGACTCAAGGAGAAGGCTATCGCAGGAACCTTAGTTGGCTTTTCTTATCAAGATGGTGTGCTATGAAATGGGAATCGGTTGTGTGTTCCAGCAGATGTACAATTGAGGGAAGAGATCATGCGTGAGGCACATAGTTCACGTTTGTCGATACATCCTGGTGGCACAAAGATGTATAAGGATTTGAAAAGGAATTTTTGGTGGAAGCAAATGAGAAGGAATGTGGCCAAGTTATTGGCAAAATGCCTGACGTGTCAGCAAATTAAGGCTGAGCATAAGAGGCCACCTGGACTTTTTCAATCCCTTCCTATTCCTGAGTGGAAGTGGGAGGGTATATCTATGGATTTTGTGACGGGTCTTCCTAAGACCACTAGTAGTCATGATGCCATCTGGGTCATGGTTGATAGACTTACTAAGTCAGCACATTTCATACCTGTGAGTATGGCATGTACTCCCTTACAGCTTGCAGTGGTCTTTATTAAGGAGATTGTCAAACTTCATGGTCTGCCGAAGCAGATTGTATCTGATCGTGATCCAAGGTTCACCTCTCACTACTGGAGGGAATTCATGAGTTCTTTAGAAGTACAACTATGCATCAGCTCTGCTTACCATCCACAGACCGACGGACAATCCGAGAGGACGATTCAGACACTGGAGGATCTTCTTCGAGCATGTGTGCTGGAGTGGAAAGGGTCGTGGAAGGACCATTTACCATTAGCAGAGTTTACGTATAATAGCACTTACCATGCCAGCATAGGCATGGCTCCTTTTGAAGCATTGTATGGAAGACGATGCTCTACACCTCTGAGTTGGCAGGAGATTGGACATAACCTTCTACATAAGGTAGAGTATTTGGAGGAGACTGCTAAGGCAATCAAGATAGCTCGGAAGAAATTGCTTACTGCACAGAGTAGGCAAAAGAGCTATAGCGATAGACGACGCACTGATCTTAGCTTTGAAGCTGGAGATTTTGTCTTCTTGAGAGTTTCTCCCACAAAGGGAGTTCAGCGATTTGGAGTGAAGGGAAAGTTAGCACCCCGGTTTGTCAGACCGTTCGAGATTCTCGACAAGATTGGTAAAGTTGCGTACAGGATTGCTCTTCCTCCTCACCTTGCTGGTGTGCATGATGTTTTTCATATCTCCAACTTGAGAAAATATGTACATGATCCATCGCATGTGATTAGTTATGATGACCTTCATGTGGATACTGACCTGAGTTATCCGGAGGAACCAGTTCGGATCATCGATCGTTCAGTAAAGAAGTTAAGGCACAAGGAGATACCTTTGGTCAAGATCCTTTGGCAACGACACAACTCCGAGGAGGCCACCTGGGAACCTGAGGCGGATATGCGACGGGACTACCATACCTATTTGAAGGTGATATATAAGCTACTTTCATCCTTTTTAAGGTTGTTATCTTTTACTCGATAGGATCCAACCTTTTAAGGTTGTTATGATTACACCTTTTGCATCCTAAGTCTCGGGGACGAGACTGTTTTTAAGGTTGTTATGATGTAACACCCCGTAATTTTCGGATTTTTCTGAAGTTTTAAAACCTATTCAATATTATACTCAAAAGAAGCGTCTCGTCGCAAGCTTTCCAACGAGCCCGAAAACGCGTAATTCCGAGTTCGGGTGTGGGAGATATGCCTGTTTTGGTGAAGATGGATCAGGGATATTGAGGGGTTTTGATGGTTACGAGTTTTGGTTAATTAATTACGGATTAAGGCTATTTTAGGGTTTCTAAAACTAGGGCTTTAGTTCTAACCTATATTAAGACCCCCACCCTTCATCTCCCCTCATTATCATGTAGGATATGGAGAGATCCTCAAGCGCATCACGGAAGCGTGATCGTCGTATCGGATACGACGAAGAACGACTAGTCGTACTAGTTGTTCGGTGCAGCGGAATTTAAAAAATTTATTCGATGAAACCACATGATCCAAGAACCATTCTCGGATCGTTTCATCTAAAACCACAGCAAGTATAATGCAATACCTCTTGAAGCGTGGTTGATCGAGTCTCTAAGTGAAGAGACCTCCTGTCTCAAGTCCGATCGTCGGAGAGATCGCTTGCGAGCGCGGGGATGAACCGCGGTGTCCTCGCAATCCAAGATGTTGATCCAAGCGCGGTTGCTCCTGATCTCGACACACGAGATCGTACGTCTCCTTCGCGAATGCAGCACTCCAAGTAGACGAAGAACCGCAGAGCGTCGAGGCGGCGGCACGAGGGCGCGGGCGACGACAATCCTCTCCACCAAGATGGCCGTCCACCAAGAAGAGAGGGCAAGAGGGGGCGTCGACTATGAGAAAGAGAGAGAGAGAGTTTTGCTACAATAGCATGTGTAATGAGAGAGCCAAGGGTGCCTCTCTATTTATAGGGTTTTGGGATCCATGGATCTCAATCCATGTGTCTCATAAAATCAATGGTTGAGATTGATTTATGATAATCCAATGGTCAAGATTGTTGTTGTTAAAAAACAACAACTTGTGATTTAATTTTGATTAAATATATTTGATAAATCAAATATATATTAATACCAAATCAAACCAACAAAATAAGGAGAGAGAAGGCAATTGGGAGCCACCTTCCCATTAGGGAGAGGGGGACGGCCACCAAGTCCTAAAGGAAATGGGTGCCGCCCCCCCTCTTCCTTATGGGGAGGTAATCCCATGGATTACATGGGATTTGCACAACTCCTAATTTTTCTCTCTACTTATTTTGCAACAATTTTTATTCACCAAAAATAATTCTCAATTAATTTTGGGAATATTGCAATCTTGACATTGGAATATTGTGAATCACATTCACAACCCAAAACAAAATATAATTTACATTTTCAATTAATTAGACAATGTGTATCCAATACACATTAATAATTAATCTACTAATATAAATTATATTTAACTCTCTCTAATACATTATAAATCACATTTATAATATATTAGGAATAATTTGGATATTACTATCCACATTATTCTTATCCATAATAATTAAATCACATTTAATTATATTGGATAATTTCTCATACATCATGATAATTAAATCACATTTAATCATCAACTTCTCTTTGCTTAGATCTCATGGAATTGTTCTTAAACCATTTAAGAACAATGCTATTTCTCCTCAGATACTTGGAGATAAGGACAGGGCGATTGTATTGTTCCACGTATAGTGACTTGGATATTGAGATCATATCTCAAATCCAGATCCCATGGACCTCTCATAGATGCTTGATCAAATCAAGACCGTAAACCTAATCTTCTCATTGCATCTGAATCTCATTCAGATCAATGTCCAATCAATGGACTAAGATCAGGTTACTTCTCTGATGAGAGGAGTCACTAAAATCCATACCTGTTTCATCACTCCCTCGGAATGGAAGCGTCATGGTTATACAATCGTTTATGATCAAATCACCCTTCAGGTATTCCTAATACCTGCACATCCTACATACTGGAAGACTCATGATCATCATGAAGATAAAGATCACTTTTATACTGTCATCTTCATAGTCTGATCATTAAGTTTCTCAATCTTGGTCCTTGGGATATGGTACAGATCATATGCTTTCACAAAGCATATATCTTACCTTCAAATTCATATCATGCTTCTAAAGCATGATGACCATGCATGGAATTTGGTCAATCCCAATACCTCATGAGTGAGCTCATGTCTCCCGGTTCATAAGTGAACCTGTATGATCCCTTTGAGAGATCATATTACTCATATGCCCTTACATGCACACCAGCTCGCCGGTGTATAGACCTTGATTAGGTCATCAACCTATTGGTCTGCCAAATGTACATGCTCAGACATATAGCAATATATCTGTCTCTGGTCAGAGGATGTTTGCCTGTGATGTGACAGTATTCATCATAGGTCTTTGGTTATCTCGATCTCGTTAAGTCAACTCATTGACTCAACTAATCTGATACCTCCGAATCAATATTCCTATGCAGAGGACCTGCATCAAGAGGTCAATCAGATATCAGTCTAATGAGATGGGATTGCCATCTCCCACTCAGACTGGAGATCACTACTTGTTAATCATTTGATGATGCTTGATGAGTCCTCTATCTAACTCCTTAGATATTCATCCAAGCATCAGCCTCTATGATTCATTCATTGAATCAACAGCTGTATGATTATCAAGTTGGCCATGGTACATAACCCTTATTGTACAGAGGGACCTTATAGTGCATTCATTCATTCAATATCAGAAAGGGAGTGAAACAAAACATCAATAACTTTTATTGATAAATCATTTATTACAATAACATTTATTGTAGGAATGGTTCGCCTCGGGCTCACATTGCTAACAATCTCCCACTAGCCCTCAGAACCATTCAGGAACAAGCCTTAAACCCATACTCATTACATGCTGGTCAAAAACCTTCTGTGTCAGAGGTTTGGTAAGAGGATCAGCAACGTTGTCGGCGGAGGCCACCTTGGTGATGATGATGTCACCACGCTTTTGAATCTCCCGAATGATGTGGTATTTCCTTTCTACGTGCTTGCTCTTCTGATGCCATCTGGGTTCCTTTGCCTGGGCAATGGCTCCCGTGTTATCACAGAGTAGCGGGATGGGAGTATCAGAGGAAACTACGCCAAGCTCCTGGACGAACTTGCGCAACCACACCGCCTCCTTTGCGGCATCCGATGCGGCAATGTATTCGGCTTCTGTTGTTGAATCTGCCGTAGTGTCCTGCTTCTTGCTTCTCCAGCTCACAGCACCACTGTTCAACAGGAACACAAACCCTGATGTCGACTTTCGATCATCAATATCCGATTGGAAGTCAGAATCTGTATATCCCAAGACTTGGAGATCACCATCTCCATAGACCAAGATGTAATCTTGCGTCCGTCTAAGATATTTGAATATGTTCTTTACTGCACTCCAGTGTTGTTCTCCATAGCAGGATTGGTAACGACTTACCACTCCCACTGCATGGCAGATGTCTGGCCTAGTACACATCATGGCATACATTAAGCTTCCTACGGCTGATGCATAAGGGCATCCAGCCATGGCCTTCTTTTCCTCAACAGTTTGAGGAGCCATTCCTTTAGACAGGTGGATACCATGTCTTAAGGGTAGGAATCCTTTCTTGGAACTATCCATACGGAATCGTTCAAGAATCTTCTTAATGTATCCTTGTTGTGACAATCCCAATATCCTCTTCTCTCGGTTTCTGAACAGCTTCAGACCCAAGATATAAGAGGCTTCTCCAAGATCTTTCATCTCAAAGGTATTGGACAGCCAAATTTTCACACTGGTCATCATCCCTGTATCATTCCCAATGATAAGGATGTCATCTACATAAAGCACGATGAACACAATGGCGCTCCCACTAAGCTTCTTATACACACAAGGTTCATCAGGATTCTGCACAAAATCATAACTCTTTATGGTTTCGTCAAATCTGATGTTCCAGCTACGAGAAGCTTGCTTGAGCCCATAGATGGATTTCTTCAGCTTGCATACTTTGCCATCCTCAGTTATGAAGCCCTGGGGCTGCTCCATGTAGATATCCTCCTCGAGGTATCCATTGAGGAAAGCCGTCTTGACGTCCATCTGCCAGATGTCGTAGTCAAGATATGCAGCTATAGCTAGCAGTGCCCTGATGGATTTAAGCATAGCCACAGGAGAGAACGTCTCATCGTAGTCAATGCCTTCTCTCTGTGTGTAGCCCTTGGCTACGAGCCGTGCCTTGAAAGTCTCTACTTTCCCATCAGGTCCCCTCTTTCTCTTGAAGATCCATTTGCACCCAATGGGTTTTACCCCTTTAGGTGGATCCTCTAGGGTCCATACACCATTCTTATGCATGGAGTCAATTTCTGACTTCATTGCTAGCATCCATCTATCCATGTCTTGATCCGCGAGTGCTTCATCAAATGAAGTAGGATCAATGTCAGTTTCACCTGACACATGGAATCCATACCTTTCAGGTGGTGCAACCACCCTCGAACTCCTTCGAAGAGGTATGGGTGTTTCATCTTTATTTATCTCTTCAGTTTCTGGTTCAGGGAGCTCAGAGTCCTCAGGGGACTCAATGAGTTCCTCTACTTCACTTTTGTCTTGACCTTTAAGGAAATCATCCTCCAGAAATTTCACATCTCTAGAGACAAAAACCTTTTGGGTCTCAGGGTCATAAAGTTGATATCCAATACTATCTTTAACATACCCAATGAAGTAGCACTCACGAGTGCGAGATTCCAGCTTACTTGCATCCACATTCTTAGCATGGACCAAGCAACCCCAAACCTTCAAGTGATTAACACTAGGTTTGGTTCCATACCAGAGCTCATGAGGAGTCTTAGGTACGGATTTGCTGGGAATCTTATTCAGGATATATATTGCAGTCTCTACTGCATATCCCCAGAAACTAAGTGGTAAATGTGCTTTACTCATCATTGAACGAACCATATCCATGATGGTTCTGTTGCGTCTTTCAGCAACACCATTAAGTTGGGGAGTTCCAGGAGGAGTGAGATTGGAAATAATTCCATTCTCCTTAAGGTATTCCTTAAATTCATCTGATAGGTACTCGCCACCTCGATCAGATCGAATTCGTTTAATCTTCCTATCGGTTTGGTTCTCAACCAAAGCCTTGAATTCTTTGAACTTTTCAAAGGTTTCAGACTTATGACGTAATAGGAAGATAAACCCGTATCGCGAATGGTCATCGATAAACGTCAAATAATATCGGTATCCATTTCGAGTCGCGGTACTGAAGGGACCACATACATCGGTATGTATTAGGTCAATAATACCTTCGCATCTTGTAACCTTGTTACGGAAAGGCATCCTAGTCATTTTACCTCGAATGCAATGTTCGCAGGTAGGCAAAGATTGGACCTGTAGGAAATCTAAAGGTCCATCCTTTATCAATCTGTTGATCCTATCAACAGACAAATGACCAAGCCTTTGATGCCAAATCATATTTGAATGATTTTTATTCTCCCTGGATCTCTTAGGGTTTTTATTAGTGGTTGTAACATTCATGACATTCTCATTAATGCACAATTCATAGAGTCCTCCAGAAGTTAAAACACCTTCTGCAATATATTTATCATAATGATTTATGACTAATTTATTACAGAACAGGAACGAATATCCACTTCTAACTAGCTTAGATACAGATATCAGATTCCTTCTAACTTCAGGTACATAAAGACACTCTTTAAGTACTAGGACTCTTCCACTAGATAATGATAGTCTGCATGTCCCGACGGCGACTGCTGCAACACTTGCATCAGATCCCATCTGGATGACTATCTCCCCTTCCTCAAGACTTCTAGTTTCCTGAAACAAATGCAACAAATTGCATACATGAACAGAAGCACCAGAATCTACAACCCAACTTCCTTCTCGTCCGACGAGAAAGCTAGTTTCAATGATGAAAGTAGATTTTATACCTGCTGGAGCTTTACCTTTGTCTGAGGACTTCAGGTAATCTGGGCAGTTACGCTTCCAGTGCCCCGGCTTTTTGCAGTGGTGACAGACGTCGGTTTTCTTCGACGCCATTAAAGTGGATGCATTGGAAGATGAGACAACACCTTGTCCCTTCTTCTTTCTCTTCTGGGCCGGGCCCTTCCGAGAACCTTGCTTCCGACCGCGCTTCCCTTTGACCTGTGCAACCATTGCAGTGCCAGAGGGACCATCTTTCTTCATTACGTCTTCTGCAGACTTTAATGCAGCAAGAAGCCCAGCATTTGTCAGTTCCAGCTTATTCATGTGGAATGACACTACAAAGTTATTGAAAGATTTGAGCAATGACAGCAGAATGAAATCAGCTTGCATATCTGCATCCATCGTCGCCCCCAGAGTCTCAAGCTCTGACAAGTACCCAAACATTTTGAGCACATGATCGCGGACCGAGGTCCCTTCCTGCATCTTACAGCGAAGAAGATCTTTCATAACATTGTACCGCTGGGTGCGGTTAATGTCACCAAACATTTCCTTCAGATTCTGCATGATATCCTGGCAAGTGCTCATCTCCACATGTTGCTTCTGAAGAACATTGGAGAGAGAACCCAAGATATAGCATCTAGCCAAGACATGATCTTCATCATACTTGTCATTATATGCTTTTTCTTCCTTGGATTTAGGGTTTTCAAGTTTGTCATCATGGAGCACATAACTGATGCGCTCCGCTGAAAGCACAAGCTCCAAATTACGGATCCAATCCGAGTAATTTGGTCCGGTCAATTGGTTGACCTCCAGAAGCCTATTCAGAGGGTTCATGGCCTTCATTTTCTGAAATTGAGAATGCACTATATTAGAACATATAATCATATATTCAATTTAATTTTATTTGATTTAGGCATTTTAAATCAAATTAGTCTTGCTATGTCAACTATGAAAGTTTATTCCCTTATTCACTTTCAAAGTAGGAGATATACTTACCAATATATCTCAAGCAAGAACTGGGATCTCCTCTTTATCTTTGTCATATCCCAATAATATGAGAACCTATGACTCCAATAAAGAGAAGCGGGAACTCATTCCGCCTTGCAAGTCCAACTTGCATTTCCCAATTCGGTCTTTAATGCCCGAGCCCACCACCCCTAAGGTGATGTTGACTCGTCATTAATTGAACCAACCGTCAACAGGAATACAACTCGCTATGCGCAATCCAATATCGCCCCAATAATATGAGGACCCGATATTGGGGTCACTACGCATACGTCCTTACTCTTTCGAGAAGCGACGAGCTCGATCCAAACGAATTATATGCGGGAGCTGTCGCTTCGGACAGGCGTCTCCCACATATAATTATTTGGCGACGAAACCCTTCGCCTTGACGGGAGACCATGGATGTCACTTATGTGATCCTCCACCTCTTATTCAAATTTAATTAATTAATATGAATCATATTCATATAATTAATTCTTCCAAGGGAATTATCAACTCTAATCATATTAGAGTATTCTCAATTGGATATAATTAACTTAATCATATTAAATTAATTATCAATCCAATTCAATCATTCAAACTTATTTTAATGCTTGAATATACATATGGTATTAATCTCAAAATACGTATTAATTCGGATTTTAATAATTAGAAAAAAATACATCATAATCCCTCGGACATTATCCCGGCCCTACCCGCTGTCATGGCCAGTACCGACGGGAGTGGGGCGGACCACATACGTTGCAACCCGCTGATCCAGCGATCCCCGACTAGACACCATATCCACCTCGGGAAAGGATAATGCCAAATTGATTACTTTGTACTTGAGATGATCATCGGTTTTTCAACCGAAATTATACCATATAGTAATCAAAACAATTTTGATTTTAAGGAAATTTGCTAGACAAATTCCCAAGTCCTATTCAAGCAAGAAGTTTGATGATTGTAGTTCCAATTAAGGTTTAGATCAAATCTAATCATTTAATTGGTTGGGGCCAAGTCAATTAGGCAAATAATCATGTTTCAATATTTCACAAATATTTTTCAAGATTATTTCACGAAATTAACAATTAATTTCTCTAATTGACAATCACTTGGTTCTAGATTAGGAAGGCAATTTCAGCAGTGACCCCTACTTACTAAAATTGACATATCTCAATCATATTAAATCCAAATTAAGCAAAGTCAATTTCTAAAGTTTGCTAATTTGATTTAGGACAGAACCTAAGTGATGTTTCACGCATTTCGAGGCAAGTCTAAACAGTAATTAACATTTTAATCACGTTCAGATTCACAGTTCTCGCAACAGTGCATATATGTCCATTAAAACGACCATATCTCGAGCATACGAAATCCGATTTACGCAAACTCAGATCCTATGGTTTCCTTATTTAATGGGGAACATAATCCAATTAAAAAATTCGTGTTTAAACAATTTAAACAGTGCCGAATTTCTTAAATAAACAGATCTGCGAAATCAAATGCGATGAAAAACTTTCGCGACCTAAACGAACCCAAGTCGTCCTCGGTTAACGAATCACTATTCGAAACCATCGACCTAAGGCTCTGATACCACTTGTAGGATATGGAGAGATCCTCAAGCGCATCACGGAAGCGTGATCGTCGTATCGGATACGACGAAGAACGACTAGTCGTACTAGTTGTTCGGTGCAGCGGAATTTAAAAAATTTATTCGATGAAACCACATGATCCAAGAACCATTCTCGGATCGTTTCATCTAAAACCACAGCAAGTATAATGCAATACCTCTTGAAGCGTGGTTGATCGAGTCTCTAAGTGAAGAGACCTCCTGTCTCAAGTCCGATCGTCGGAGAGATCGCTTGCGAGCGCGGGGATGAACCGCGGTGTCCTCGCAATCCAAGATGTTGATCCAAGCGCGGTTGCTCCTGATCTCGACACACGAGATCGTACGTCTCCTTCGCGAATGCAGCACTCCAAGTAGACGAAGAACCGCAGAGCGTCGAGGCGGCGGCACGAGGGCGCGGGCGACGACAATCCTCTCCACCAAGATGGCCGTCCACCAAGAAGAGAGGGCAAGAGGGGGCGTCGACTATGAGAAAGAGAGAGAGAGAGTTTTGCTACAATAGCATGTGTAATGAGAGAGCCAAGGGTGCCTCTCTATTTATAGGGTTTTGGGATCCATGGATCTCAATCCATGTGTCTCATAAAATCAATGGTTGAGATTGATTTATGATAATCCAATGGTCAAGATTGTTGTTGTTAAAAAACAACAACTTGTGATTTAATTTTGATTAAATATATTTGATAAATCAAATATATATTAATACCAAATCAAACCAACAAAATAAGGAGAGAGAAGGCAATTGGGAGCCACCTTCCCATTAGGGAGAGGGGGACGGCCACCAAGTCCTAAAGGAAATGGGTGCCGCCCCCCCTCTTCCTTATGGGGAGGTAATCCCATGGATTACATGGGATTTGCACAACTCCTAATTTTTCTCTCTACTTATTTTGCAACAATTTTTATTCACCAAAAATAATTCTCAATTAATTTTGGGAATATTGCAATCTTGACATTGGAATATTGTGAATCACATTCACAACCCAAAACAAAATATAATTTACATTTTCAATTAATTAGACAATGTGTATCCAATACACATTAATAATTAATCTACTAATATAAATTATATTTAACTCTCTCTAATACATTATAAATCACATTTATAATATATTAGGAATAATTTGGATATTACTATCCACATTATTCTTATCCATAATAATTAAATCACATTTAATTATATTGGATAATTTCTCATACATCATGATAATTAAATCACATTTAATCATCAACTTCTCTTTGCTTAGATCTCATGGAATTGTTCTTAAACCATTTAAGAACAATGCTATTTCTCCTCAGATACTTGGAGATAAGGACAGGGCGATTGTATTGTTCCACGTATAGTGACTTGGATATTGAGATCATATCTCAAATCCAGATCCCATGGACCTCTCATAGATGCTTGATCAAATCAAGACCGTAAACCTAATCTTCTCATTGCATCTGAATCTCATTCAGATCAATGTCCAATCAATGGACTAAGATCAGGTTACTTCTCTGATGAGAGGAGTCACTAAAATCCATACCTGTTTCATCACTCCCTCGGAATGGAAGCGTCATGGTTATACAATCGTTTATGATCAAATCACCCTTCAGGTATTCCTAATACCTGCACATCCTACATACTGGAAGACTCATGATCATCATGAAGATAAAGATCACTTTTATACTGTCATCTTCATAGTCTGATCATTAAGTTTCTCAATCTTGGTCCTTGGGATATGGTACAGATCATATGCTTTCACAAAGCATATATCTTACCTTCAAATTCATATCATGCTTCTAAAGCATGATGACCATGCATGGAATTTGGTCAATCCCAATACCTCATGAGTGAGCTCATGTCTCCCGGTTCATAAGTGAACCTGTATGATCCCTTTGAGAGATCATATTACTCATATGCCCTTACATGCACACCAGCTCGCCGGTGTATAGACCTTGATTAGGTCATCAACCTATTGGTCTGCCAAATGTACATGCTCAGACATATAGCAATATATCTGTCTCTGGTCAGAGGATGTTTGCCTGTGATGTGACAGTATTCATCATAGGTCTTTGGTTATCTCGATCTCGTTAAGTCAACTCATTGACTCAACTAATCTGATACCTCCGAATCAATATTCCTATGCAGAGGACCTGCATCAAGAGGTCAATCAGATATCAGTCTAATGAGATGGGATTGCCATCTCCCACTCAGACTGGAGATCACTACTTGTTAATCATTTGATGATGCTTGATGAGTCCTCTATCTAACTCCTTAGATATTCATCCAAGCATCAGCCTCTATGATTCATTCATTGAATCAACAGCTGTATGATTATCAAGTTGGCCATGGTACATAACCCTTATTGTACAGAGGGACCTTATAGTGCATTCATTCATTCAATATCAGAAAGGGAGTGAAACAAAACATCAATAACTTTTATTGATAAATCATTTATTACAATAACATTTATTGTAGGAATGGTTCACCTCGGGCTCACATTGCTAACATATCACTCCTTTCCAAACCCTAATCCATCTTTTTCTTCCTCCCCAAGTCATCCCCTTATCTCATTTTCCCTCTCCTTCTCCAAAGGATCAAGGAGAGAATTGTGCCACCACCATTATCAAAAGCTCTCGAAGCCACGTAGCTTCATGAGAAAAAGAAGACGAGGAGGACCATCGCAAGGGAAAGGAAACCCTCTCATCGGATTCTTGATCGAGCAACCAAGCACGCGGATTGGAGGCGTGCGCTAGCGTAGGTAACAGATCCTGACATCCTCCTTTTATTGTCGGTACCTCGCGTTTCATGACTCGTCAAATATTTCCACATTCTTTTCATACGTAAATCAAGTTGATGAATGATCTTGTTCTAAGGGTTTATATTAAACTATTTCAAGGTATCGCAATCTGATGATCTTTTAGTCTTATCTGTCAAGGATAATTGAAAATCGTTAAAGGCACGGTTATATTTGTTATATATATAGCAATGCAGGTATACGACAATAACCATTCATCTATGTTTCCTTTTTATAATAATTTCTGTTAAATGGATTATATATCATGGAATATTGTTCATGGTTCTTTTAAAGTTTGAACATCAACGTCACTGACATCACGTCTTTGGCCCCTGGCGTTTTCATGTAAGGTTTTCGAAATCTTTAATTGATCCAAAATTTTAGCAATGGAATTAATTAATATCATTTCCCTATTTTAGACTAGTCGTATTTAAGTTGATAAATTTTAAGGTAGTATATGCTTTAGTGGTATAGATGTAATATGTGCATGTACTCGTTAATTATTCCATATATGTCAATTGAATTTTATGGTTTAATTTGTAAACTCTTTTAGTAACGTCAATTTAGATCCATAATTGCACGAGCTTAGATATCTCAAATGATATAGGCGTTGTTATGAAAGGATACAACCTTGTATGCCGATCTGTGTATTACTATATAATAAGATTTTTGACACGACCTTTTATTGCCTAATTTCTTAAATTGTATGTTTCTTTCAAGTATACATTAAAGACAAATTAGGCTTACTAATTAATGTATTTATAGCTTATTTGATAACGTCTACTTAAATGATTGTCTTGGAATATAGATGACTTGCATTAGTCTTTTCATAGTTTGGACTTGTACAACCTTCTCAGATAAATTATAAATGTATATATAGTCTTTTGTTGGTGTTACACCAAGGATCAAGGTGTTTATATTATCATAACATGCTCTTTATCCCACAGTTGACGGTAGTGATCTTCAGTTGGCATGTTGCGAATTTTAATTTGCAATTATCCTAAACCGTGATTGAATAAGTGACTACCAAAATAAGATATGGTTAGTATGTGATGAGATGTTCAGTCGTTCTTTTTTTTATCAAGATGAGAGGAATCTGTTATGTCAAGGTATCATATATGATACTATTGGGTATACCTAAAAGAAAATGATAATGAGATGGGTTGTGGCCCGAGGGGCAACTTTGACAACAGGATTAGTTTGTGATATACTAAAATCCATTATTAAATTTCATGATTAATCTCTTTCGAGTAAGGTATAAATTCATATGCGGGGACATATCAAATAAATACTACAAGGTGGGTGCACACCCTTGTAGTCCGGCGGAGCCGACGGTGAGTCATCCCCACTCGAGGGGCATCATAGAGTGGGGGTGGTGGTAGGTACTCTGGTGGAATTGAGGTGGATGCACGCGTGCATCGCATCGTACAGATCTGTTTGGGGGCACTGATTTTGAGCGAGCGAGACTCCTCCGGCAGACTCAGTTGACAGAGTTACGACTCTTCGGGCTATATGCCCCCTGTCACGGGTGTTAGAGTACTACTAGCCAGACTAGCTGAAGGATCGCGCTTGCGCAAAGGTTTTAGTCTGTACTCTGAAGGAAGTGTTGCAAGCTACATTCCTAGTGCAGGATTTTTCCTTTGACGGGCGAGTCCGGGATAAGTAAATGAAAATATGAATATAGATATGTCAAGGATTTGGTTTTGATAGGATACGTATTAAAGGCCTAGAATATAAGTGATTGTATAATGCTAGATGCTTTTAGAATGTTCTCCTCTAAACTTGTTAAGTTACTGCATTTGCATTGCCCACCTTTACTCTCTTGATTTATAATTTATTTTATCCTTACTGAGTCAGTTGACTCATGAGTTACATTCTTTGGAAATCCAACAGGAAGTATAGAGCGGGAGACAGAGGCTCACATCTTTGGTGGTGCATCTGCAGGACGTTGTTAAGGTCGAGGACTAGTTACTTAGTAGTTTTGGTTATCCTTCCTTTCCGATTATTTATGATGTAATAAAGAGACTCTGAGGACTTATTGTTATCCGTATGTGGACTTTTGTTATCAGTAGAAACTTAGTTTTTTCCTATTTCCTTATTTTGTATAAATGATATATCATGCAGGTTGTTTATGATTGTTGTTGGGTAATATTGAGAATGGATGTTGAGATGCGCTCCCGTTGAGAAGGGGCGTTTCAGATCTGATAGAGGTGGTGAATATTTCGGAAGACATGATGAGACGGTTCAACATCCTGGTTCATTTGCAAAATTCCTTGAAAATAAAGGTATTTGTGCACAATACACAATGCCCGGAACACCTCAACAAAATGGTATCACAGAAAGGCGAAATCCTACATTAATGGAAATGATTAGGAGCATGATAAATAATAGACGTTTACCTCTTTCATTGTAGACATATGCATTAAGGACTTCAGCATATTTACTTAATAGGGTTCCTCGTAAAGCAGTTCAAAAGACACCTTTTGAATTATGGACATGTAGGAAACCTAACTTGAGACATCTACATATTTGGGGATGTCAAGAGGAAGTCAAAGTATACAATCCACATGAAAAAAATTAGATCCAAGGACAGTCAGTGTATTTTTCATTGGTTATCCTAAAAAGTCAAAGGAGTATAGATTTTATTGTCCTAACCATAGTACAAGAATTGTTGAAAGTGGAAATACTCGCTTTATTGAGAATGACAACATTAGCGGGAGCCAAGAATCACGGAATGTGAAAATAAAAGAAGATAGGGATAAAGTGTCGCTTTCATATTTTCCCATATCTTCTGGAATAGATGTTCCACCTTGGGATTCATCTCCACATAACGTTTTGGAACATCAAGAATTGACACCCACATTAAGTATGATGTCATTATTCATGAACAAGTTGTAAATGAGCCAAGTGAAACACAATCACAAGAAGTTGCATTAAGACGCTCTGAAAGGCAAAGGAGACATGTAAATTTTGATGATTATATAGTCTATGCACTTGAGCATTGATAGAGATCCAAGCTCATTTCATCAGGCCATAGAATGTAATGATTCTGAAAAGTGGTTGAATGCTATGAAAGAAGAACTCGAGTCAATGGTCAATAACAATGTATGGGATCTTTTCGAGTTACCTGAATGTTTTAAAAGAGTCAGGTGTAAATGAGTATTTAAGATCAACGTGACTCTAAAGGTAACATCGAAAGATATAAAGCTAGACTTGTTGCAAAAGGATTTACTCAAAATGATGACATCGATTATAAAGAGACATTTGCTCCAGTCTCAAAGAAGGACTCCTTAAGAATCATTTTGGATTTGGTGACTCATTATGATATGGAGCTTCATCAAATGGATGTAAAGACTGCCTTTCTGAATGGAGAGTTAGATGAAGATGTCTATATGGACCAAACCGAAGGTTTTAGGATCACAGAAAAGAAAAATCTAATATGTAAATTAAATAAATCAATATATGGACTAAAACAAGCTTCCCGTCAATGGTATATTAAGTTTAACAATACCATTACATCATATGGTTTTGTAGAAAACACTGTAGATAGGTGTATCTCCATGAAAGTTAGTGGGAGCAAGTTTATTATATTAGTCATATATGTTAATGACATATTATTGGCTGCAAATGATTTAGGTTTGTTACATGAAACAAAGAAGTATCTTTCCAAAAACTTTGAAATGAAAGATACGGGTTAGGCATCCTATGTGATTGGTATAGAAATATTCCGTGATAGACCACAAAGACTGTTAGGATTGTCTCAGAATACATATATTGAGAAGATCTTGGAAAGATTCAGAATGGACAAGTGCTCTGTAAGGATAGTTCCTATTCAGAAAGGAGACAAATTCAGTTTGGATCAATGTCCAAAGAATGAATTGGAACGTAATGAAATGAAAGGAATTCCTTATGCATCAATGGTTGGGAGTATCATGTATGCTCAGACATGTACTCAGCCTGACATTAGTTTTGCCACTGACATGTTGGGTCGGTATCAAAGTAATCATGGTATGGACCACTGGAAAGCTGCAAAGAAAGTTCTCAGGTATTTACAAGGCAGCAAAGATCATATGCTCGTACACAGACGATCTGATAATCTTGACATTATTGGATACTCAGATTCAGATTTTGCGGGATGTATCGACACAAGAAAGTCAACCTTGGCTACGTATTTCTAATCGCTGGAGGAGCTGTGTCATGGAAAAATGCGAAGCAGTCAATCATTGTTGCCTCCACTATGGAGGGGCTGAATTTGTAGTGTGCGTTGAGGCTACAATTAAAAGATTGTGGCTGCATAATTTTGTTTCAGGACTTGGAATAGTCGACAGCATTACCATCCGCTGAAGCTTTATTGTGATAATGTCGCACCAGTCTTCTTCTCAAAGAATAATAAGTACTCTAAGGCCTGTTTGGATGATGGGTTGGACTGGGTTGGGTTGGGTTGGGGTATACCTGTGAATAATGAACTGTACCCCTGTGAATAGTAAACTGTGAGGAGGATTGAGAGCGTTGGAAGGAGGGGTACACCGGTTTACCCCCAACCCGATGCAGTCCAACCCAGCAACCAAACAGGCCCTAAGGGTGCAAAGTACATGGAATTGAAGTATTTATCAGTAAAGGAGGAAGTTCAGAAACAAAGAGTATCAATAGAGCACATCAGTACTAATTTAATGATAACAGATCCGTTAACTAAAAGTTTAGCACCTACGATTTTTTCTAAGCATGTTGTAAGAATGAGTGTTTTAAAGAAGTCCTTGTTATAAAAGGTTAATTAGTACATTTTATTTAGTGCTCATTATGATTATGACAATCGCATTTGTTTTATATTTCTGAATCATTTTATTGTTATATTATGCATGTATGTTTGCAAATAAATAACATAACCGTTAAAATGAAATTAAATTAGGAGGTATTATTCTTCTAAATTACAGATGATTGGATTGAGTTAATATTGATACATGCAAGGGATCGTGTCAAGTCATATGATGTGTGACCGCCATGATCATATTAGTTTAATTCAATTAAAGTGTATGGTTCATTGACATTACATAAAACTCATGAAAAGGCACGCTTAAGGTTATTATCTTATAATTAAAGATTATATGGACCAAGTGGGAGAATGTTGGAATTTATCCCGTAAGTGGCCCATATAAAATATTTATGAGATGATAAATATTGGCTTTTATCAAGTCAATGGATAAAACGTAACCGTATTATCTTGATCCACGTTGATGGTTAGTGATTATTAGGAGCCGGTTACGATAGGGTTTGTTATCCTTTTGAACCCTCCAACTCTACCCTTATAAAAGAGACATGATAGCTCATTATACAAGACACAGAATCAAGAGATTCAGAGAGCTACCATCAAAACTCTCCACCATCTGAGAGAGTCTTAATGATTGAGGTTAAGGGAAGGAGAAAAGAAGGAAGAAAAGATCATTGTCAGTTTCTTCATCTTCTCCGTTACAAGTTTCTATTTGATTTGCGATAGAAGGAGGTAATGCGAATCATTATTTTTATTGATTCTTTAATACTGCGCTTTAATTTTCCTACATGCTGACCCATCGCTGTCGCAAGGCGTGCCACGCCACCAAGCCCTCTGTCGACGAGGATTGCCACCAAGCATGGCGTGTTATGGTGGATGCTTTGGTTAACGGTGCAGATCCCTGGGTTGGCCACCTCCATCCCTCCATCCACCATCTGCTGCTTGTGGAAGGGGGGATGAGGAAAGCTATACACTTGTCTTTGGCGATGTGCGACACTTCGTCGTGCATGGTTTCCTAGGTGGAGACGACTGTCTACGGGTAGACGGAGACTCCTACAGCATGTTGCGCGTACGTCTCCAAGGCGGTCATGATTTGTTTGGATTGTGCTTGGGTGCGGTTGAGACTACATTGCTGGTTGTCTCTTATTGGTGTTTCCAACATTGCCTCCGTCGTGGTGGTTGTTGCCATTGCGGTGGGCGTCATGGACGATGAGCATTGCGGACTCGCGACCGGTTAGCTCCATGAGGTGGATGGCACAAACGAAGATGGGAGAGTTCTTGATCGGTTGGAGACTACAAGAAATTGGACCTAAGACAACGAATAGTTTGAATATTCGTTGCTATATCTTCCGATGTTAAAGATATAACAACGAATATTATACGTTGCCAAATGATCTTTTGTATTTGTAATTAACAAGAATATCATATTCTTTATTAAAGGTCTATATAACAATGATTTTTTCATTAAATTATTCGTTAAAATCCACGATAATCATTGTCATATTTAGCAACGATTAGAAGAAAATGACAATGAATAATCATTAATTGTTATATGATTCGTTGTGAGGAATATAGCAAAGAATACCATTATTCGTTGTGAATTTAAAAAATTAAGCAATGAATAATATTTGTTATTATATATTTACTGCAGAAGATATGACAACGGGTATTAACTTATTCGTTGCCTTAGGTCAATTTATTTGTAGTGGATGTAAACGCTGTCATGATGGAAGGCACGTTGCGGATGTTGTGTATGCATGCAAGCATGCAGAGCTCCGCGTCGGGCTTCAGCCTCTGCAACATCCGGCGCTTGTAGGAACGAGGTGGTGCCCCATCTTCGCTACAAGCCTCGCTAATGGTGTGACGTTGGTCGTGAGCACGATCGACATGATCATCATAATGGAGTAGGATTGGGTATAGAGGACCTTCTTGTCATAGGTGATTCGGAGGACCACCACCTCCATGATACCTTTTATGTTCATGAGGATCCCAAGAAGGAGGCCCTCCCTGGTGGAGACGCCCTAGAACATGGTGGAGACCACCATGGTCATCAAGGCATGGGCTGTCCCCGTTGTGAGAATCACATCGGCGAGGAAGCCAGAGATTTCCGGATCTTGGAAGGAGGCCAACTTCACACGGATGCCCTTAGCGGCAAAATTGAGCGGAAGTAGCATGCCGGTGACGAAGTCCTCGAGCTTCTCCATAAGGACGATGAGAAGGCCTTGCGGCACCGTGATGACGAGGGCAAATGCGCTGAAGACTGCCTGGATGCCCACCGTGGCGGCTGCCATCATTGCCAGCATGAACATCCCGATGAAGAGGTTGTCAATAGGCTCACCATCGTTGGTTTGCAAGACGACTCAATTAGCGACGGGTCGAACGATGAAATATATGGTGATGACGAATGCGACGTCGGAGTAGATGATACCTATGGAAGCCGGGTAAGACCGGTGCTTGCCGGAGAGCGCAATGGCGAGAGCAAGGAGCACCCATGCATGCGAGGATATCATTGAGGAGGGAGGTTGACATGGTGAGGCGCCAATCTTGGTGTTGAGGAGCTTGATGTCGGCAACGTCGTAACGGAGAGGGAGACGACACGGAAGAGGAGATAGGAGTCCACATAAGACTTGGCACGAATGGTCTGCCCGAAGGCGAGACGACCTCGATAAGGAACAGTAGAATGACACTTGCACCGGTAATGGCCCATGCACGGTGGCACATGCTGTTGACGTTGGTGAGCTCCATACACACATGAGGAAGATGAAGTACACGAGGCCGACATTTGCCGTAGTCTCTAATATGCCGATGCTCCTTATTGGATAGATGATGCCCATGTACCCCGGTATCCTCCCCAGCACGGACGGCTCCAAGATCATGTCCAAGTTCGTCGGATTAGAGGTCGTTGGTAATGAGCATGGTGGGAGAGTAGCACACCAGGAAGGAGTCCGTGCGTCCCAAGGGCTCCCCCTGGCATGCCCTTAGTCAGAGTCGTCGTTCCTCCCACGTTCATTTTCGTCTCTTGTGACATCCTTTTCTCCGTGCGGAGGTTCCGATGCACCTAATGCACTTCATTCGCTACTCGCTACTTGCCACGTGTATTTTTAGAAACAAATAGGTATTATGGAAAAGAAATTCACTTAATCAATTAATTTTAACAGTTAAATTGATGGGAGTTGATCACATGATCTATACGGTAAGACTTAACAAGTTTACGGAATCGATGGGGGAATTACGATGTTTTAAAGGTCGTAAACATCATTTAACAAGACTCCCAAAACTTATCAGTGGCAGCTTGGAAGTGATCTCAGTTAGTTGAAGTCGAGGAAGAATCTTTCTGAAAACACTTGCTCCACAATGGATAAATATGGGATGCAAATACAACCTGGAACTCCAAGCGGAACCTCCCAAGGGAACACATAGGCCCCGTTCGGTTGGGGGTTTACCCCCCACTTTGGGTGGGTAAACCCCCAAAACCCACACTTCTAACCCACTTGTGGGGCCCACTCCCTTCCCATCAAAAAAAATATATATTATACCATCATATCATCTAAAAATCATAAAATACTCAACTTCTACTCACTATTCCAAACTTCAATACAATCACATCACAACAACTATCCACTTTTTCAAATTTCAATACAATCATACAATAATAACTACCAACTTTTTCAAATTCCAATACAATCACATCACACAAACCCTCACAACCCTTAACCCACCAACCAAACACACAAACTCAAATCCGGGTTATCCACCCCTGGATAACCCGGCAGCCGAACACCACCATATGGATTTTTTTGGTGTGGTGCATTTGACTGTTTTTTTATTATGATTCCAGGCCTCGTAGGCACTACTATACTTACCGTGATAATACTCTCTGCGAGTGTGTTTCTCTTTTTGAGTACGTTTCCTTTTTTTTCTAGTGACGGTACTCATGTTCTTTGTAGTGTTATTCGTTTTAAAAATAAGCATCGAAGTAAGGAATCAATTCCCTGCCAGTGTGATTCTCAAAAATACGACTATTCTCATTCATTTTTTTTTTGAGAAAAAGAGGGTGAGCTCCCGCGAGATGGGAGTCACCACGTAAATTTATATTATATCAAATCCAGAGAAGTGTTACATAGTATAATTAACTAGACTCCCAACAACACCAGAGAGCCTTACAATAGGAGATAACATTTTCTGGATAGAACCTCTGATTTTTAAAAATAAGCTCATTTCTCGCCTGCCAAATTGCCCATAGCGTCGCGAAAGGTCTAGCCACATCATCCGAGGAGCTGCCTCCCACCTTCCTTACCCCCTCCCAGAATCTTGAAAAGCAGCTAGCGTCTACCCATGGGATCGCTAATTCCTTCCATACCTTCTCCGACGTCCCACGAGAGAGGAAGATATGCTCCGAGTTCTCCTCCTGCTCGCCGCATCTGTCACACATCACATCCTGAAGATTCAAGAGCCTTGCTCTCCTAACCTTGTCCAGTAACTTGTCTCTCCTAAGGAACCAGAGGAAGATTTTTATTCTATTCGGGATCCTGCTTGCCCAAATGATCTTCACATCCTGACACAAGTCCAACTCCTGTTCTTCCTCACCATTTCTCAGATCATTATAAAAACGTTTAACGGAGAACTTCTTACCTGTCCAAACGAAATGGTCTCTGCTATGAGAGAAGACAACTGGGGTAGGAGCCGCTTCCATTAGTCTATCCAAATTCTCCCTCCTTCTATCCGATAGGATCGCATTAAAACCTGGCTTCCATTCTCCGGATTGAGCTACTTCCCTCAAGGTTGCTTCCTTTAATGTTGCCAAAGCAAAGATTCTAGGAAACCGCGTTTCCAACGGGCCTTCACCTGTCCAATCATCCCTCCAGAATCTGAAGCCTCTTCCATCCCCAGGTTTTGGTGCTAGTCTATGAGAAATGAGAGGCAAAACATCTCGTAAACCTTGCCATAAGGATGACTCATACCGAGAGACATTTGCTTCCAAGACTCCTTTCACCCCGTAAATCTTCCTCAACATTGTAGTTACAAGATCCACAGATGGGCCCCAAATGCGCAACACCCACTTTCCTAGTAACGCCCTATTCATGCAAGTCAGGTCCCGAACTCCCAAACCACCGCGTTTTCGGGTTCTCGTGATCTCCTCCCAAGACACCAGGTGCACGCCCGATTTCTGTTGTTTCCCATCAGACCAGAAAAATCTTCTCATCAGCTTTTCAATCTTCTTTCTCACGCCCACTGGCATCAACCTAGTTGAAAAAAAGAACACAGGGATAGAAGTCAGAACATGCTTCAGTAGGATCAACTTCCCACCTTTCGACAAAGTAATCGCCTTCCACCCAGCCAGTCTCTGCTCAATCTTCTGGAGAACTGCATCCCAGTCCGCAATCCTGAGTTTGCCAGCTACTAAAGGAAGGCCAAGGTAGGTGATCGGTAGGACATTTAATGGACAGCCAAGCAGCTCAGCTACCCTGATCCGATCATCATTTTGAAACCCAAAAGTGATAACCATCGATTTCTGTCTGTTTATCTCAAGACCAGATAAGCTACTAAAAACATCCATCAACTGAGCCGCCCTGCGAGTCATCTCATTTGAACCTCCCAGGAAAAGAACAGTATCATCCGCATACTGTAGAAGAGGCACTGAGATGTCGTCAAGACGAAAGCCTTCGCACCAGCCTCCATCTACCGCTTGTTTGAATAAAACTGCCAACGCATCTGCCACCAGGACGAAAAGCATGGGCGCTAACGGACATCCCTGTCGGACACCCCTCTGTGGCTGGAAAAAGCCGCCTTCCGGACGACCATTCACTAAGACTGAGAAAGAAGATGTAGTGATACATCTTTTCATCCATGCAATCCACACATCTGTGAACCCTCTTCTCCTCAGCGAAGACCACAGGAAGCTCCAGTCCACACATCTGTGAATCCAACTATTCTCATTCATATCTCATTATTTCACCTCGTTCCACCTTTATTCTTATCATTATTCTACGTTCCCTATCCTTATTCCACTTTATTCTCATTATTCATATCTTTCTACCCGAGCAACGAATATAACATTATTCTCATTATTCATGCATATTTCCGCACCGAATGCCCCCTAGGGGAGAGTTCAGTTCGAGAATAAGCAAGAATAAGGGTGGAGAATAAGGAAAATAATGATCTATTCTCTGTTGGATTGGAAAGAAAGGAATAAGGAGAAAAAAGTTGAATAAGAGTATATAAGGTGGAATAAAGATAAGAATAAAAAGAAATAAAATGATAAGGATGTGAATAGTCATACTCTTGGGAACCACGCCGGACGAGATTTGACCCCTTATTTCAGTACTTATTCTCCTAACGAACATGACCTAAGTATATTTAGGTTCCTCTCCATGAACCACAAATCAGAATCCAGTATCAATGGTGTCTCCCTTCTTCTGAGCCTACCCCAACAACTCGTAATTATTAGTAGCCCACGTGTATGTTGTGCACATTTGTATCTCCGATTTTATGTTGTGTCATAATTTTTCCACCTTAGTTGATTTCAAATAAAACATGAAAAGGACTTAATGATCGTCGCAATGTTCGTTTTGCTGAATTATGTAAGACACCATAAAACAAAAAATGTTAACCTCATACTTTATCACATAACGTTTTAACTACTCGCTTAAAATATATCACATTGCATTGATAACCGTTTTATTCACTTGTAATATGATGTTCGGTTTTTAAAAATTCTGTTGATAGAAAACAATTTGCACCTTTATGAATCCTTTCGTATATCATATATAAATTGAAAAAAAAATCATACTGTTCTTCTAATGACATACTCAGATCTCAAATTACATCATAACATGATAATAAAATTATATAAGATGGAAGAAGGTAGAATTTGTGATAGCTACAATAAAATTTCCCCATATCGACATAAGAAAATCCAATGTTCGCTATAACATCTGATTCCGCCTTCGTCGATGAACCTGAAACGAAATTATTTACCAGCTATACATATTTAATCTTTACCAATAGAAAATAATTTATGTATGGGTAAAAGAAATATACCGTTACAACTTCAATTAACACTAAATTGGTGATTCCATTTTTTATCATTCATCTGGATGAACATCTAAAATTTAGTTTCATGGACAGTAAATTACAATTGTAAATAAAAAATATTGAACTAACAAAAGACCTAGCATGCGTGTAGGGACCAATTCCTCATTATCACCAGCTTTTTCGTTTGATGTTTCTAAACCACACAACCAAGCTTAAACACAAATCAAAGCTTCTATTGTTGATGGATCCAACCGACTACACTAAGCATCCAATACTCAGCATCATGTGTTGAATGCGGACTTCGAAGCAATCATGGACATTGTAATAGCTAGAAAATCACGAGCCAAACTAGAAAGAATTCAGTACTGGCTTGGATACAGTAAATAACCAGTATATCCATGAAACCACCCATTGATTATGTTAATAAATTTGTTGCATCACAAGGATGCCATACATATTTGCATCACCAAACATTACATTATCCCAAAGAACATTATTTTTTTAAAAGATATTGCATCAATGACAACTACATAATGAACAATAACGTATCCAACTTAAGAATAGTTTGGAATAGAAGATCTACAATAGTGATTGTACAACGTGTATCATAGAGCAATGTCGTGAACATATGTGATGTGTATCCAACTAACAAAGATGTTTTTATCAGATTAAATAAGTAAGGTGTAAACGTAAACGTGTAAGAATGTTGTTGTCAAATAGATCACGGTGTTGTGATGTGATAATCGGATGAGTAATACTATAACGGATGCAACTTTCACTCCCAATATGGTTTCCTTATTCTCCATCCTTCACTATCAAGCCAAGCAAAAATGGAATGATAATTAGATGGATTTTATTACTAATTAAATGGACATTATTGGCCTATTAATCTTCCTATTTTGTGTCCATAAAATCCCCATTATAGTCATCTCCCCTCACGTTACTTCTCCAATTTGTGTGCAAAGAGAGAGAGAGAGAAGGATTGGGATAGAGTTAGAGATAGAGACCTCACCGGGGGAAGTCATTCTCATCGTAGGGCACGACGACGTCAGTTCAAGAGCAAGAAGATGATGTAGCAATCACTAGCAGATACAAAGCCATCGGACATAAGGTATGTATCGGTTTAGGATTATAATCTATAAGTATGTGTTGGTTCTTGGTTATTATATATATACAACGAGTCGATTTTTAGAATTGACCTTAGAATGTATGTATCAGTTTGTAGGAAAATACGAGTACATAATTGGTTGATTGAGATAAGAGATCAAGGGATATATCACTCATTTTTCCAACATAATACATATGAATCGGTCGTCATGTGTTGAACATAAATTTAGAATAAAATGCTCAACATTATTTAGAATGCTTCCGTCATAAATTTAGAATAATGCTCAACATTAGTGAGGGTCATATAGTTATCTGCTTAAACTGTCATTCTAATTTCCAAATCTTGTAAACCACAAATTAAAACTATTAACCCGTGCACATTCTTGCTTATGCCAATTAGATGGTATGATTAAGCATACTACGAAAATGGCTATCTTTAGGATTGATGGTTTTTTTAAGATAATCAAGATCATGTATAGAATTTGTTATTTATAAGTACAGATTTAAAATTTTAATAGTTATAAGAAAAAAATCATAGATCCAGATCCCTGAAATGTTGGATTCGTTTTTTTATGGATGATTTATTAGCATTTACGTAACGTGAACAACAGTAGTGGCTTCTTTTAACAACACCACTGCCTTTATTCACATGCCTTAACGGACACTTAACATTATATAGTTACGGAAAAAATATCAAAATGATACCCATTAATGTGCCACAACCTATATCTACCAGCATCACATAATTATGTGTATTATGCATTGTTCGTGTTCCTGCTTAACATATTACATTCAACAAGAATATGATCTATGATATTGGTGTTGTAGTGCATTATAATGTATTTGATGATACTACAATGTGTCACATCTTATGATCTAAGTGCCTCTTTTATAACATAACATGTATAAATATATAATATTCAATAGTGATGATAGAAGCTATCAATGAATAAAAGTGAGACAATAATATGTTGAAACAAGAATGTTCACCTGAACCACTATTGTATGGAAATTAAATGTTATTAAAGGATTTGAAATTTTCACAAGATTAATAATGGCACGATACTGATAAGCGGAGCTAAGTGCTACGCCTAATGACGGGAGCCACCTCTAGAGTCCAATTATCGTGAGCCCAAGGGGCAACGCCGCAAGGGGCGTATGGTTGCAAGGAACCACAGAGGCAAAAGCTAAGTCCTCTACATTTGTAGCTACACTGTCATGTATGTTCATGGATCGCTAGTGCCATCGGTTAAGCCAGCAAAGCCATCAAAGCCACCTAAAAATATAACAATCAAGACAATCCTAAACATTGAAAATGTTATGGATATATGTGCAATGATGTTAATGTCATAGGTATAAATACAATTATGTTAATGGTATGGATATATGTGCAATTATGTTAATATCATGGGCATGTGTGTAATTTTGTTAATGTCATCGGCATATGTGCAATTATGTTAATATTAAGGTATATATGTTAATGAATGGAAAAATCATGCAAGAAATGGTTTATAATAGTAAACCATTATATGTATGCAAGGAAATGGTTTATAATGGTAAACCATTGCAAATTATGAAAGATGTGGTTTATAAAGGTAAACCATCTCATGCTATGCAAGAAATTTGATTAGTTAAAGAACAGTTACATATTATACAAGAGTTGGTTTGCTAAAGAATCAATCATTGCATGTCGTGCAAGAATTGGTTTAAGAAATGTAAGCCATAAAAGTCATGGGGGTTAAAATGCAAAGTGAATTATGATAAAAGAAACATGTTCATGTTGTGAACCTTATGAAATATTCCCCTAAGATGAAAGGCGTGTATGTTATTTATTCTTATGCTTATTACATATGTATATTCATGTTTATGAAACAAGCTAAATTACCTATATTAGAGAACGAGCTAGACGTGCATGGGAACAATTAGGCACGTAATGATGTTATTCCATTAAGAGTTAAGCATATGATTTATAATAGGTTAAAAGACCGTTAGAATTCCCATGCATGGACCCCGATACATATTGAGCATTAGGCTCATGCAAAATTATGTTTATTTATTTCAGGTGAGGAACAAGTTTGATCAAGCACTCTTGTTCGTGTTGCAGACTCAACGAGACATTAAACGTGGTATGAATATTTACATGGATTAAACTGGATATCTGTATGCCCACTGGAATGGAGATTCACATTATTAAACTATTTAATTTTTCTTTTGCAAGTATACCCTTACTGACGTTGTAATAGTGGAACTCTCAATTGAATTGGATTTTCGGATCCTTTTGAGAATAATTTTGTTGTATGCTCATTGATTACCATGCAAGTTTCCGGTAACGGTTCGGTCGTGCAACCTAATGTTGCATGTTTCCGCCGGTCGTCACGACCCGTTCCGTTACAAATGGTATCAGAGCTAGAGTTCCTCTGGGTATAGGATATCCACAACAAATAGTGACCCAAGACTGACAGGAGTAGAGTCAAACCTACATATTACATGCAACTAGTTGACCCTTTGATTTCTAGAAGAGGATCTATCATTATGGAATTAAGATGATCCGAGAGAGTGAGTCATCATTGAATAATGAGATTGCTAAGGACACACGTCAATAATTACTAGAGTTGATAATAATTATGTCTCAGCAATGAAAATATCGTGCACAAAGCTTTGGTGGATTTATACTGAAGGTCTTTATTCTCAACAATCCATTCATCCTATAGGGTGTAGACATGGTATGGAAAAGTTAAGCATTGGATCGACGCATTCAATGGAGACGACTTTTGAACTTACATACTGCCATAAGGATAAGAATTTTTGGGACATTTTATCTAAAAGATAGGATAAAAGATTAACTGACTGAACATAATAGAATCTACTTTTCAGAGATATTCTCCATTGATTGAAGTGATTTTACCTTAGATGCGGTAATAACATGATCAAAGAGTATGCGATAAAGTTATGGAGTTGGAGAAGAATGAGAATATGATAAGATCAAATGAGAAGCCAATGAACTATTGGTTAATTGTTACACCAGATACTCAGTTAGCTCCTAGTACATAGTCATCTTAGTTACATCATGAAACTTCTAATGTTTCAGATTTCTTTTTGATGCCTTTCTGGATTATCATTCTATCACATCATGAGGATTCTCCACTGTTGTTATCACATAGATTGCATTAACTTCGAAAAGTCCTTATTGAATGACACCTATTTATTTCAAAGAGAATCGATCGCAATAACAATTGGATAAGGGATTCTGTGATTTGATGGTTTTCCACATGGAATATTTTCCCTTTGTGAATAAGGAAAGTTAGGTCACATATTATCTGCATTGGTTATTGAACTATGAATAAGGTAATTTTGAGGGATTAATACCTACTATCTTGGATAAATGATTTGTTCATTGATTCTGGAGAGAACAGATATTTTTTAAAATAAATATATTTCTGGGTTACCATATAAGTAGAAGAAAAAAAGGGACATTCTAGAAATAGATTCCAGACTAAGGATTAGCCATTGTGAAATATTTTATCACGCATTTTGATCTCACAAATACTCTTATAGATTTTACATAGTTTATGAATAGAGTTTTTTTCGAGAAGATCATAATAAAATTATGATCATAATTGTGGATGACAATGTTATATACTTTGGTGATCTAGAGAAATACCAAGTACATCTCGATGTTTATAATCTTTTGTCATCATTAGCTCTATGTAAAGTGCTATAAATGTAACATTGGGGTCGACAAAATCATATTTCTTAGTATTATCATATATAATGATCGATGACATTGAAGATGGTGAATTAAGATGAAAGCTATATTACCGTGGAGTCTGTTGAGAAATATTTTAGAGATTCATGGATTTCTAGGATGACAAGGTATATTGGTGATTCATGTAGAATTTTCTTATACATTACTAGAATGATGACAAGCCTCATTAGAAAGGATGCAAAGTTTGTACATTTTGTAGGATCATGATTGAAATTTTCAAAAAAAGGAGTGAAAGTTGACCATGACTCTGACATGAAGTTTACTATTATGCATTAGAGTTTTGTAGTTCACATTGATATATCTGACAAAGAAAGTAGGTATACTTTATGAAAAGGTATTGATTATGCATCACGCCAACTAAGATTACAAGAGAGCAACTTCCCGAATCATGACTTGGAGTTAATATTTATAATCTTTACTTTAAGAATTTAGTGGCATTACCGATACAATAAAAAATTTGAGGTAATTGTAAAGATCACACTGGTATAAAAGGTATTGATCGTCCAAAGATAATTGAAATGGCCAGGACAAAAGAAATTGATTTTATAAATTACAGGATGTAAGATAACATAGAAGATTCTGGAGTCTTTGTGACAATGTGTTTCGACAACATATCTGAAATGAAGTTCATCATTCTATATATTCTATTCATTCGAGCAAAAAAAAATGTACGAAGATACCAACAAGATTTTGGTGGCAAAAGCTGAAGAAAGATATTATCGAATTTGTTTCAAGTGCTTGATATGCTAAGAAAAAAATCAACATCAAAAGTTGCAAGCCATATGCACCCATGGGAGATAAGAGAATTGTAGTGGAATATGTTACCAGCAAAGTGATTATTGATTGGTAGATCAAAATTGGCTTACTTTTTACCTATTTTTCCTGAGTCAATCGACCATGAGTTTGGTTGAACGGTAAGTGGAGGACATTGTTAGCCTACAAGGTGTCTCATCGGGAGTGGCATTATAGTGGGACATAAAGATGCACATCTCAATCATAGAAAAGAAAGACTTTTTGCGAGGCTAAGAACACTCAGCTTAGGTTAGCATTTCCTTCTCATCCATAAACTTATGGGTAATCAAATAGGTCCATCCGTACATTGAAAGATATGTTGATTTCACTGATAGCTGGAATAGATATCTTCTATTAGAAGAGTATGATAAAACAACATTTATCATCCGAGCATTAAGATGGCCTCCAATGAAGCATTGTAGGAGATACATTTAGACAGTCTTCATTCATGAGTAATGGCGGTTGGAAAAATATTTTGGAATCAAAGCAAGACCGAACTAGAAAACAAGATGTTGAACTATTTAGGATGAAATTGTCATCTCAAAGTAGACATAAATTATGTGCTAATCTTTGTAGAAGAAAGTTGAGTTTCATGATCGAAGAGCACGTATTTCAAAAGATTTCCCCAATCAAAGATGTCTTGCGATTTTGTAAGGAAGAAATGTTCAGGGCTATACTCATTCGACTCTTTGAGATTCTAAAAAGGATTGGATAATAGGCTTATTGCAATGCATTATCACTGTAATACTTGAAGCTACATAAAGTATTCCACATGTATGTGGTGAGAAAGTACAGTTTAAACCCTTCACAAGAGACCGAGCACAAAGTCCTTGATATTCCATTTAATTTGACTTTTCAAAGAGAAGTGGTGCGGATTATTGATTGAAAAGACGACAAACCTATCGTCATAAAGTTCTTATGATCAAAGATCTTCGACAACATCATCAAAATGAGAAGTCACGTTGGAATCTAGAAAGTGAGATGCAAAGGAAAGATCCACACATCTTTAGTATGCTCCTTCAGCAAGAAATTTCGAGGATGAAATTTTCTTTAAGGGTGGTAGATTGTAACGGATGCAACTTTCACTCCCAATATGATTTCCTTATTCTCCATCCTTCACCATCAAGCCAAGCAAAAATGGAACGATAATTAGATGGATTTTATTACTAATTAAATGGACATTTTTAGCCTATTAATCCTCCCATTTTGTGTCCATAAAATCTCCATTATAGTCATCTCCCCTCACGTTAACTTCTCCAATTTGTGTGCAAAGAGAGAGAGAAGGATTGGGAGAGAGTTAGAGATAGAGACCTCACCGGGGGAAGTCATTCTCATCGTAGGGCACGACGACGTCGGTTCAAGAGCAAGAAGATGATGTAGCAATCACTAGCAGATACAAAGCCATCGGACATAAGGTATGTATCGGTTTAGGATTATGATCTATAAGTATGTGTCGGTTCTTAGTTATTATATATATACAACGAGTCGATTTTTAGAATTGACCTTAGAATGTATGTATCAGTTTGTAGGAAAATACGAGTATGTAATTGATTGATTGAGATAAGAGATCAAGGGATATATCACTCATTTTTCCAACATAATACATATGAATCGGTCGTCATGTGTTGAACATAAATTTAGAATAAAATGCTCAACATTATTTAGAATGCTTCCGTCATAAATTTAGAATAATGCTCAACATTAGTGACAGTCGTATAGTTACCTGCTTAAACTGTCATTCTAATTTCCAAATCTTGTAAACCACAAACTAAAATTATTAACCCGTGCACATTCTTGCTTATGCCAATTAGATGGTATGATTAAGCATACTACGAAAATGGCTATCTTTAGGATTGATGGTTTTTTTATGATAATCAAGATCATGTATAGAATTTGTTATTTATAAGTACAGATTTAAAATTTTAATAGTTATAAGAAAACAAATCATAGATCCAGATCCGTGAAATGTTGGATTCGTTTTTTTATGGATGATTTATTAGAATTTACGTAACATGAACAACAATAATGGCTTCTTTTAACAGCACCACGGCCTTTATTCACATGCCTTAACGGACACTTAACATTATATAGTTACGGAAAAAATATCAAAATGATACCCATTAATGTGCCACAACCTATATCTACCAGCATCACATTATTATGCGTATTATGTATTGTTCGTGTTCCTTCTTAACATGTTACATTCAACAAGAATATGATCTATGATATTGGTGTTGTGTTGCATTATAATGTACTTGATAATACTACAATGTGTCACATCTTATGATCTAAGTGCCTCTTTTATAACATAACATGTATAAATATATAATATTCAATAGTGATGATAGAAAGCTATCAAGTAATAAAAGTGAGACAATAGTATGTTGAAACAAGAATGTTCACCTGAACCACTATTGTATGGAAATTAAATGTTATTAAAGGATATGAAATTTTCATAAGATTAACAATGGCACGATACCGATAAGCGGAGCTAAGTGCTACGCCTAATGACGGGAGCCACCTCTAGAGTCCAATTATCGTGAGCCCAAGGGGCAACACCGCAAGGGTCGTATGGTTGCAAGGAACCACAGAGGCAAAAGCTAAGTCCTCTACATTTGTAGCTACACTGTCATGTATGTTCATGGATCGCTAGTGCCAGCGGTTAAGCCAGCAAAGCCATCAAAGCCACCTAAAAATATAACAATCAAGACAATCCTAAACATTGAAAATGTTATGGATATATGTGTAATGATGTTAATGTCATAGGTATAAATACAATTATGTTAATGGTATGGATATATGTGCAATTATGTTAATATCATGGGCATATGTGTAATTTTGTTAATGTCATCGGCATATGTGCAATTATGTTAATATTAAGGTATATATATAAATGGATGGAAAAATCATGCAAGAAATGGTTTATAATAGTAAACCATTATATGTATGCAAGGAAATGATTTATGATGGTAAACCATTGCAAAATATGAAAGATATGGTTTATAAAGGTAAACCATCTCATGCTGTGCAAGAAATTTGATTAATTAAAGAACAGTTACATATTATACAAGAGATGGTTTGATAAAGAATAAATCATTGCATGTCGTGCAAGAAGTGGTTTAAGAAATGTAAGCCATCAAAGTCATGGGGGTTAAAATGCAAAGTGAATTATGATAAAAGAAACATGTTCATGTTGTGAACTTTATGAAATATGCCCCTAAGATGAAAGACGTGTATGTTATTTATTCTTATGCTTATTACATATGTATATTCATGTTTATGAAAGAAGCTAAATTACCTATATTAGGGAACGAGCTAGACGTGCATGGGAACAATTAGGCACGTAATGATATTATTTCATTGAGAGTTAAGCATATGATTTATAACAGGTTAAAAGACCGTTAGAATTCCCATGCATGGACCCCGATACATACTGGGCATTAGTGTCACGACCCCGTTTCCTGTGCCGTCGGATCCTCCCATATCCGGATCTGGTTACTCAGCAATAATTTATTCAGCAATCACAACTAACATTCAGAAATATACTGCAAATAAAAATACTCGGAAGAAAGTTTTTCAACACTTTTCCATTCACAAAATAAAGTTTAGAGGATACATTGTCCCACTATAACCATTACATGTACATCAGCTTGAAAGGAAAATATACAAAAGATTACTAACTACCTTAAAGAGTAAAGCTACTGTGGCTGGCTGGATGTCTAGTATGTAAGCCGGATGAATTTTTAAAGTCCTTGCTATGGCTCACCGATACCTGTTGGGTTTTCCATAAATCATAGGATAAAAATTAGCGAATGCTAAGTAACGAAGAAGAGAAAAGCAAATAAATTGTGTAATTTTTTTCAAAACTTGATATCACAAAATTTCATTCCTTTTTATTAATTTAAGTCCTATTCCTTTCTATTCCACATCAGGGATTAGTCCAGGGGAACCCCACCATTCTTGGACTCCGAAGCTGTGGATGCTTCGGGATTGGAGATTGTGTTGATCTTGGTAAGCTTATGCCGCCGCACGTCGCCTCAACCAATCCTCCAATACTACCCTGACAATTTCCTTTTCTTTTATTAAACAGGGTCTCAACCCTCAGCCTGGAAAATCAAATGAGCACACCGTCCTCGAGGACTCGGTTGCTTAAAACCTCAGGCTAACATTTAATCATATAACCTAGCGGCTTTAAATACATGTTATCGTGACCCAGCCGCTATTGAACCACTCGTGCCTCCACATGACACGACCACATCTTCCGTCGTTCCAACCCGAATATATTGGCTCCCGGTACCACACGTTGCAAAATATTCATTTCGTGCGCACTTATCATAATAGGGCAACCGTGTACCACCTAGGTAGGGAAATACCAATACGGGTTCATTCCGACATCCTACAGGTTGCATGCCCGACCTGTAGTACTACTCCCAGTCATCCTTATCGTGACACATGATCCTTTTCAGGATCCAACTCAAATCACACCAATTCACATGATGTAATTCTTTCGTTAAGTCTTTGATTTGCATAAACCGCAATACTTGGTATCGACTCACATATATATTATTCATAACCATATGTATACTCCTATTTATGCCTATTTTAACTCCCAAACCCTAACTTTCAGAGCCAACGCATCAATTTGATGTGTAAATCTTATTTTAGTGGGAATTACAAAGCAATTCTTCAGACTTTTTCAAAAATAGCCAAAATTAGGGTTCTTCGTAGCAAAGAACACTAAATCAAGAATTTCAATAATTTCGTATGAAAACCCAACAGCAAAAAGAAGGATTTCGTTACCCAATCAAGCTCTCTCTCGTGTATGCAAGGCTTTATCGAGTTTCGTTTTTAGAAAGGCTAATTTAAGGCTCCTGAAAAGATCGAATTTTATTTTTCGTATTAAAACGCTAAGAACATGTTAAGAATGCGAAGAACGAACGAAGAACGCGAAGAACGCGAAGAACACGAAGAATGTCAAGAACATATTTTCTCTTAGAAATTCGGCAGAGTTTCCCCTTATATCGGGATATATTTCTCGGAAAATATCGGCAGAGTTTCCCCTTATATCGGGATATATTTCTCGGAAAATTTCAGCAGAGTTTCCCCTTATATCGGGACATATTTCTCGGAAAATTTCGACAGAGTTTCCCCTTATATCGGGACATATTTCAAAATAAAAACGAAAAGAGTTTCCTCTATAAAATCAACCGAGAGGAAAATAACAATGAAACTGAAAGAATATACTCAACAACAAGAGATGAAGAACTGGTAGACACCACACATCTTAAGTGAGTGAACGTGTGACGAATCACAGGGTCACTGACGTGCACAGCCGCCCGCACCTAAGTAGGGTATTACATAGATTTCTCCATCGAAATAACTATAAAAGTATAATACGAAGAATAGAAATATAAACGATGGAGAATCGGTAGACACCACGCGTCTTAGATGAGTGAACGTGTGACGAATCACAGGGTCACTGACGTGCATAGCCGCCCGCACCTAAGTAGGGTGTTACACAGATTTCTCCTCGAACCACAACAGGAAAACGAATCGGAAAGAAATATGAATCAAAAACAAAACTTGGAAGAACAAGAGTATGAATTGAAAGCCTAGCTTACGAAGCAACTAAGAGAGGATCATACCTTTCTTCTCCTCGTTCTCCCGGCAGCGCTTCGCTAGCGCTCCTCCCTCGCCTCCTACTCCTCCTCCCAACCTCTCGACCCTAGCCCTTGGGGTGGTGGTAGTGTAAGTTGTAGAGAATGAATGGGTAGGGGGGTCTATTTATAGGCCCCAGAAAACCACTAACCATGGTAGAAAACCATGGTTTAGACCTTAACCATGGTTTAGCGGCCCATGGTTTTGGCCCATGGTTTTAGCCAAAACTTATCCCAAACTTGGAGCTTAAGTTAGAACATTTTAGAGGATTCTAGATTCGCTAATGACGCTTAATTAACACTAATCGTGATTAACTTTCACTAATCGCGATTTAACTTTCGCGGCTTACGCATATCTTTTGTTAACTATTGATTAGTGTTTACTAATGATCATTAGCGGCTTTCAATCGTCATTAATTTCTTTAATCATGTTTAATTAGTCTTAATGATAGTCATTATGGATTAATGACATCTTAGCCTTCCTTCTCTTTCTTCCGAAATTTATAACAAATCGAAACGAAGTCCGATTCACACGAAACAAATTCTACCGGTTTCCTCTTTACGAGCCGGATCTTATTATATAGGATCCGAGATATGCTAAGTTCAAGGCTTTACAATTAGGCTCATGCAAAATTATGTTTATTTATTTCAGGTGAGGAACAAGTTTGATCAAGCACTCTTGTTCGTGTGGAGGACTCAACGAGACATTAAACGTGGTATGAATAATTACATGGATTAAACTGGATATCTGTATGCCCACTGGAATGGAGAGTCACATTATTAAACTATTTAATTTTTCTTTTGCAAGTATACCCTTACTGACGTTGTAATAGTGGAACTCTCAATTGAATTGGATTTTTGGATCCTTTTGAGAATAATTTTTTTGTATGCTCATTGATTACCTTGCAAGTTTCCGGTAACGGTTCGGTCGTGCAACCTAATGTTGCATGCTTCCGCCGATCGTCACGACCCGTTCTGTTACAAATCCCCCAAACCCCAAACATAGTACCATACATAAAACTCACGAAGTGTGGGTGTGGTTTATAAGTGATGAGGATTACTACTTGAAAACTTGGGCTTAAGCATTTTGGGTGGTTGTCAACGGGTCCAATTGGGCCCGAATCCAACAAGTTGTCAGGGACAGTTTTCCTCGATAACGGACCGGGGACTTAAGCCCGGGACGTTACAAATGGTATCAGAGCCAGGTTCTCTCTGATAGTGGAAAGGGCTACCCGAGAGGTGGAGCCACCCCTACAAAGAGTTTGGAGGAAATGGCTACCCGGAGCGTGCAGCTGTCACTATCACTGAGAAGAAGTGACGGGCCATGTCGCAATTAAGACATTGCGAATATAAGTGGGCGAGGTTGTAACACCCCAAACCCCAAATATAGTGCCATATCTAAAACTCACGAAGTGTTGGTATGGTTTATAAGTGATGAGGATTACTACTTGAAAACTTGGGCTTAAGCATTTTGGGTGGTTGTCAACGGGTCCATTTGGGCCCGAACCCAACAAGTTGTCTGGGCCAGTTTTCCTCGATAACGGACCGGTGACCTAAGCACAGGACGTTACAAATGGTATCAGAGCCAAATTCTCTCTGATAGTGGAAAGGGCTACCCGAGAGGTGGAGCCGTCCCTACAAAGAGGTTGGAGGAAATGGCTACCCGGAGCGTGCAGCCGCCACTATCACTGGGAATAATTGATGGACTATGTTGCAACGAGGACGTTGCGAATATAAGTCGGGGAGGTTGTAACACCCCAAACCCCAAACATAGTGACATACCTAAAACTCACGAAGTGTGGGTGTGGTTTATAAGTGATGAGGATTACTACTTGAAAACTTGGGCTTAAGCATTTTGTGTGGTTGTCAACGGGTCCAATTAGGCCCGAATCCAACAAGTTGTCAAGGACAGTTTTCCTCGATAACGGACCGGGGACCTAAGCCCGGGACGTTACAAATACTATCAAAGAAAATGTTAAGAAACATTTCAAAGATTTACCAACTGTGGTTGAGAGGCCGAGGAGGGTCGTGTGGATGTATCGTCGATTCAAGAGTCGACGATAAAAGTCAAACCTTCACAAGATGAGCCGTCGGCGAGTGGATGAAGCACCGAGAGGGATGGTCGTGAAGAGAACATCAGTGATGTTAGAGAGCGGGGATGATCACGTCACGTGGAGAGGATCAAATCCAAGAAGAGAATCAGGTCCAGGGCCCTCGAGTCGTTGTGGAGGGGTAATAAAGGATAGTTCGTGTACTGCCCTCGAGAAGCAAAAGGTTTGGTGGCGGCCATGAGAATGTATTGCTGGGGAGGGGGATCACGGGTAGGGCTATGGGTAAAAAGTAGGTTGGGAGAGAGGGAGGGGATGGGGTGTTGGTGAGAAATTGAGAATCATGTGATTCAACTTCCATAAATCATGCAAATATAAATGGAAGCCCGCGTGAGATCCGGGTCGGCCCAATGCTCCATCCTATCCCCACGCACACCACATTCTACTCTTAGCTATACATCTTGATCGAAGCTCCTCTATATACACATACGAGTATAAGGATAAATTTGAAAAACTTTGGTCTGTTTTACGTGATCAAATAATGATTTAAAAACCATCTCTTAACAAAATCAATTAGAATCATATCAATCATTATTATCGTTCATCTTAATCAAACTAAAAACCTTGCAAAACACACTTTTAAAACACAAACTTATATATGTAGATTGAAATACATGTAATAAACTAAATATAAGGTGGACGAAACCAGAACTCAACTTGTAAATTTCTATGTATTAAAATATAATCATAGTTAACCAAATTATTCATTTATATTATCATAAAAAAATTTAAATTACGTGGAGGTATAATATACCTACAGTGAACTTCTATAAATCACATGTAGTTATGCACAAAGCGTTCTAAATTTTATCGTAATTTTATTTATCTTGTATAATTTATATATTTGTGGATAAAATTCATAAAATACTATATGTACAAAAGAATGGGTAAGTATTATGGCTTATGTGATTTGCTTTTGAATGCATTCGATTCGATCTATCTAAACACTTTACATGTGATCGTATTATTGTGCGGCATATCGACTATCATTTGTAGTTTAATACATTATATCTAATAGCTTTTTTTGTGAAAGCAAGTTGGTTAAGAATCAGAATATGTATGCCTAATTAAATTTGGCCATCAAACATCAATAACATCGGATTAATTTTATGAAATTATTTTTAAGATCTCAAATTTAAAAATAAAAAATAATTAATTTTATTAATAGAATTTATTGATTTTACCAAAATTAGAAGTATACTTACTAGATGCTTATTATTTCCATGCTTCTCAACTTTACAGAAATTTAATAATGAAATTACACATTTTATATAAAAAATAAAATATACCATGGTGCTATTAGTTTCTATATAAGACTAATGATTACATTACAAATATAAAAATAAAAATAAATAAATTATATAGCACTTATGAATCTAATAACATTTGAAAGACTTAAAAATAAACATTATACATATAATTCTAAATATTTTATTTAAAGTCTAAAATTCGTATCATTCATACTAAATCAAATGCAATAGATAAAAATTAAAAAACGCCAAAAACATTATAAGGAAAATTTAATATCATACAATAAAAATAAAAATACAACTTAATTATTGCTATGTAGGATTGTGAAACACTTAAAAATGAATTAAAAAACTAAACATAAGAACTTAAAATTTTCAAATAAAATAAATGAAACAAATGTAGTACTTCACTATAAATCAAATTTTAATTGAGTTTTCATTCATAATTTGTATTTTGTAAAACTAAAATAATAAGCAACTTAAAATAAGAAATTCTTATAAGAATCAATTAAATGCATATAAATTTTAATTATGATATTAAATAAAAATAGAAAATCAAGTTAAGGAAAAATATATAAGCCCAACATAAATAAAAGTATATAAAAATTCAAAAAAACGTAAAAATCATATATAAACATAAAACCATTACAAGTATGTAAAGCATAAAAGTATCAAAATCCATAAAGTATAAAATAAAAAATTAAGTAAAAGGGGTAAAGAGAATGCAAAAGTAAGGGGAAATAATCCAAGTATCAACATATCTACGCATAACCTTATTGAGTTCAACACTCGTATAACTACACGATTATAAATAAAAACTAAAAAATCAAATACTTTTGATTTTTTATTGGATCGTAATAACATAAAAATATGAAACTAATAAATCTTGACAGAAGTTGATCAATGATTCGGTGACAAAGAAATATGTCAAGTTGAGACTTATATGTTGGATCCTCTTGTCGAATAATTTGTCTTGAAAAGTAAAGATAAACTTGAAGGAAAATGTAGCAATAGATCATTTTTTGCAAATAATATATGAGAATAAGAGCACTAATACACCCATAACACAATCCTTCTATGTGTGGATATATCTGCAATATCTTTGATCATATAGTATGCCAACTATGTAAACTACATGGTCAATAAGAATGTTTCAGAAGATTGGCCAAAGAATTATTTAAAGAAATTCATCTCAGATGTCAAGTTGTACTATTTTGAAAATGGGATTTTTACACCCATAACTCTGAGTAATTTCGCAATAACATTCATAATCCTGCATAATCGCGAATTACATGAGAAACCCTGAGTAATCACTCTGTCTCACACTAATGACCCTCCGTTAATTTTTCCCTAACTCAACCATATCATTGGTTTAATCCAACCCTTCTTGTATCCAACGGATGAAAAAAAATTATCCTCCATCTTCTTCCAGCTTAGCCGACCCCCTCCCCCTTCTTCCTCCTCCCTCCCTCCGCCTGCAGCCACCCCCTCCACCGCCCCTCCGCCCGTAGCCACACCCTCCTCCCCTCTGCCCCGTCTATCCCCTCCCCACGCCGCCTGCGCGTGCCTGGGAACCCCCGCAACCCCGTGTGTGCCAGCAAGCTCCGTCCCATAGCCCCCGCTCCGCATGCCTAGGAGCCCCCTCCTCCCCAAGCCCCCGCCCCAGGAGCCCCCCGCCGCCTGGCACGTGCCTCCGCCCCATCCCCAGGAGCCCCACCTCCCGACCTGCAAGCTTCGAACCCCCCCCCCCCCCCCCGGAGCCTCCCTGGCGCGTGCCTCCGCCTCAGGAGCCCCCCCCCCTGGCGCGCGCACAAGCTTCGACTCCCCCCCCCCCCCCGGCGCCTGCGCGTGCCTCCGCCCCAGGAGCCCCACGTGCCTGGGAGCTCGTCCTCCCCAAGCAACCCTTAGGATCCTCCCCCCGCTTGGAGCTTCCAAGCGACCACCTCCAACAACCCCCTCCTCCTCGACTTTCGCTTGCGATCTCAACTCCTGTACCAAGATGATGGAGAGAGATGAAATGGCATGATTTGCAAATAAGAATATGTATTAGGGGCAATTTTGTCTTTTCCTTAACGAAAACCGTCATAGATAATGGACATCTCAAACGGAACATAACACAGAGTTATGTTGTGTAAGAGTTAAGCATTACTCAGGGTTTCTCATGTAATTCGCGATTATGCAGGGTTATGAATGTTATTGCGAAATTACTCAGGGTTATGGATGTAAAAATCCCTTTGAAAATCCGCTCCTTTTCCATGAATGAACTATTAACAAACGGAGAAGGTGTATCGCTTAAGAGGAGACCACCATGTGTCCTTTATTTTTTCCATAAGCTCGATGCACCATTCAGGATCGACGAATGTAACCAAAAACACTTCAATGCAGTCTATCTTGTCCTTCTATGCCTTTCGCTTCTCTCGATCTTACATGTTTTGCTAACAAGGATACCGTCTCTCCTAAAGTCCGGAATGCTTTGGCGAATTCTCTTTTTAGCCAAAAATGTTGAAGAAATGGAAATTGATTTTTTTTCATAATTGTTAGGCAAAAAACAATTTTTCGTTGTTTACAGGTTGACCATGCTCAAGACTTCCTCCTTGCTATTCCTAATGAAGGCCTTGGGATGCATATGTCACCTATTGAGTATCGTATTATCCTCACGTATCTTCTTATGATTCCTCTTTTTTCATATGATGAGCCTTGTCCAATATGCCACAAATCATGTTTCGATACTTTTGGGGAGCATGCAGTTCATTGTCGTGAACTTCCAGGTTTTAAAGATAGACATGATTTTGTACGGGATGTCCTTTATGATGTACTCAGACATGCTGGAGTTGCTTCAAAGAAAGAAGCACTTGTGAATTTTTTGACGGATCCACAAGAGGGGAGATCGACACTCAAACTAGCAGATGTTATAATATTTGGATAGGCTGGAGGGAAGCGTGCATGTGTTGATTTGACTGGGGTTTCTACATTGGTGAGTCCGATAAGGAGTGATTTTATTGCGGGATACACTGCACAGAAAGCTACATCGGCTAAAGTTGTTGAGCATGAGAAGGTCTGTATTAACAATCAACATGTATTCATTCCTTTGGTTTTTGACACCTTCGGATTCTTGGCTACTGAAGCAGTAGGGCTCCTCAAAAGGGTCCAAAAGATTATGCATAGCAATGTTATGGTTCCCAGATCTATAGATGTTGTATTTCGAAGAATCGGATTTCCCATCCAAAATGGATTGGTGGCACAACTAATTGACCGTCTCCCATCAATCTCTATGCAATAATTCTATTCATTGAGTTGGATAGTATGGAACTCCACTAATCGGAATCTTGTTTTCTGCGAAAAAAACAATAATTATGGTAATGTCTGACAGAGATATGACACCCTTTCGACTAATCCATGTTTTGAGATTTTTGATACTTGAGGAATCACATTTATTGACATGTTGAAGTTATATTAAGGATACGAGTGCATTACTTTGATTGTAGACTATGTGTCTAGGGGTTGATAGTCGCCACCAACCATTGATAACATGATCTTTAAAATTTCCCATTGTGATAGATTTAGGATCCCAAGCAGAGGTATCATTTTAGTAACTTAGAATCGGATCTCTTGTAAGGAAGTTTGATATTTCTTACAAGGTTGTTACTCCTCATCACTGATAATCCAACATCTATGGAATATGGAGATAAATGCAACACTAGAGAATCTTGTTCGATACATAAAATATTATTTAAAACCTTAAGCATAGCTCTTTGGGAATGGCGAACATCATAAAAGAACCCTTCAAGAGTATCTCCATAATGACTTGTCAACTAGAAGCTATATCATTTTCTAGTTTATTTAACGAATAAATAGTTAAGAGCAATCTGAAAGTACAATCTTGATATCGATGATTCTAGGTGAAAAAGACTTTTGGTTCCAAACAAGGTGAGTTAGAAACACAACTAGGCACATGGGATTGGTCGAATCTATAAATTCAAATTGCAAAGGTGGTAGTTATCGTGCGTACAATTCTTAATCTTCATATTGATGATTCTATTAGAAAAATGACTCTTGGGTTAGAACAAGATGATGTGGATATGCGACGGGGCATATAAAGTTATTCAAAGCTATGAAGACAAACTAAAGAAGGGGATTGCTCTTGCATGAATTTTGAGGTTTGAAATGATGGTTATCGTTGTTCAAAATCACATTGAATCAAAAATAATTTGTAAATGATGACAACAAATCATGTCACCCTTAAGTTATAACTAGCGTATGCCCGTGCGATGCACGGGGATGAAGACATTTACAGTGATGAATTAACGATCACTAAGCAATTATGATCACAACATCAAAACTGGCCTGACTGAAGTAGTAAAGAATTCAATAATCGGTGACATATCTCTCACATAGAAATGTATAAGAATGACTATTCTTTACCAATTGTTTCATTATATTTGTAACCATTAAGAAGATCGATCCACAATTGTTTCATTATATTTGTAACCATTAAGAAGATCCATATAGCGATCATATAAATAAAAGAACTACATATGAGGACATTTGTAGAATTATCTATATAAAATCAAGTTCGGTTACTTATGTAAAAGAACTACGTATGAGGACATTTGTAATATATCTCGACATATTAACTAAATATTTTTTAAATAAACTATGAAATTTATTGGGCTTAATAATCGACATGTAATGTAATTTAATTAGCAGTAATAAATCCACGTGCCCACATGGTAGCTTCTATATTTATAGAAGTAAATGATTCAGTATATATGCATATCGTAATTAAAGCCTTGATAATCTCCGAATGTTGCACCCAATATTGGATGTGTCATCTCATAATAATAAAACGAAAGATAAGCAGTTGTTCTATACCATTGATTGGAAGAGCGATAGTATGCATGCTGCACAGAATATCATACGAAGATCTACTAGTATTCTTGCATGTAGATCTTCCATTTCTAACCCATACGTGGTTTTAAATTTTAACAATATTAGCATTTAGATAAAAAAATATTGTCACCATGTTTCTTGTGTTCCAAGAACTCTACCTATGATCCGTAATGCACGTGCAATTCATAAACATTTTGATTATGGAAGTTATATTCCTTTTTCCGTGATATTTTTTTCAAGATAAAAATGACTCATCCGACAATAAGTATAACTTATTCCACATTTTGTTGCCATGGAAACGAAATAGATTTATTTTTGTCTACATATGCGAAGGTCTGAAACTTACTTAAAGTTTACTAAATCAAAATACATATTTCAATTCATAATAATACATTTGATGCACTTGTTGAAGTTGGAGAACGAAATGTATTGGAGAAATATAGAGTATAATCGTTCCTTCAGTGGGTGTTGATTCATCTCACGCAGCTTATACCTCAAGATTTAATGGATCTAAAGCTAAAAGTTCATGCATGATAAGTATACAGATGCAACCTTCAGAGAGGTCAGTCGCAGGCGGAGGATCGCGAAGTCTTGATGGGAAGTTGCTGCCAGGCATAGCTGTTGTGAAGTCCATAAGAAAGTGAAATGTGTTTCAGTTTATGATGTTGCGTTGGATGAATTTGGGGAACATAAATGATATTGGAGAAATGTAGAGCATGTAACGGCTCCTTTTGTGGGTGTTGCCATGGATTTTTTCAGCGATGATGAAATGAAAACTGATTATTAGGGGAACATGATACATGATCTGAGTGGCGGAAACATGACGTTTTTGGGAGATGAGTAAAGGAATGGAATTGAAAAAAATCCTAAACTTGCCTGGTTTAGTGAATAAAAATATTTCACTGCTTAAGTTGTTAAGCAAGCAGCTACTGCTTCAGGATTTAATGAATCAGAAGCTGAAACTTCATGCATGAAAAACATACGGATGGACCTTCGAATACATCCGTCGCAGGCGAAGGTTCGTGAATACTAACGGGAAGCTACTACTGGTTGAGCACGACAAGGACTTGCCGGCCGGACGGGAATGGATGGAATTGGGAAGGAAGCTAAGGAGTCGGGCACATTATATCGTGAATGGAGAGCTGCAATTCTCAAGTTCACACGTGTCGGAAAGACACATGGAAGCCCATGCAATAGACGGAGATGTTAATCTACCAGAAGATTAAATGGTGTTCAAACCGTAATTCTACCAGAGGGATTAAACGGATATCATGGGCAAAATAGGAATTCGCCTACTATAAATTAATGTGGAGGGGGGGGGGAGATCCCCTCTTTAATATATGTTAATGGAAGTGGACTGATATATCCTTACCTCGAGGAGTATGGTAAAAACTCTTAGGCCATGTTCGGTTCAAGAATAGAAACGGGAATAATGTATCATTCTCGATCTCTCTCCTCCATGTATTCGCACGAATATTTTCCATGCTCGGTCCCCTCCGCCCTATTCTCGTCATCCCTTATTCCTAGTTGTTCGTTAGCAACCCCTCCCTCTCGCGCGATCTCTCCTCTGCGTCTGATGCATGCACCACGCCTCAATCGGGGCCCTCCCTACTCCTTCTCTGTTGCTTGGTCTGCTTTGTCGGTGCGCTACACCCTTGTATGGAACACCCATGAATAAGGAGAGGTAGGCTTCTTTTCACTGTGGCATCAACGGAATGGTTCAACCATGTAGGGGGTGTTTTTTACCCTAATCCATAAAAGCTACATGACCTCCCCTTGATCTGTCCGCTCGACCATGTAATCCTCCATGGAGTCTAGGATTTCGAATAACAAGTATAAATGGGGTCGGAGATGGACCTCCACGCGCTCATCGCGTGACATTGGTGTGCATTTTCCCTTTGCTTGTGCAAGCACATTTGTTCTTCCCTTTATTGGATTGCAAGGTCACCGCTCAACCCATGCTCCCTTTTGGTTCTGCAATCCAGTTTGTGTTTGTGTATGATACCTTGTTGCTATTCTTGGATGTTCGTAATGGTGGTAAAGTTGGTTTCCAATTACTTGAGATTCTGTTGCCATGCCTTGATTGAGTGTTGGTGATTATATTGCCATGTTTTTTTATTTGGCATGCAGTCCTGCTATGATGTTTCATTTGTCTAAGCATGATTTGGCCCTTCATGGGTGGATTTGTATGCACCCTTGTTGATGTGTTTTCACTCCTCATATGATGCTCATTCGGGTGAAGGTTGAGCTGGGAGTTGCTCTGCTGCTGCTTTGTGATGCATTGTTGTTTGTGTTGATTTATATGTTGGTTGCTTGATTGGTGCTTCACTATTAATTTCGTCTGAGATATGCACTTAATGGGAGATGCTTACGTGAATATTTTGGTGTTTATTTGATGCCTCATTGGGTGCACCTTGAGCTGAGATCGGCTCTGTGATGCCTCGACGGTGCCTTACTGATGTTTATTGGATATAGGTCTTCGATTTTTTATTAGTATTGTTAAAATATCCCATGTTGTTGTTATTGGATGTACATTTGTTGTGGCTTGTTTGATTGTACGTCCTTCTTTGTTGTGGGAGGATTAGCACATGCCTCATTTGTTATGTTTGTTCTTCATTTGATGCATCTGATATTGTTATTTGAGCTGAGAGCTGCTCTCCACTGCTCTGTGATGTATAACTTGTTCACCTTGGATGTCCATCTTGGGTGCTTTTTTATGATGTTATGGCTTGATCTAATAGATGCATTGTTGCATTTGCTGCTTTGATGTGTGTTTCATTGAACATCCCTAGATCTCCCTTGCAGGGAGGATTTGTATGCCCCTCTTTACTTGGCCTTCTTTGGATGCTGATGAAGTTCTTTTTTGCGTTGAGAGACACTCTCTAATGCTCGGTGATACATCTTTTGTTGGGCTTGATTGCCCATTTTAATTGCTTCTCTACGATGCTATAGCTTGAACTAAGAGATGCATTGCAACGTTGCTGCTTCGATGTGTGTCTCATTGGAAACATCCTCTGAGATGTCCCCTAAAGGGAGGATTTCTATGACCTCTTTGGTGTGTTTGACCTTCTTTCGTTGTTGATGCTATTCTTTTTTTTAGTTGAGAGAAACATTGATGCTGCTCTATGATGTATTTTTCTTGGGCTCGGATGTCCATGTCGGGTGTTGGTCTATGATGTTTGAGCTTGATATTGTAAAGCTTGCTACTTTAATGTTTGTTAAATTGAAAACAGTAGTGATGATGTTCATTTTTTATGCTGATGAAGTTCTTTTTTGTGCTAAGAGCTACTCTTTGATGATTGGTGATGCACGTTTTGTTGGGCTTGACTGTCCATCTTTGTTGCTTCTCTATGGTGCCATATCTTGATCTAAGAGATGCACTACATAATTACCGCATCGATGTGTGTTTCATTGTAAACACCCCTAAGATATCCCTTGCAGGGAGGATTTCTATGTCCCTCTTTGGTGTGTTTAGCCTTCTTTCGTTGCTGATGACGTTCTTTTTTTATATGAGAGCAACTTTGCTAGTACTCTATGATGTATTTTTGTTGGGCTCGAATGTCCACCTCGGGGTGCTGCTCTACGACGTCTGAGCTTGATCTTGTAAAGCTTGTTGCTTTGATGTTTGTTAAACTGAAAACAATAGCGATGATGTTTGTTTTTTATGCTGCTGATGTTGTTCTTCGATATGAGAGCCAACGTTTATTGCTCGGTGATGCATTTTTTGTTGGATGTGGATGTCCATCTTGGGTGCTGCTCTATGATGTCGTAGCTAGATCTGAGATATGCAATGCTGCATTCCTGCTTCGATGTTTGTATCATTGGAAACACCCCCTTAAAGATATCCTGAAGGGAGGATTTCTATGATACTCTTTGATGGGTATTCATTTTTTTTGTTTCCTTTTTCGATTGGAGAGGCCATTTAAATGGTACAATTTGCACATAATGCTCTCATGCCACCTCCCTTTATTGTCCTTGTCTTGAAATGAACTGGAAACCTGTATTCTCTCTCATTTGATAGAGTATCTCCTCGAGCTGCAGTTGTTAGTATAGTTGTGAGGACAAACTAGTTTGTGCCTCATTTGTTTCATTAATTTTGTACCCTTTACCAATTCATTTGATTTATGGTTCAGGGAAGAATCATTGACATGGACTGCATTTGGATGGTAAGGTGCTTCCTCCTTATTGGAATGTGCCTAAGCCTTGTTGATCCTAAACATACAGGATGAACATGGGCGATGCAAGCTCGTCGGGGTGCACATTGGGGATGATGAGTCCCCTGTCCATCAAGTGAAATGGACACCCACAATGGAAGAGTGTCTTCTTCAGTTGTTCAAGCACCATTTTGACATTTGGGACTGGGTTGGAGGCTTGATCACACCAGTGACCGGGCATAGCATCATTGCACACTTCAACATGCGGACCGAGAAAAATTAGGACAAGGCAGAGCTCAATAATCGATGGAAGACAATAAAGAAGGACTACATGATGTTTGTGTAACTGATGACGAAGAGCGGTTAGGGATGGGACCCAATCTTTTGTACAATAGTCGCACCTGATGAGGAGGCCTGTCTTACCGTATGTAAGTACGCTTGACCGCAACATAGATTCATATATCATTTTATAGCATTTCATCACGTATTGTTGCCTTCTGATCGACAAGGCCTACAAGACCTATTGAAGGAAGTCCTTCCCCCAATACGATCTCGTGGATGCACTTGTAGGAGACTACATAAAAACGGGTACATTCACCTTCTCTTCCCAGACTACACCATCGGGGTCGTTTGCAGCCTTTTTTGAGGGGGATACTGGGACACAACATGCATTCGAGGATGCGCTAGAAGGAGAAATTAATGTGCCCAAGGTGCCGATCTAGTTAAACCGGGGGGCAACTACATAACCCCCTAGGAGGAGACAACACAGGGATTCAGGGGTACATACCTCAGATACAAAGCGTTCTCGAAGTGATGGTGCCCCCTAGCTTCACAAGTTGTAGGTGAAGATGTCGTTCATCTAACAGTACAAATGTTGGAGCTACAAAGAGAGTAGATCCAAGCGTGGATGCCCAAGGATCCCCATCAGGGGGTGGAGGATATTCTGTATGAGTTGGAGTCGCCGCTTCCGGGCCTACCGCTAAAGGCATAAATCTGGCTCGCACACAACCTCCATGACCTGTACGAACGGATAATCTCTAACAACGCCAAGTCGGTGCCCACTAAGTTAGTTGCCTGGGTAAGCATTCAGCTCAACAAGGGTTAGGGAAGAATCACCATTGCTGTGTCGAGCGTTGCAACAATTCCAGTAGGATTGGATGTCTTTTTGTTACTGTATGTTTAATGGTAGGAAATTTCGTTGTTGTCTTACTTTATTTAGGTTGTAATAATTTTACTTGACGAGCATTTTACCATACTTCGGCCTGATTTGGGCCTCTTTTTTATTACAATCTCTCTCAATACATTGATTTTGACTTATGGTGATCCCATGCGTATGCATTTTGTCAATAATTTTAGGATCTCTACCTCAGTAATGGACAACATGGTAGTTATCACCGCGATGAGGTACCACTTGATCATGTTGAACATGACATATCTGAGTACGATCCTACAGGACGAGGAGGACGGGGAGAACACGCATGGCGGTTACATCCCCCATGTGCCAAAGCACACGTCCATGTGTACATGCCATATATGGACCCAGGAGATGTTGAACAATCACGTTGGCCGATCGTATGAGGTTGTATCCCAACATCATCTTACGTCCATGCACCATCTTAAAAGAAAGAGTGGTCATGAAGGATTCGAGGCACCTAAAGGCTGAGGAATACCTCTACATATTGTTGTATTACCTTGGCCATAACGTGAAGAATCGAGTGCTTTCTGATCATTTCCAACACTCCGGTGATACCATTTCAAATCATTTCAACGATATCCTCACATGCATTGTCTCCCTCAGAGATCACTTCATCCACTTGTCGACGGGAGATTGCCCGACTCCAATGTTATTATGCATAATAGGAACTTCTAACCATTTTTCAAGGTAATCTGTCACAGTAGACATCTCATGTCCATGTCAAATCTTTTCATCTTAGTAATACAGATTGGAAACTGATATCTATTTTCAGGATGTGATTGGAGTGATTGATGGGATGCTTATTCCCGTAAATGTCTCTGCAAATATCGCTCCAAAGTTCAGGATCATGTACCAAACATTTGCACAGAAAGTCATGGCATGTGTTGAATTCAGTTATAGATTTATATACGTCGTCATATGGGAGGGGTCAACATCTGACAAGAAGGTACTGAGGTGGGCCTTGGACGAGGGCAATTTTCATGTACCGACTAGACGAAAGTTCCTTATGGACCGCAGATACACAATCACAGATACCTTCCTCATATCATATTGTGGAGTCATTGCACACCTACCCCAGTTCAGGGCTCGAAGGGGCCACGACTGTCGTAGGCCCGAGGAAATGTACAATCACAGGCACTCCCTGCTTCAGTTATATATCGAACGAAAATTCAGGATAATGAAGGCTCGCTTCAAGGCAATCAATGAACGACTGTTATGTAGCTTCGACAAATAGGTGATGGTAGTTATAGACGTGTTGCATCATCGACAACTTCAACCGTGATGTCTAGGGTGAGGATCAAATATCCAATGCATTTACTCGCAACTCAGCACAAGGTCGGGTCCCTGCAGAGCCAGCAACGAATGACGAGGACTTCGACAACAACTCCATGAGGAGCGATGTTAGGGTCTCGGAGGAAGACATCCGAGCCGGAGAGGTGCTGCATGACGGTTTGGCAATGGCTATGTTGGAGAGTGATTATCTATCTTGTTGTTTCCATTTCATCTCTACATCTTTTTTTATTAATGTTTTGTGTCCCACTACTTAGAATAATACATCGGTGATGTATCCATTTTGTATTGAGAAAAACTTTATGTCCAACGACACTGATGAATTACAATCATAATTTGTTGTAATTTGCCCATAAAAATGATTTCATATCCTGACGATGATTTTACATTTTTTCAAAGAACCATTTCGCGATGCAGTGCCGATCGTGGATGAGCAGCCACATCGGTGGCGTGGCTTAACCGACGGAACCATCAACGATGGCATGAATGCAGGAGATGCAATCCAAGGGAAATATTTTCGGATAATTACTTGTCTTTTTTACAAATTGTACAATGCACACTTCTTCCATGGCTCTTTTTTTAATGGTGTTCGAATTTTCTCGGGAACCATCCATAGTTATGTCCATGCTTCTCTGTGGTTAGCGTAAGATTCATAGAAGTAGATGCTTCTACTCGAACGATGCAGACATCCTTATCGAGGGTTTGCACAAACACGAGGACGTCGAGGATCATTTGTGATATAGTTGCACAAAAGAGATAAATTCTTCCTTTTATTTTTATTTAAATTATATTCATCCATGCCAATAAGGACGACTATCAAATCATATAATTCTACACATATATTTGTGGATACAAGGTTAAGGTATCGACGTTGACTCCGACGGACGAGTCCATGCGAGCTGGGAGGAATTTCTTGATAGATTTAACAAATGTGCTCGGATCTTTAGAAGAATTCTTCGTACAAGAGAAGTAGAGAGATATTGCCTGAATGACGACCAGATCAACTTCCGCGCATGAGATTACAGAGGAACCATTGTGTGATAAGCATGTCACAATGTAATAAATAATGTAAAATAAATTTTGGTTTACTGGATTTTGGATATTTTATTTTCATGTTTCAGTTCGTATCGATTTGTAATTGACAATTATATGTCACCAATTTGATGAATATATTCAATCTCACCAAATCAAATAACAACCAATAACTTTAACTAACTTTCAAACTTTATTCCTTAACCTCCAATAGCCATCCGAACAAAGAATAACCCTTACTCTAGCTTATCCTCCTTATTCCTATACTCAAGTTGAGCGGAGAATAGACCCTTATTCTCCATTATTATTCCTACTTATTCTCCAATCGAATGCCCCTTTAGGCCCTGTTTGGTTGGAGAATATGCCCTCGAATAAGAGGCCAATTCTCCTCCCGACACGGTTCTCAGTGGTACAACTATTCCCCATTATTCTATCTTATTTCACTCTTATTCCTATCTTTATCCCACCTTACATACCTTTATTTCACCTTATTCTCCTTATTCCTATCCTCCAGTCGAACAAAGAATAGACCCTTATTTTCCTTATTCCCCATCTTTATTCCCGAACCGAACACACCCTTAGAGGCTGTTTGGTTGGAGAATAACTTCGAGAATAAATGTCTTATTCCCCACCCACCCTCTCCAATATAGGGAGGCTATTTCCATCTCCTCCCCATTATTACACAATTAATCATATCTTTATTTCACTTTACCTATTTTTATTCCACATTATTTTTTAATTCTTATCTTTTCGGTCCAACTGAAATAATATTTTATTCTAACTTATTCTTCATCTTTGATCGTGGTTATCCCCGGAACACCCTCTTTCTGTTGGTTTTCAATTCACTCCTCGCGGGAACAGCGAGTCCGCATAAATTTCACTGGTCAGTGGGTCATAAATTTCTTATCCCCCAACCCACTCGGACACGACACATAACCCCGCACCTGATTCTGCTCCCGCTTTCATCTTCTCCCCACTCCCAAGTGCAGTGCAGTGCAGTGCAGTGCAGCACAGAAGGGATCGCTATGGCGCAAGAGAGCGCCGCCGAGTCGCCGAGGAAAAGGTTGGGACTCCTGAGGGACCAAGTGCAGCTGGTGAAGAGAAAGGACTCCGATCGCTACGAGATCGCGCCAATACCGGATCCCCTCTCCTTCGAGAAGGGCTTCTTCATCGTCATCCGTGCATGCCAGTTGCTGGCCCAGAACAATGAGGGGATTATATTTGTTGGGGTTGCTGGGCCCTCCGGCGCTGGCAAGACTGTCTTCACCGAGAAGGTCCTCCATTTCTTGCCCAGCATCGTCCTCATATCCATGGACAATTACAACGACGCAAGTCGGATTGTTGACGGCAATTTTGACGGTATCCTTTCCTTGAACCTTGCTTCGGTTTACTGCAATTGCAAACTTGGTAGATTTCAAACCATAATTATTCAATCAATTGTTGGTGATCATCTGATGTTTATCTTTTGATTTTTTTCTCTTTCTCTTCCCGTGAAATACGTGCTTTGTGACATGTATTGTATGATGATTTCATTGCCTCTCTGATTTAATTGACTGGAAGCACAAATTACACGGATTGATGGGAGACGGGCAATAAGCTGCGCTGCTAATTTTTTTTAGACGTCAAATTCAATTCTTCGAAAACAACATCTACAGATCTGGGAACCATAACTTTAGTATGTATCATTTTTTGGACCCTCTTGAAGATCTCTACTGCTTCAATTGTCAGGAATCCAAATGTATCAAAATTGAAAGGAATGAAAACATGTTGATTGTCAATACAAACCTTCTCATGCTTAGCAACTTTAACTGAAGCTGCTTTCTGTGCAGCGTATCATGCAATAAAATCATCTATTATTGGGTCCAACAATGGAGAAACTCCAGTCAAATCAAGACATGCATGTTTCCTCCAACCTAACCAAATATTAACACATTTATTGGTCTGAGTGTCGATCTCTCCTATTGTGGTTCAATCAAAAAATTCACATGTACTTTTTTGAAAGCAATTACGGCATGTCTAAGTACATCATAAAGGGCATCCCTACCAAGATCATGTATATATTTAAAATATGAGAGTTCACGACAATGAACTACATGCTCCTTAAAAGCGTCTAGGCAGGATTTATGGCATAGTGGACATGACTCGTCAACTAGAAATAGAGGAATCATAAGGCGATACTTGAGAATGATATGATACTCAATAGGGGACATATGCATTCCAAGGTCATTAATGGAATAGCAAGAAGGAAATCTTTAGCATGATCAGCTTGTAAAAAAAAGTACTAATCCTTCTCCCACTATAAGTAGGGTCGGCTACATGGATTCTTGCTTAAATTCATGTTAAAAGATTCGACTATTTTCTACGCTGACCGTCGAGTACCTAACACACCCCCTGCAAGAGTGAGTTTTGAACCTTGGTCTTTTGTGTGGTAGACATACTGTACTACCACTAGACCATTAAGTGGGTACAACATGGTCAGCTTGTAAACAAAAAAAATTATATTTTGACTAACAATCATGTCAAACTCAACCTCCATGTCTTTAACAATTTTGCTAAAAAGGGAACTCGTCAAAGCCTTCTAGGATTTAGGAGGGACGTATCCTTATTAGCAAAATATGTAAGATCAAGAGATGGAAGTATGACACGTAGGCCCTCCAAAACATGTAGAAAATCAGAATCCATATCATTTATCCCACTGTCTCGTAAAATGTGATCTTGGAGCACCCAAGATTGAGCTCTGGAAGCCATGAAAGCATATGAAGAAGCCTCAATAGCTGACTGCAGACCTAAGCCACCTAGTCTAATGTGTAGAGATGCCACCCACCATTGAAAGTCGCCAAGAAAAGGCCTTCACAAACCACAATATCCTCAATAGCTTATTGTAGATCTTTGTCAAACTACATAGCAACCCGTTCTATGTATGGAGGTCGACATGTCCTTAAGCCAAACGTGTGCTTGGCTGAACCCATACAGGATCGTAATAGAAGAAGCTTACTTTGCAGATCATCCAGCTGAGGAAGTATATACATTAAGCCAACAGCTTTGATGGCCCTTATCATAGCTAGGTCTTCAACAAAGCCTTTGTCTCTATTCACTGTACCTCCAAGTGATCTCACTCCTAACACATGCCTCCCAATATCTACGGGAAACAACCATTTGCAGATCTTATGTCTATCACAAGAAGGCCAAAGGAGCTCAGTTTTTTTGATATCCAGAACAAGCCTCACATCTCTGGAACCCTGCATTGTATGATGTCAAGCACCTTGGTCATCTCCAATGTGTCCCCGATGATGGTTCTATCATCAAGATACCAAGCATTTAGAAGGAGTTTACAATTGTCTCTGATCTCATGAATAAGTGGGTGCAATGCAAGATAAAAGAGAAGTGAGCTTAGGGGATCACCTTGCTGTACTCTGGTGGTTGACCATATACGATTATCTCCAATATATAATCTGACAGCTTAAACATATAGAAACTCCACCCATAAAGAAATAGATGGACATCTCCTTCTAACTTCACAAAACATCAAAAATCTATCAATCATGTTGAAAGCATTAGAGAAATCTACTATAAGTATAGAGAAAGACCCGTTATCGTGAAGCTTGCTTAAGAGCTTTTTGGTGCTGTGTAGGATGACTTCGACTCCTCTAGAAACACCAACTCCAAATTGAAAGTCATTGAGATACTTAGCCATATCTTTGCCCTCCCCTCCCATAGCAACTTTGGATACTAGACACCCCTAGATAGTACATACACCAATAGGATGTATGCCATTGTCAGGTTTGAAAAGTGAAGTAAAAGATGTAGAGGCTATAAATGCAACCAAACTCAAGGGGTATGTCCCACCTAGCCATAAATTAACCACCATGGAGATATCACATAAGAGATCAATGGAAACTGCAAACTCCTCTCCACAAACGACATCTAAAATGTGTTGAGCTCTCAGGCCATCTCTGCCACATGATGTCCCTTAAGGAAAGGATTTGATAAACCATAAAATAGCATTTGCATCGGGTGTAACATGAGTCGCTGAAATCATGATATCTGGCAAGGCACTGATGTTGGGGTTTTGACATTTATTCTCTTCCAAGGAATCGTTTTGCTTATGACACGAAGTTCCAGGTATATCGCGTTTCAAAATATCACCCACCCACTCGGTGAAACGTTCTGTACTGCCCCAAGTAGTGAGTGGGCTTAGAATATGTCGTTGTTGCAAAGTCTTTCAATTGCCAGATCTTATATTCTTCCTATTTACAGGCCTGAATACCTATAGGGTGCAGCGGGGAAGAAGTAACAATCTCACTCAAGCAAGTATAGATCTCAGCCCGATGATAACTTGGTACAGGACTGTCTTCAGAGCTTAAGAGAAAGCAAGACGACAACTGGGAAGAATGCTCTTAACTGTGGTAATAGGAGCTTGGAAAAAGTAATTAAGGAGTGTAGCATCAACAACCATCCCATCGGTGACAACATGTGGGAAGGGTTTCAAGATGCCAATAATGTACCTTTGGACCACCCCGGTGTCATCTGAAACCCGAACAAGGCCGTCTTCATGATGGCAAGCACGACTCATAGTTTATATCTTCATGTACATCATGTACATCCACTGACCAAGGGTCGTCAAGGTCCCTTTTAAAGCAAGATATAGATCAAGATCATTCTTGAGAGCGTGCCGTAAAACAACCGCACGCTCTCTGCTAGAAAGACGTACGCTCTTGATATGAGAGATTAAGCGTGTACAACTTTTTCTCCCTTCCCTACCATCCGAGCAACAATGAAAATTCCAAAATGAACACAATAAACCACCTATATGATGCAAGGTACACAAAGCCCATGCAGAACAAGGTAGCGAGACCACACAATGTTCTTGAGGAGCGGGGGCACATTCTAAAGGAGGAATCTTCTTCTCCGGCACTGCACTGCACAACCACCCATCGAGTTGCCTCCTACTACTCCGCTTCTGCCCTTCAAGCTGTTCCGCCTCTGCCCTTCAAATCTTTTTATTTTTTTACTGAACTTTTATTAATACTTTTTAATTAAAGAAATAGGCACATCTTATTCCATATTTGCTATGGCCAAAGTCCACAAATAAATCCAAAAGTTATACTGTTCAACTTTGGAGAATTTGTTCAACGAAAACTGCATGGTTACCATTTATCTAAACATGCTTTATTAATTTTTAGTTTTTAATTTTTTCAATGAGAATTTGTTCAACGAAAATTGCACTTTTTAATTTTTTACTTAACATTTTGTTGATATTGTTGATACTTAATAGTATATCATTTGAACCGATACATGAGGTTGTAGCCTGTGAATGGCTTGAAACAAACATTTTTCGTATTTTGAAATTAATGCATCATTTGAATTGAACCGAGTTTAGTTTCTCAAATTAGTTTTATGCTTTGTAATTTCCCTAAATCAGTTGAGTCTAATTTCTTAAAGTTTATTATTTGAGTATTTTTTTAATAAAATTTTAGATATCTTGACATAATATTATTTGGTTGTGGATCAACTTAACAACTTATTTGGTAGTTTGATGGTTGTTTCTTTTAAAAAAAGTATGATGGCTGTTTAACTATATATTATTGTTTATTTTTGTTACTTGAAATTATAGAGATGCCGAAGTCTAGCAAGGGCACAAAAATTCTGAGGAAGCTCGAAATGATCCCTCATGGAAATATTGTATTCAACTTGATGAACGAGGCTCAAAAAGGTGAAGGATATGTGTATGTCCAATGCAATTTTTGTGGGAAGAGGATTATAGGTGGAGTCTCCAGACTCAAGCATCATCTCGCGAAGACAGGAAAAAATGTGAAAGGTTGTACATAAGTTCCTATTGAAGTGTTGAATGAAATGAAGACTATATTATCGTCCAACGAAGAGAAAAATAGAAGAGCAATGATGGAAATGGAAGAATTATGTAGAGCAGGTAGCTTTGACATCCAAAGTCCATTTGGTGGTGACAATCAAGCAGTCTTTCCATCTAGTCTCCAGGCTCAAGCATCATCTCGCGAAGACAGGAAAAAATGTGAAAGGTTGTACGTAAGTTCCTATTGAAGTGTTGAATGAAATGAAAACTATAATATCATCCAACGAAGAGAAAAATAGAAGAGCAATGATGGAAATAGAAGAATTATGTGGAGCAGGTAGCTTTGACATTCAAAGTCCATTTGGTGGTGACAATCAAGCAGTCTTTCCATCTGGATCTAGTAACATGAAGAGGGTAAGAGGCCCCATGGACTTCTTTGTTGCCGACCCATCGCCATTGGGAAATCCAAGTCCTACGACTACGATTGGGGTGAGTGGTCATCCAACTACATTGAATAAGACATGGAAGAAAGAGGAGAGAAGTCGTATCTGTCGTACCATCGATAGATTCTTCTTTGAGAATGCGTTGGCATTTAACTGTGCAAGTAGCCCTTCTTTTTCGGCCATGATTCATGTTTTCGGCTCCTTTGGGAGGGGATTGGAGCCTCCATCTGCTTACGAACTAAGGTGTTGGATTTTGAAAGAAAGTGAAGAGTATTGAGGACATCATGAGTGAGGCAAGGGCTTCTTGGGCAGAAACTGGATGTAACATAATGTCAGATGGTTGGACATATGTAAAGGGTCGTTCTTTAATCAACTTCTTGGTGAACAATCCGAAAGGCACTTGGTTCTTGAAGTTCGTAGATGCATTCGACAAAGTGAAGAATGCAACCTTGCTATTTAACCTGTTGGATGAGATCGTGGAGGAGGTTACAAGGCGACTGGACAAATGTTGATGAAGAAAAGGAAGCACCTTTACTGGACTCCGTGTGCAGCCCACTGCATAGACTTGATGTTGGAAGATATCTTGAAATTGCCTCTACCTGTATTCAAGAAAGCGAAAATGATTATTAATTACATCTATGCGCCTGGATGTGTTTGTGGCCATGGTAAGGAGAAAATAGGAGGAGATTTGGTACGAACAACGGTTAAAAGTTTTGCTACAACTTTTCTCACACTATAGAAGTTGATGAGCATGAAGGATTTTTTAGAATTCTTTTTTAACTCCACCAAATGGAAGAAGACTCCCTATGCTTATAAGCCTCAAGGGAAAAGTGTAAGTGAAACAATTTTGAGAATTAAAACTTTTTGGCCCGGTGTTTCCTACGCGATGCAAATGACGAAGCCGTTAGTTTTGGTTTTGCGGATGGTGGATTTTGAAAAATAACCATCAATAGGTTTCATCTATAAGGCCATGGATAGAGCTAAGGAAGAAATGGCAAAAGCATTGGGAAATGATGAAACGAAATAGTTGGGGGACCTTCCTATCTCTTATTTGGGTTTGCCTCTGGTGGCGGGGAAACTAAGGAATTCAGACTGGGATGGGCTGGTTCAGAAGATTGAGCAGAGATTTGCTGGTTGGAAGACAATCACCCTCTCCAGGGGAGGAAAGCTGGTTTTATTAAAACACGTACTCTCGGCAATTCTGATTTTCTTCTACTCCACGCTGCTGATGCCGGTTGGGGTTCGTAAGAAGGTCGAGGCTATGATAAGGAGAATCTTATGGTCTGATGGGAAGCAACAGGGGGCCGGGGTGCACCTGGTCAGGTGGGAGGGCATTATAAAGGGTCGAAAAGAAGGAGGGCTTGGAGTGTAGGACGTGGAGTTAATGAACATGACGCTCATCACAAAGTAGATGGCACACGTTTGGGGTCCCTCTACCTCGTTGGTAGTCAGGCTGATGAGGAATATATATGGTGTAAAAGGAGAGCTGGTGGCTACAAGGTGCCGTTTTGAGTCATCACTTTGGGCGGGAATTGGCCATGTCTTGCAGCAGGTGGTGCGCAAGCTTTGTCCTAAGGTGGGGGATGACCATCTCTTCAGGTTCTGGCGCGATGATTGTACTGGGGACGGTGCGTTGGAGGGAAGATTCCCTCATCTTTTCTCCTTGGCAGCAACGAAAGAGGATACATTATCACAGATGGTTGACGCAGGAGTGTGGGCGCTGAAGTTTCTTGTGGAACATTTTGATCAACGCACAGATGTTCTCGCTGTCAGAGCTGCAGGAGCCAAGGATGTTCTCGCTGGACATGGATCACCATTGCTGGAAGGGCGCGAGATTCTCCGTCAAGAAAGTTTATGAGGAACTGAGAAGAACAACATAGGAGCGTGATACGAAACTTTGCCAGGACGTTAAAATCTTTTGGTCATCAAAGATTCCAGGCTAAGTTAAGTTCTTTCTGTGGTGCTTGAGAAAGGGACGTCTTTGGGATAAAGTAAGGAGAGGGCGGATTTTGGGCCTCGAGGACACGAGTTGCGACAGGTGCGGTGGATTGGAAGAGGATTCAGAGCACCTTTTCCTCGATTGCCCGGAGTTCTAACGTATTTGGGCCGCGGTTGGCGTACAGGGGTCAGACGCGATGGGATGACAGAATTCTGGAGATCTGTACGAGTGACTAACACGAACTCAACGGGAGATGGTTCGACGATCTTTGCCACTCAATGAGCCATCTGGATGGCAAGGACTGATTTGATTTTCAACAACCAGAGGTTTTATTTTGAAAATGTAGTTTCTCAATGTAACACCCTATATGATTTCTGGAACTCACAGTAATGTACTCTTGATTTTTAATTTTAATGAAATACTTCGGAGGTGACCCCCGTAGTGGGGGTTCACCCGTTTTACCATAAAAAACTGATGAAACGAAATACCGAACATCGTGGGATAATTGTGGATGACAGATGGGATCGTAAACTCCATACCAATTTGCACGCGACAACATAATTTCTCGATCCCCAATGTACATACGAGCCGTCATTCTCCAAACATTTTGAGATAAAAAATGCTTGTTTGCTTGCATAGTGATGATGGTAGATGATCTATCTGCAAGGGAGAAAATTGATCTACAGATTGATGCTTTTAAACATGCAAGAGGCTTTTTTTGGATGGGAAAGCGCAATAAGTACGCGCAAGAAGAGGAGTCTTGGTTAGTTTGTATTTTGTTTTATTATTTCATTTCCTTCAATTGATAACTATCTAAGACTAACCTTGATTGTGAAATAGAACATATTCAGCGGATTGGTGGTCTCAATTTGGGGATGAATGTACTGAGTTGCAAAAATATGCCGTTCGAGTTTTGAGTTTAACTTGTGGTGGATCGCAGTGCGAGTGCGACTAAAGTTCTTTTAATCAGGTAATATTATGATCAAAGTAACAAGTATATTCTAAGATATATAATAATATATTTAATAATATTGGATATCTGGCAGCAGGTGTTGAGATTTATCCTGTAAAGACTGATTGGTAGAATACAAGTGGAGAGCATTGCTGATGTGGCCGATCTCTCTCCTGCCTTCTGATTGGCTGAGAGCTCTTATGCTGGATTGTTGAGGTGTTTGATCAGCCTCCTGCGTTCTGATTGGTTGAGAGGTGTTGGGTTGGATTGCTGAGATGCTTAATCTGCATCCTGCATCATGATTGGTTGAGAGCTGATGTTTGGGATTGCTGAATGGTTGGTATTCTTTTGTTGTAGTATAAAAAAAGCCCTGTGGTACCACATATTGTATCCAAACATCATTCAAACAATAGTAGAGAGTTTGGTGTGAGCAAGTGGAGTAGGCACATTTCTGAACCATATAAATCCATGTCTTGTGCGATTATGCGTGCTTTCTTCTTCGATCGTGGTTCTAGTCGTGTGGTGCTTGATCGGATCCGTCCCAACAATTGGTATCAGAGGAAGGTTCGGAGATCAACCTCTACACAGATGTCAAAAGAATCAAAGGTCAAGATCGAGAAGTTCGATGGATCGAACTTCGCATTCTGGAAGATGGAGATTGAAGATGTTCTATATCAGAAGGATCTCTATCTTCCGATCGAAGGGAAGAAGTCCGAAGCCATGAAAGATGACAAGTGGAAGGTCCTATACCGAAAGGCTCTAGGAACGGTCAAGACCCTAAATGTCGTTTTCGGTCACCATTTTGGGATCGATCAAAACAGAATTTTGGTGGAATTTCGACCGGAATTTCGGTCATTTTTTGTACTAGGACCGCCATATTTCGGTCGAATTTCGATTTCGACTGGATATCGATATTCGACAGAAATTCGACTGAATTTCGCTGAAATTTGAGGCCATGGGAATGGTAAGGCTCAACCTTGCTACATCGGTGGCTTCAAATATCGCAAAAGAGATGATGACGACAAATCTTTTCAAAGCTCTTGAAAAGATGTACGGGAAGCCATCCACAGTAAATAAGGTTCATTTGATGAAGAAGCTTTTCTATTTAAAGATGAGCGAGAACTCCGTAGTGGCTTCACACTTGAATGATCTGAACAGTACCTGTTGAGATATTTCCATGTCTTATGTACTGTTTCCGTTATTTTTTATTTCCTTTGTCTGTCTTATATAATTTACCCATAGGCCTCTCTCTCTCTCTATATAAGAGAGCCTAAGGTTCCAGGAATAAATAAATCATTATTTTCTCCCAATATGGTATCAGAGCGACGACCCTAGACCGGAGCTCTCATACCCTAGCCCTAACCCTACCTCCAAGCCCCCGCCCCTTCTCTTTTCTTTGGGGTCGGCACCGCCGCTACCCATCTCCCCCCAGTGCCGCACCCCCAACCCCAGTGCCGCTGCCAACCCTTCCAACGGCGTTGCTAGGGCACCCACCAAACCCCGCCGCGTCGCCCAGCCCCACCCAGCCCCAGTGCGTCGCCCGTTGGACCTCCGGCCGCAACCCGAGGTCGGTGCTCCCAGACATGCAGTCCCATGTTGCCCTAGGCACGTGCCTCTAGCGCCGTCGGGGCATGATCAACCCTCTCTAGCAGGTCTTTATCTCTTTGATGGATTTGGTTGTGGCTTAAGTCTACACGTGCAACCAAATCCACTAATGACTGTGTAAACACTTGTCTTTACAATTACTCATTTGGTTTAGTCTTTCTCCATCGATATCATGTCAGAGAACAAAATTGATGTTCCCTCTACTGGCGCATTCAGAGGTCCGATGCCTATCGTTAAAATGGACGGAACAAATTATGAGCCCTGTGCTATGCGGTTCATGAGCCTCATGAAGTCGAGTGGTAAGAAGCATATTCTTACCGAAGAAGAACCGTTGGAGAAGACTGGAGTGAATGCCTCTTGGGAGGCAGACGATGCATATGCCAAAGTATGGCTCTCTGGTACATTGACGATTGAGATCGCCAATGATGTGTTACATCAACCTACGACGAAGGCGATGTGGGATATCCTTGAGGCGACGTATTCTCAAGCAAGGAACGAGACGAAGATTTTCCAACTACAGCATGATATCTTTACAGTGAAGCAGATCGGCTGACCCCTCCACTCTTTGTATACATCCCTACGAGGGACGTTTGAGAAACTTCACAGTTTCATGCCTCTTACTGTGACTCAGGAGCAACAGAAGACATACAGGAATGCTACCATGGTCGGTGTCTTCCTCGCAACCTTTGACCCAGAGTATGATGCGGCTCGCTCTCAGATCTTGACGGATGCTACTATTCCTCCAATGGAGGAAGCGTTCCGCCGACTCAATAGAATTACAGTTCCATCTACAGTTCCTGGCCCATCTTCCTCAGCCATGGCAGCCTCTAGAGGTCGAGGAGGCTCTTCTTTTTCCCGTGGACGTGGACCTTGTGGAAGAGAAGGACACATTCGTCAGCCATGTACGTACTATCATTATCCAGCCCACATAGAGGACACATGCTATTCTAAGCATGGTTTTCCAGCTTCAGCATGGGTTGCAGAGCAGGCTGAGTCTACGGTTAACCCCTCTTATGATCGGAGATTTGATGACCTTGTTGCTAGACTGCGGGATATTATGCCTCCTGCCTCCACTTCGTCTTCTGGAGGTCACTCAGATGTTGCTGCCTCAACATATGCTAGTACGTCTGCCTCTGCCAGTATCTCAGGTAGTACCTTTGCTCTCACATCATGTCACGACTCTGCGTTTTCTGACTGGATTATGGATTCTGGAGCTACACATTACTTATGCGGCGACATGACTCAGCTTACATCTTATAGACAGGTTCCATCTGGTAGAACAGTTGTGATTGTAGATGGGACGCATTCCCCAATCGCAAGACAGGGGGAGATTTCTTTGACACCTTCTATGCATCTGAAGAATGTGTTATATGCACATGATTTTTCTATGAATCTGTTATCCATTAGTCAGATTACAAAAGATTTGCACTGTCAAGCTATTTTTGACCATTCATCTCTTGTGTTTCAGGACATTCTTACGGGCAAAGTGATTGGATGTGGCCGTGAGCAGGGTGGTCTGTATCGTCTTGTCCAAGGTTCATTTGTTGGTGTTTCCTCTTATGCAACATGCCCCGTTTCTCCTTATACCCGGCACCTGCGGTTTGGTCATCTCCTACTTCAGAAACTGTGTCGTATGTTGCCTCAGATTTCACCTGGAGCTTCCTTTCAGTGTGAGGCTTGTTAGTTGGGAAAACATCATCGCTCTGTTTTTCCTAATCGTCAGAGACGGAGCAGTAGCTCTCCTTTTGATTTATTTCATGTTGACATTTGGGGCCGTAGTCGTGTTCCTGATCACCAAGGACACCGGTTTTACCTTGTTGCTGTGGATGATTCCTTTCGTCTGTCGTGGGTCTTTCTTTTGAAAAATAAATCTGAAGCTGGGGATGTAATAAAAAAATTTATCAATGAAGTGCATAATATTTTCTTCATCTCAGTTAAAATTTTGCGGACTGATAATGCTTTGGAATTCTGTATCGTGCCTTGTCTCATTTCCTTTCATCCTGTGGTATTATACATCAAACATCTTGTGCCTACACGTCCCAAAAGAATGGTGTTGTAGAGAGGAAACATCGTCACTTGCTTGATGTCACTCGAACTCTTCTTATTCAAAGCCGTGCCCCACATTCCTTCTGGAGTGACGCGGTTCTTACTACATGCTACTTGATCAATCGCATGCCTTCGTCTGTCTTGGGTGAGAAAAATCCTTTCTCTACTGCCTTCCCTGAAAAAGAATTGTTCTCACTTCCTCCTAGAGTGTTTGGTTCCGTAGCCTTTGTCCATCAGTTGCTCCCAGGTCTTGACAAGCTCTCTCCTAGAGCTGTCAAATGTGTGTTTGTTGGTTACTCAAGGACTCAAAAGGGCTATCGGTGTTATGATCCGTTGCGTCGAAAATATTATATTAGTGTCGATGTCACCTTTTTTGAATATGTGATATATTTCTCTCCTTCAGGTGATAGATTGGCTTCGTCCGGTTCTGATGAGGGAGTATTTGTGCCTCCTCCACCTATAAGTCCGTCACTTATATCACCACCTTCACCTCCATCACCACCTCCGTCTCTACCACCTTCTCCCACTGTACCATCGTTTTCTAAATTCTACACCCGTCGGAATGTCTCTGCTCCTGGCACACATCTTCTGTCACTGCGCCCCAGGTTTGTTCTGATACTCATATTTTTAATGATGGATCTGAAGATATGTCTGTGCAACATTCATTACAGGGGGATAACTCCAGGTTACAGGAAGTTGCCAATGATCTGGATTTACCCGCTGCACTTCGTAAGCAGAAGCGGTCTTGCGCCTCCTACCCTATTGCTTCTCAGGTTTCGTTTCATCGAATCATAGGGGACTTTCATAGATCCACTATTGCTCTATCTACTGTGGACATTCCACGGAATTACCAGAAAGCTTTGAGGGACAATTGTTGACGTTTAGCTATGGAGGAAGAGATGGCTGCACTGCGATCGCGTGGTACCTGGACCTTAGTAACTCCACCTCCTGGTGCGTCAATTGTCAGTTGCAAATGGGTCTTTACAGTCAAATATCATGCAGATGGTACTCTCGATCGGTACAAGGTCAGATTAGTGGCACGGGGGTTCACATAGGCTTATGGCGTGGATTGCTTGGATACCTTTTCTCCAGTAACTCGACACTCTACCCTCCGTATCCTTCGTACAGTGACTGTGGTACGTGATTGGACCTTGTTTCAACTAGATGTTAAAAATGCCTTTCTGTATGGTGATCTACAAGAGGAAGTCTACATGCAGCAACCACCTGGGTTCGCTGCTGAGGGGGAGTGTCAGCAGGTATGTAGACTTCATAAGGCAATATATGGTTTTTAACAAAGTCCGAGGGCGTGGTTTCAGAAGCTGTCAGATCTAATTGAAAAGGAAGGGTTCAAGAGGTCAAATTCAGACCATTCACTCTTTGTACAGAAAATAGCTAGAGGTACGGTTGTCATTATGGTATATGTAGATGACATACTTGTTACATGAGATGATGTGCAGGGAGTCAAGATGGCAAAAGAATTTCCGGCTCATCACTTTGTTACCAAAGACCTTGGTACTCTAAGGTATTTCTTGGGACTGGAATTTGCCAGGAATGCTCACTGTCTTATAATGACTCAAAGGAAATATGTTACAAACATGCTTCTTGAGACATGTATGGTTGGATGTTGACCATCTAGTACTCCAATGGATCCTAGTACGAAGCTGTATGATGATTATACGGAGGAGGTTGACAAAAGAAGATACAAAGAAATAGTTGGAAAGCTACTCTACATTACTATTACCAAAGCCGATATCGCCTTTGCAGTAAGTCGGGTGAGTCAGTTCATGGAGCAACCTCGACATGTTCATATGGATGCTATATACATGATCTTGAGATATTTAAAATCTTCTCCAGGTGCATGATTTTTATTCAAGAAGGGAGCAATTCTTTCAGTATCTGCGTGTGCTGATGCAGATTACGCAGGATGTCCAAAGGACAGAAAGTCCACTTCTGGCTTTGCCGTGTTTGCGGGAAGTTCTCTTGTTTCTTGAAAAAGCAAGAAGCAAACGGTGGTGGCCAGGTCAAGTGCTGAATCTGAATACAGAGCTATGGCTCAAGCAAGCACATAAATGATGTGCGTACGAGCAATGCTTGCAGATTTGTCCATCGATGTACCACTTCCCATGCAGCTACAGTGTGATAATCAGGCAACCTTGTTTATTGCAAATAATCCAGCATTTCATGAAAGAACCAAACATATTGAGGTGGATTGCCACTACACTAGAGATATGATCCAGAAGGGTTTGATTTCTACCTCTCATATCTGTTCAGATGAACAAACAACATACATCTTTACCAAGGCATTGCTCAGGGCACCATTTCAGAAGTGTTCGCCCAAGTTGAGCATAATTGATATCCATGCTCCAACTTGAGGGGGAATGTTGAGATATTTCCATGTCTTATGTACTGTTTCCGTTATTTTTTATTTCCTTTGTCTGTCTTATGTAATTTACCCATAGGCCTCTCCTCTATATAAAAGAGCCTAGGGTTCCAGGAATAAATAGATCATTGTTTTCTCCCAATAATATCATCAACCAATTGGAGTATGTGAAGATCATGTCTGATGATGAAGTAAAATCTCTTCTACTTCTTTCTAGTTTACCTGATTGTTGGAATGCTTTAGTTGTAGCGGTTGGCAATTCATCTGGTTTTGCAAAGTTGAAGTTGGAGGATGTTGCTGGTCTTCTTCTTGGAGAAGAGGCACGACGGAAGACGTCTGGAGAAGAACACTCGTCAGGTTCTGTCTTTAATACTGAAGGAAGAAGCAGAAAGAGCTACAAGAACCACAAGCATTCCAGGGGAAAGTTGGTTAGAGGAAGATCTAAATCCAGAGATCCGAAGTCCGTGATATGCTGGAACTGTAATCAAAAGGAGCATTACAAGACAGAATGCAAGGCCCCAAGAAAGCAGAAAGGAGAAAATAACAAAGGTAAGAACACTGTAAATCTTATTGATGATGAGGATAGCGATGCCTTAATATGTGTTGCAAATGCTCGAAGTGAGTCCTGGATTGTGGACTCGGGTGCTTCATTTCATACCACTACACAAAGGGATATCCTCCAAAATTATGTGAAAGGTGATTTTGGAAAGGTATATCTGGGAGATGATGAATGCTGCAACATAATTGGAAAAAGAGGCATTGCCATATCCCAACCCAATAGTGGCTTCTTGAGATTGAAGAATGTTAGACATGTACCCCGTCTAACAAGAAATCTCATATATGTTGGACAACTATCAGAAAGCGACGTGGTGACATCATTCGATTCAGATTCATGGAAGATGTCAAAGGGATCATTGATCCTTGATCGAGGTAAGAAAGAAGGAATACTGTATATTGCATTAGTTTCATATGACAGGATAAATGTTGCATCATCTGGGTGTGATGCTAATACTTGGCATAGACGACTTGGTCACATGAGTGAAAAAAGAATGAAGATCACGCATAAGAAGGGAAAGTTGATAGGATTGCAGACTGTTGTTCTGGACTTTTGTGAAGATTGTATCTTGGGAAAACAGAAGAAAGTCAATTTCACAAAGACTGCAAGAGTACGAAAGGCTGAAAGACTAGAGCTGGTTCTTACAGACGTATGGGGTCCATCTCAGGTACCTTCCCTTAGCAGATTTCATTATTTTATTACTTTTATTGATGATGCAACTAGAAAATTGTGGGTTTATTTTATCAAACATAAATCTAATTTATTTGAGACCTTCAAAACGTGGAAGACCTTAGTTGAGAATGAGACAGGTTTAAAGTTAAAATGTCTCAAGTCAGACAATGGAGGAGAATACTGCAGTGAGGATTTTGAATCCTACCGTGTCAAGAACGGGAGCAGGAGATTGAAAACGATCCCAAGAAAGCCTAGACCAAATGGTGTTGCTGAACGCATGAACGTGACTCTTCTAGAACGTGCGAGAAGCATGAGGATACATGCATGTGTACCCAAGCGACATTGGGCTGAGGCAATGAATACAACTGCATACTTAATCAACTGAGATCCGTCTACTGCTTTAGATGGAGATATTCCAGAAGAAACGTGGACAGGAATGGAGGTAACACTATCTCATTTACGTATCTTTGGATGCATAGCTTATGTTCACATTGAGCAAGAAGACAGAGGAAAGCTTGACCCTAAAGCAAGGAAGTATACTTTTGTTGGCTATGATACAGATAACTATGGATATAGATTGTGGGATTTAAAGAACAAGAAGACAGTCAGAAGCATTGATGTCACATTCAATGAATTTTCCTTATACAAGGATGAATTGATAAATAAAAAGACAACTGAAGAACCAGATTTTGTGGAGTTTGATGAAACTCCTGAACAAAGCACATCATATTCAAGTGATGAGAATGTTCAACCCATCCCGTAGAATAATCCGCAAACTCCGGTGCTACGGAAATCTTCCAATAGAGCATGTTGAGATAATTGTATCTCTAGTTATCTTTTTCTTATTTATGTTTTCTCTATGTACTTCTCTGTAACTAACCCATGGCTTTTTCTTATATAAGAGAGCCCTAAGGTCTCATCTATGACATGAACTTCTTTTCTCCTTACATGGTATCAGAGCAACGGTTCTAGACCGGGATTCCCGTATACCACCCTAACCTTACATGCTTACCCCCCTCCCCCCTCGACATTGCCGAGGGAGCCTCCAACCCCCTCCCCTCCTGCCGCCGAGGCTTCCCACCCCCAACGCCTCCAGCAGCTGCTGCCGGGGGCAACCCAGCCCCTCCACCCACCGCCAAGGGCCCACCCCAGCCCCTCCGCCCGCCACCAGGGGACCACCCCAATGCCTCAAGGCACCATCGAGGCCCAGCCCAACCCCTCCGCCTGCCGCGGGGCACCGCCAACCTCCAGCCCGTGTTGCAGCCGGGGACCCCAGCCCCTCCTGCGTGTCGCAACCGTGCTCCTGTGCTCCTGGCCTGGAGGTCTGATTTAGTTCGGAGATTGTGATTTTTGTCCTATAAATCACATCTTATGAAGCTAGACCTCAACACGAATCGATGAGGATGGTTGATTCAGATACAATCACTCCTCCTTATGATTGTGTAGACGTTCTCTGATCGATCTACTCGTTAGTTGTCCATGGTTCGACTTATTGGTACAATGTTAGAAAATAAGGATGACGTCTTTTCTTCTTCCGGTGCCTTCGAGGGCCCAACTCCCATCCTGAAGATGGATGAGACCAACTACGAGTTGTGGTCCATGCAGTTTTGTACTCCTATGCAGTGCCACAACAAGGAGCACACTCTGATGGATTCAGAGCGACGAACAAGACTGGGGCTAATGCTTCTTGGATGCAAGATGATGCCTATGCTCGCATTTGGCTCTCTAGGACACTCACCATGGAGATTGCCAACGATATCGTCAACCAACCCACAACAAAGGCTACGTGGGACATCTTAGCAGGCACATACGAGCAGGCACAGAATGAGAGCAATATTCTTCAGCTGCAGTTTGACATTTTCTCGACCACATAGAATGGTTGACCGCTCCATGCACACTTCTCTCATCTTAGAGGCATGCTTGAGTGACTGCACAGCTTAATGCCATTACTACTAGCACTGAGCAGCAGTAAACATATCGGAATTCTACAATGACAAGAGTTTTTCTATCATCTCTTGACACTGAGTACGATGCAACACATACTCAACTTTTGACTGGAGAGACGATACCTCTGATGGAAGAAGTTTACAAGCGATTGAGCAGGACTACTACTCCATCTACTACTACGACCCAGACTCGCTCAGTTATGGCAGTGTCTCGTGGTAGAGGGGGGACTTTACAGTTTCGTGGGCACAAACCTCGTGGTCGAGGAGGAGGATGTCAGTGTGGCCCATGTTCTTATTGCCACCGTCCTGTTCATTCTGAGGAGACATGCTTTCAGAAGCATGGATATCCTGTGTTTGCGAGGGTTGCTGAGCTGACTGAGCCTACTTCTGCTCCTACACAGGATGCACGCTTGGATGATATTGTTTGTAGACTTCGAGAGATGATGCCCACTGCTATTACTCCAGCTGCAGGTTCTTCAGATGCAGTAGCTACTGCTAGATCTTCGTTTAGTTTATCAGGTATTACTTATGCACTTACCAGTTGTAGCAGTTCCGATTTGACTGACTGGATTATGGATTCTGGAGTATTACGTCATATGGGTGGAGATCGGGCACAGTTTAGTTCTTACAGGTCTATCCTGCCTGGTAGGTCCGTAGTGATTGCTAATGGGGTTCGTCTTCCCATTGTTGGTCATGGGAAGATTGTTCTAACTCCGTTTATGCATATGCAGAATGATTTATATGCTCCAAACTTTCAGATGAATCTTTTGTTTATTAGTTAAATTACAAAGGATTTACATTGTCTTGCCATATTTGATCTCTCTTCTCTTGTGTTTCAGGACATACCAACGGGCAGGGTGATTGGATGTGGCAGTGAGCAGAGAGGATTGTACGAGCTTGCATATTCCATCTTGTGCTGGGATTGCTACTATTCCTTTAGGATATGTTTCTCTTTTCATGTGACATCTTCGCTTTGGACACCTCCCTTTTCAGAAGATGTGTCATATTCTACTGCAGATATCTACTCGTACTACCTTGGACTGTGAAGCCTGTCAGCTTGGAAAGCATCATCGGTCTTCTTTTCCGAGTCGTCTGGGTCATTGCAGTAGTCAGTCTTTTGAGTTGTTTCATTTTGACATTTGGGGTCCTAGTCATGTTCCTGATCATCAACGACATCAAAAAATGTTTTTATATGGTTGTTGTGGATTTTTACTCTAGACTTTCTTGGGTATTCTTGTTAAAAATAAGTCTGAAACGGGTATTATCATTAAATCTTTTCTTATTGAGGTCAAAAATATCTTCTACGCTAATGTGAAATTTATTCGTACAGATAATGCCTTGGAGTTTTTTCACCTTACAATTATCGGAATTTCTTAGATCTCTTGGTATTATTCATCATACATCTTGTGCCTATACTTCTTAGCAGAATGGTGTTGCTGAACATGTCGCCTTCTCGATGTCACGAGGACCCTTCTGATTCAGAGTCGTACACCACATTCGTTCTGGGGAGATGCAGTTCTCATTGCTTGCTACTTGGTGAACTGCATGCCGTCCACTATGCTTGAAGAAAATGTCTCTTTCTCGATTGTGTTTCCCGAGAAGGACCTGTTCTCTCTAGCTCCTAGAGTTTTTGGATTTGTGGCCGTTGTCCACAGTTTCCCTTCTCGATGTGACAAGCTCTCACCCAGAGCTGTCAAATGTGTTTTTGTTGATTAATCTCGTAACCAAAAGGAGTATAGATGTTCTGATCCTGTAGGAAGAAAATATCATGTGAGTGCTGATGTCACATTCTTTGAGTCTATTATGTACTTTTCTCCTACAGGTGACAGGTTATCTAATGTTACTTCAGGTGAGGATGTTGTTGTTCCTCCACCTCCATCTTCTCCACCATGTGCACCCAATGCTGAGTCTCAACCTTCACCACCTCCACCACCACAACCATCTCCACCACATCCACCATCTCTGCCTCCTTTACCTCAGACCACCCAAATACAGTTTCTACCGCATGTTTACACGTGCAAGTCTTCTACTCGCCCCTCTGCTCATGCGCCCTCCACATCATCCAGCACGCCTCAGGTATGTAATGAGCACGTTGTTTCAACTGATGACACTAGTGTGTTGAATGCTACACAAGATGAGTTGATATCAGAAAACAGAGGGGCTGATGATCTGGAAATACCTAGTGCTTTGCGAAAGCCTCGTTGTTAATGTGCAAGTTATCCTCTTATTGCGCATGTTTCATTGGACAATCTTTTAGAGGAGTACAAAAAGTTTTTTGTGGGACTCTCTGCTGCTTCTATCCCACGAACATATCGGGAGGCCATACGGGATAGTAGGTGGCGTCTTGCAATAGAGGAGGAGATGACAACTTTACAATGGCATGGTACATGGAGTATTGTTTCTGCTCCTCCAGGTGCCTCTGTTGTGAGGTGCAAATGGATATTTACAGTAAAGCAAAGGGCAAATGGCAGTGTGGATCGCTACAAGGCCAGACTTGTGGCACGTGGGTCCACCCAAATCTATGGGGTGGACTATTAGGATACATTCTCACAAGTGGCCAGACACTCGATAGTTCGTATTCTTTTATCAGTTACTGTTTTACGGGACTAACCACTTTACCCGCTTGATGTAAAGAATGCATTTTTATACGGTGATCTAGAGGAGGAGGTATATATGCAGTAGCCATCATGGTTTGCTACTGAGGGGAAGTCACAGAAGGTGTGCATGCTTCATAAGGCGATTTATGGCCTGAAGCAGTGTCTGAGAGCTTGTTACTAAAAGCTAGTGGAGTTGATAAAGCAACATGGTTTTGTGAGGTCTACAACAAATCACTCACTGTTTGTTTAGAGGACACAGAGAGGTATTGCTGCTATTCTTGTCTATGTTGATGATATTATTATCACAGGGGATGATGAGCAAGGCATTCATGCTGCCAAGGAGTACTTAGGTCAACAATTTGTGACTAAGGACCTTGGCACGCTTCGATACTTCCTTGGAATAGAGTTTGCCAGGAACCAATGTGGTCTTGTGATGACCCACAGGAAGTTTGTGATGGATCTTTCTGAAACATGTATGACAGGGTGCAAGCCTGCTATTATCCCTATAGATTCGAGCATGAGATTATATGATGATGGCACTGAGGAGGTAGACAAGAGGAGATATAGAGATCTCGTTGGGATGCTCTTATATGCTACCATCACCAGGCCAGATATATCTTTTGCAGTGAGCAAAGTTAGCCAATTCATGGAGCAACCTAGGAAGGTGCATATGGATGCGGTTCATATGATCTTGAGATATTTGAAAACTTCACATGGTTCTGGTCTCTTATTCAATAAGGATATATCTCTTGAGGTTTCAGCTTGTGTAAATGCAGATTATGCAGGTTAACCCAGAGACAGGAAGTCTACGTCTGGCTTTGCTATTTTTGTTGGCAGCTCTCTTGTTTCATGGAAAAACAAGAAGCAAACAATGGTGGCCAGATCTAGTGCAGAATCCGATCACAGAGCCATGACACAGGGAAGCGCAGAGATGATGTGGGTTAGATCTGTGTTGACTGGTCTTACTGTTGAGGTGTGTCTTCCCATGCAACTTATATGTGATAATCAAGCGGCTCTATTTATCGCCAACAATCCTGCATTTCATGAACGTATCAAACACATAGAGGTGGATTGTCATTACACTAGAGACATGATTCAGAAAGGTCTCATATCTACATCTCATGTTTCTACTGGAGATCAGACTGTAGACATCTTCACCAAGGCACTCGCTAGAGGTCCATTTCAGAGGTGTTGCACCAAGCTGAGCATGATAGATATATATACTCCATCTTGAGGGAGAGTGTTGAGATAATTGTATCTCTAGTTATCTTTTTCTTATTTATCTTTTCTCTATGTACTTCTCTGTAATTAACCCAGGGCTTTCCAAAGAGAGCCCTAAGGTCTCGTCTATGACATGAATTTCTTTCTCCTAACAGAGCAGGGCTTGATATATTTATCCGTCTCAATCTTCGAAAGGCCTCCTCCATGGGAGGAATGGTAGCATCCACCAAAATCTGAGAAGAAGCAGCCTCATATTGTGAATCAAGTGAGGCAAAAATACGCCAACCATTGTGGTACTCTGATAAGTCTTCAACTGCGCTGGAATAGCCGTGATGGGCATGAAACTGTGAAGCTTTTCAAACACTCCCCGCAATGGCGATGGCGATGCATCCTACAGTGAACGTGCAACGACCCTATGGCGAGCCATCATCGTGCGCATCCTGTAGCGAACCATATGTAGATGCATTAGGCAAGGGGGTTGAACCCCTTCTGGTAGAGGGCTCGTGCTTGCACACAACGGCTTCCATTTCTCCCACCATCCAGGCGGCGCGACCTCGTGTGCACCTCGCATCCAGGTGCACCGCCCCTCTTCCAGTAGGCGATACCCTTGCGTGCACCCTCCAGCGACGCACAAACTCATTGTGCATCTTCCAAGTGGGCAAAACCCTCCAGGCGGCCGTTCTTGGACCCTTCTCCAACAGCATCGGCGACAGAGATATATTTTGCGAAAAGAGTCTCCCGTGGGAACCCTAGAAGGGTGTCCGACATTTTAAAAAAACTATTGAGAGCATGCTATTATTGTAAGGTCCAAATGGGTCAAGAAAAAATGGGAAACAAAAAAAAAGAGAGAGATCAAGGCCTAATTGAGCCAAGAGTCTTTTGTACAAAAAAAGGGTGCACACAAGAAAAGAGCCGTACGCACAATATTTGCAAAAAAAGAGGAAGAAAAAAAGGAAAATGTAAAAAAAAAGGTTTTGAAAAGTCGAGAAAAAAGGAGATGAAACATCTTAAAAAATATGATTTAAAAATGATGATGATGATATGAGAAGCTGAGAAAAAAAAGAGTTTTTGTGATCGGCTTATTTGTTTTTTTCAAAGTTTGGATGTCTTATACAAAAATGACGAAAATAGCCGAAAAAATTGAGAAAAATTTTGATTGAGTAAAGCTGAAAATGTGACGACTTATTGGTTGTATTTTCTCCTCATATTGTCTTGTCTTCTCCCAACTTGGTCGATGTTGATTTTCTGACCCGTATAGGAGAAAAGGGGAGTATTATGTAGAGTCACATGTCTTGTTCCGGACTAAGAAGTCAACTCAAATTTCCAAACCAGTCAGCTTTCAGACTCTATAGTTTTTCAGATGTTCCGACTCGACGACATATTCCGACTCCTCAGTTTCAGACACACACATGTGTGCGGTATTTTTAGATGTGCACATGTTTGCCATCTTTTGTCGTGGTCCCTATCATTATTGTTTTGTCGGCCAGAGTTTTCATGTGAGCTATAGGGACTCTAGAGTAGAGGATCATTCCCTATGCCATGTAGGCTAGGATTTTCATGTGGTTTCATAGGGACTTCAGAGTAGAGGGCCATTCTCTGAGCCAGATGGGAGAGACCCAGTTCTCCGACGAGGAGACTTTTTCAGACTCCATCCTCCAGCGATCATGGACTCCGACGAGGATTGCACTTCCACGGTTTTTTTCAGTTTGGCCCTTTTCAGAGATGGAGCAGTTGTCCACATATTGTGGCGAGCCAGAGTACTCTGACGAGGAGACTCATTTTAGTTGCAGTGACACTGACAAGTGCAGTTCAGAGCACACGGTCTCCGACGAGGAGATTCGGGTTGACTCACACTCCAGCCCGTTCGTCCTCCTCACATGTACGGCATGAGAAGCAACGTCATCGACATCAACCGATAATTATGCGTGTTGAGTTGATATTGTCTGTAGTGTCATGTAGCATGAGTTGAATTTCTTTCTGTTTGTCCAAGCTGAGCATTGCATGCTCCAGCTTGAGGGAGAGTGTTGGAGTATTTGGTTGTGCATCATATGAGTTGTAAGAAGGTAAATGGATCTCTCCAGGATCCATTTACCCCATCCATATGTTTAGTCCCACCTCTATCAGTGGTGGGACTTGAAGGCTCTGTGGAGGCTATATAAGGAGCCCCAGACCTCCTGTATCCATTGAGAAAGTTCAATAGAGTATCAGCCCTCTGAGGCCTTCTCCGGTGGTTTCATCCCGCTTCTAAGGAGTAGGGTGTTCCACGTAAAAATCTTTGTTCTTCCAAGTTTATATTTCTTTATTCTATGCTCTATTTATCATTCCGCTTCCATATTCTTTATTTTCTAACATAAACATTATGTCTCTTCTTTGAGGAATCTTGGAGGGGAGTAAATATGACATACACAAGGCATTGAAACCAGAGCATATCGTTGACAGTTTTGTGGGCCTTGTAGTTGCAGAAGAATGCTGCTGTATTTGACTGAGGAGTTTTTGAGAATAACATTCATAAGTCCGAGGGCTTGTATTTGTTCTGGATGTGCTTGTATATTTGGATCACTACCCTAATTGAGCAACCATCCTTTATCTTAGAAAAAGAAACCCTTTTTAGGTTCTTACCTTTGAGTACCACACACATTTTGAGGATTTTGTAATTAGAAGATACAACTTGTGAACTGTTATTCCATATTATTGTTAAAACCCATGAGTACGTCATTATCTTGTTCATCGAGCTCCATAATACAATATTTGATTTACTTTTGTTTTTGTCGACTGCTCAGTCATGCTTGGGTCCTTTTTTTTACTTTACCTCTTCCTAGTATTTTAGGATATTCTTTTGTTCCTGATAAGTCCTTGGTATTTCTTTGTAAGTAATAAAACGACTGGATGAATACTAACCCTCCAGTAGTTATCATTCAGCTTTTAAAATAAAATTGTCCTTGGTGATTGCTTGCTTCAACTTTTTTTTGAAACAAGTGAAACACTTCAACATTCTCATGTCATGATTTTTTTGTTATATTCTATTGTCATGCTTCCTGATTGATAGTATTTGTGATATAGATCATCTTGTTAGGACCTTTCCCCACTTAGTTAATAAAACCAATATAAATGTCATCTATGGAGAGACATACAAGGAAAATTTGCCATTGCATGCTTCCTGGTTCCTTGCTAACGTGCAGGTTTTTCTAATTTGTGCCATTCCCAGAGTGTATGCATCAATTAAATACTTTGAAATGGGATTTATAGTTAAATTTTGATTTAACCTCTGGACCAGATCCTAGATTAACAGACTACGAAACTTTACTGGAGAACATTCATGGCCTGAAAGCAGGAAATCCTGTTCAAGTGCCGATATATGATTTCAAGAGTAGCTGTCGAACAGGATACAGGTTAATTATTTGCTCTTGCTATTTATGGCCTAGAGTTTTCTAGTTACAAATAACAATCATTCTTTGATGTGGACGTACCTTTGTTCTTTAACAGGACAGTTGAAGTCCCTAGCTCTCGCATTGTGATAATAGAAGGCATCTATGCTTTAAGTGAGAAACTGCGACCTCTACTGGATCTTCGTGTTTCTGTAACAGGAGGAGTGCACTTTGACCTTGTGAAAAGAGTTCTGCGGGATATCCAACGTGCTGGCCAAGAACCTGAAGAAATAATCCATCAAATTTCAGAAACAGTGGTTTCCTTGTTCCTATCCTCTTTCATTCAATATGTGCAAAATTTAACAATCATTCAATCAAAATCTAACTACATAAGCTTTTTATTGTTGTTGATTTTGCTTGCTGTTATTTGTTTTCACTTATATGTCATGGTTTTCTACTACTGTTATAAATATAATCATGTAAATTGCTAGAAGGCCTCATGTAACTTGCTAGAAAGCCTTGAATTTTAACCCTTAAAGTCAATTAATGTGTGATGTAACGGAGTCTCTCATCGTATGAGGATTGATTATCTAAGCTCCATTATTTAAGAAATTGTGGAAACGAGAAGGACAATCTGGTCATGAGGAACACGATCTTAATGGGGTTTCCTTGCAAGATTCGAGTCAGGTTCGGGACTACTTCTCAACCGGTTTCAAACTCCGACTCCTCTCACTGTTTGTTCCACTATAATTCTTGTTATTGTTGATACATGCGCTTTATTGTTAAATGGGTGGAAAATGTGGAAGTTGTTTTTAATGAGATGATTAAAATGAATGGAATATATTTCTTTGGGTTTCCACTTCTCTTCCTTATATAAGATGAAAGACTGAGGGGATGATGGCTTTGGCCGATCAACACTTCTGATCAAAGATCTTCAAGAAGTTGGCAGAAATGATGATGATTATTCGTAGTGTATCCTACCTCGTATAAATCAGATGACGATCTCAACGATCTGCGAGATTGTTGATGATTGCAGATCACGTATTAATCATATCATTTATGTTGAGAATTATTTCCACCTTAAGGGTATAGTCGTCATTCCTTATTATGTTTTCATAATAGGGTCACTCTAACTCTAGGACTTTCGTTATATAAGGAGCTCTAGTGTACCATTTTCTAATTAGAAAAGGAGATTATACAAAGAGAAGTAAATAACTTGTTTATTATGTATCCATATGTCTCCTTTCTGTAGAGAAGAAACCTTATAGGGCAAATAACCAATGAGGAAACTACATAAAAGTAAATTAGAATTATATATTTCCTATAACACTCTCCCTCAAGATGGAGCATAGATATCTATCATGCTTAGCCTCGAAGAATACTTTTGGTGAGCCCCCTTGGTTAGAGCTTCGGTGACTATGTTTGTAGTATGTTCCCCTTGGATAACATGGGAATTAGTGATGATGCTCTTCTGTATCATGTCTCTAGTGTAGTGGCAGTCCACTTCGATGTGTTTGGTTCTCCCATAGAAAACTAGATTTTCGACAATGAATAGTACAACCTGATTCTCACATTAGCTACATGGAAGAGGTGCTTCAATAGCTAGGTCAGTCAAAACAGACTTGACTAAACTTTTGTAAAGCAATCTTCTGAGTATCTACGCTCTCACCCTATAAAGTGTCCTATTGTATAGAAATATCAATATGCTATCAGTGGCAACAAAGCGTTTAAGATTTACCTGGGGCATGTTGGATGATGGGGAAGGCATAGGAGTTGGGGGTCCAATAGTGATGGGTCTGCGAACATAGAACTTGAACAAGGCCTGCACCAAAGTAGGTGTGGTAGAGCATGCGGCAAAGGAAGGGACATAATGTAAACCTCCTCATTAGACAGAAGGTGTCATACTGCCACCTCTGGGAGAAAAATATGTAATAGACTGAAAGAAATTGATACCATCGCTAATATAGTACTTCCTCTTGACATGATTAAAGCACATGTATTCCTTTTGTATCCAGGAATATCCGAGAAAAGAACATTTGATCGATATGAGGGGGAGAGCTTATTATCGCTAGCAGTCAAGTGATGGACAAAGGCTATATAACTAAAGATGGATACGATGAACAATTTCTGGAGATCTATCAAGAATGTGGTAATTCACAAGATGATTGATGTGGACCCTTTGCTCATCTTTGGGCCATCTAGTACTTTAGAAATGAATTGATTTTTTTTGATGGGAAAGAGGGCGAGTCCTCGCATTGGGGATGAATTGATTTTTTTATGGGCAACGGTTTTATGTGGGTAACGTAATTGAACACCCAAGGGCCCTTGTTGCGATATGGTCTAATGATATAAACTTGACCACTCTTTAATGAATTTCCTGCGATGAACTCCACCTCATGGTCTCACTCGTTCTCTTAAAAAAGGTGAGGGGCAAATGCTACACAATCAAAGACGTGACATGTTAGAGAGAAGAGGTCATTTTTGGAATATACTATCGAATAAGGAAACTTTTCTCCTAACATGGAAGACAACATGCGGTTGATGAGGCAACAAGCAATGAAGACAACATCTTCTTGGTAAGAGTGATGAGCATGGATCTATATCAGGAGAGTCCTGGTTACATCTAAGAGATAGCGGTGTTTGCAATTGGCAATACATTTTGCTGGAAGAAGTATGATAAAGAATCCCAAGAGATTTGTAAAACTAAGATAGACATCCAGTCAAATTTCCAAAACATTGTCAAAGCGAGCGTACTTAGCAATAACAGAAAAAAGGTTCTTTATTTCAATTATAAAAGTTTTCGTAAATAGAACCAACCTCAAACTTATTCTTCATCAGAGAGATCCAAGAAGTTTGGAAAAACCATCCACAATGACAAGATAGAACTCGTGCCCCTGATGATCAGGAACATGTCTGGGATCCAAATATCAAAACGCAACAATTTAAATAAAGAATTATTGCTACGACTCCGACGATTGGGAAAACTAGTACGATGATGCTTCCTAAGTTAGCAAACCTCACAACAAAGACTAGACTAGGATGAGATTTGAGGGAGGACTATACACAACTTCTGTAGAGAAAGAAAAACATTTACGTTATCCTGAAGTTAAAAACTATAACATATGTACCGTTGAAAGTAACTGCGGAAGCTTAGGGTCCAACTATCGGACTACTGTGTTGCAGGTACTTTGCCTGCCATTCATGTTGGGAACAATAGAAAAGTTAACAAATGTTGAGTACAATCTAATTTATTAAAAATAAAACAAGTATTTCAGTGATTTCAAAAAGAAGCAAGTAGAAAGGTATTGCCTTATAAACAAGCTACTTGCGTGGAAATTGGTTTTCAAGTGGTTATGTGTCTGAATCCCCTGTTTACCCATCACCCCTATATGATCCATATGTAGGTTATCATCTTTTTATCACTTATAACTCATGTTGATGGATCTTGGGATTGTAGATGATGAGTTTCTGATATGGTCTTTTTCTTTGCCTAATTTCTCAAGCCTAATGGATAGTTTGCAGTCTTGGTCTGAGTATGACCTCACACTATGACTCTAAGGCGTGGATAATGCTTTAGGGTTGGGGTGCCTCCATAGGCATACTGTGGAGTGTGATGCATCCAAACTAATTTCCCAACACGTCCACTAGCTTCTTCTAACATTCGTAAGAGCGTGGCAGGTTCCAATGCTGCACCAGCCTGGCAAGGTCAGCTACACGCAGTGACCAAAGAGTAGGCCCGTTCAACAGCTACTGTGGTGAAAGGTATGATGTCAGTCTTGAGCCAACCTTTCCATATTTTGTTTGATTCTGGAGCGACACATTCCTTCTTTGCTTCGAGATTACTAGCGTCAATGGGTGGAGTTTAAATGTGAGACCCCTCATATTCGGGCATCCTTTTACGCATCATTTGCAATATTATATTCGATAAACGATCGCATTTGTATTGAAATTCAGGGGAATTTTATCTTATTTATGCCATGACATTCAAAATTCAAGCAACAACCACACAACCAACAATAAAATGTACCACCAAATTTCTATTCATACAACAAATGCCACCAATATTTCTTTTCATTAATTTTCCAATATTTACAACATGTATACAAGAGACTGATAGTTCATACATTGTATTCCCAAAAATGTACAGAAGAGGAAGAAAACATTTTACATCATAAATTGAACAAAAACTATGACAAAAGTAACTATACCGTCTGGAATAGCAGCGGATGTCTGAAATTATCAACACTACTGCAGTGCAGGCTCCTTGCCTGCCACACATGAAAGGAACTAGAGATGTCAACGAACGCTGGTACTTCCCAAAAACTTTTTAAAATAAGCAGACATTTATGGTGATTGCAAAAGAAACATGTAGTAAGGCATAACCAACCAAAAGTTTACATCTACTTGTTATGAAAAAGGTTTTCAGACTATCCTGAAGGAATGCCCCAAGTTTTACCCAATATCTTTTATATGTCATATTTTTATATTGTAGTTAATGACTCATATATATACCTATATTAATCTCTTGTATTTAGAGATTTTAAGTATGGATTTTGATAATGGGGAAGATGAGGTTTTGAACGGATTCTTAATTTTATCTAAATTCTCAAGTTTAGTGGATAGTCTGTGGTCTTGGTCTGTATGTGATCTCACACTATGACTCTAAGGCGTAATAGGGTTGGGGTGCTTCCGTAGGCATGCGATGGGGTATAGTGCATCCTAACTAAGTTCCCAACACGTCCACTAACTTAGTTATAATGATTTTGCATCCAACTAATTTATAGTCAACTCTAGCCAACAAAACTTATAATTGATTTCACCTCTTAGTCAAGATCCATTATACTTCATTCCGAGTTCAATTGTAACTCTTCCAAATTCAACCGTACTCATTCAGATGTAATCCTTGATGATCAGTTGTAGCATCGCCATGCTTATTGGCGGAAAGTTACCAAAACTCAAGCAGTGAGGAAGCTTCCTAAGAGACTCTTCTGTCTCGCCCTCTAAATGGAAGTGCGGTCCATTAGACGGATATGTATACTCCAAAACTAAACCACTAAGACGGGTGAGAGACTCTCCGGAAAAATCACTCCAGAAACTGGCTCGACTAGTAAGGGCTAACGAGCTCGTACGGAAAAACTAAAACTGAGGATCCTCGGCATGGGTATCCTTCCTGCTCAGAAGTCGGATCCCAACAAGGTGTAAAAGCACTATGAGCTCGTGTAAAAACCCTGAAAAGTATTGGGATCCTAGACCCGCGCACTTGGCGGTCGCTGCCCGAACTAGACTTCTTATTTCCCACCCAGTTGAGAGTCACCGCGCCCTCGCACGGTCAGGTGTAAGGATCACCATGACTGGCACCATTAACTATTTATAAGTTATCATTGATTCACCATTATCTTTCCTCACTTGGCTACCTAACTCCAACTTAATCATGTATGTAGATGAATATACAAATTTAAGTCTTCTGGTCAACGATCTTATTGATATCGCTGATTCACTATCGATTTTACCAATTTGACTATTCTACCCTTTCTCAATCTTTTTTATGGGTGTCTTCATAATATGGTAATTTGTCACTACCCGACTTTGGTGATATTTATAAATACTAAATTAATCATCAAGATCTTGAATTTTATCACGGTCATACTAGGTCAAAGTAGTGTCATGGATAACGTCAAACATACAAATGTAGTGTGACATTGATAAATTATAGGTTTGTCAAAGATATTGTATGAAAATATACCACTCATGCTGATTTGTGCTTATTCCATTAAAAATCCAGTCAGTAGGATATAATTTCTGCATTTAAATATTGGTAACTTTGTGTTCATTGGTAAATTGGTAATAGATGGATGGTCCATGACATTGGAGATTCTGTTGGATGTGAAAATAATATAAAAGAGAGGTGTATTTGTCTATACATGGAAAGAAACAATATGTTCATATTTTGGCACATTATAAAACATAGAAAACTGCCCAGACATTTTGTTCATATTTAGGGACGTTATAAAACACAGAAAACTTCCCGTTAGGAATTTAGGATGTATCATGAGATTTACTAGTCATCTTAGATGAACATGTTAAATAACGTAAATCTGGATGATATGTGAACATAGCTTATGTGAGCATCCATATCCTTATTATAACTTATAAGTCATGCAAACTATCTTACCTATCAACTTTCTCTACTAGAATAAAACTGAATGTATGGTATATGCAGTTAAATGTGCAATTTTACAGACCATAAATGCAGTACGGACTGTATAATGATGATTGGTAATGATTCATGATTTCTTTCTCACGATCTTTTCCTTGCCAGGACCTACTGACGGAACAGTAAATGACCTCAGGAACAATACCAAACTCAACTGTAACCACACTCAAGTGTAACCTACTCAACTGCACCTGACAATGATCTTTTCCCTGCCAAGACCTACTGGCGGAATAGTAACCAAAACTCAAGCGGTGATGAAGCCTTCTAAGGAGACTCTTCCATCTTGCCCTCCCAGTAGAAGTGCGGTCCAGGAGAGGACTAGGCACACTTCAGAACTACCGCCTGAGATGGGTAGGAGAGGCTTTCCGGACTAAGTCACTCAAAAATCGGCCTGACCGGTACATGCAAAAGAGCTCGAAAAGTAAATCCAAGGACCCTCCAACCTAGGTATCCTACTGAAACATGGTCAATAGAACTGGTCAAAAACTTGGATCTCAAAGAAGCGTAAAAACAATGCGAGCTCGCGTAAAAACCATACAAAGGACTGGGTGTTGGATGTGTTCCCCTCCTTGTGGGAACCTAGTCCATATATAGGACATTGGTAGTCCTATTTGGAAAAGGAAAACCAATTATTAATTGAAGAAGGAGATCAATTATCTTGTAGGATTAGGAGTCATCTTTTCCTAATCCTATTAGAAGTAGGAGTTCATGATTCCTTATTTGCTCATCTCCATGTAGGGGGTATGGGGTGCATAACGGGATCATCCCAACACAAGCTCTTCTAGCACAAGAAAGAAATAAAAGAGACAGAGGGAGAAAAAGAAGGTTCGTGGTTGCCGCGAAGTTTGGAGGGAGTAACCTTTGGAGCAGTTCTTCTCCAGCATTCTTCCCTACAGTTTGGCGACGGATTTATCCGATTGGTGATATTTCTCCTCTCTATTATTCTCCATTGTTTGGTGATTTGTAGCACCGTATCGAGGGTCGGCAATTTGTAAGTCCCTCACGGGAGATTATTCTGGTTATAGTGCTTGTTTTTGGGTTGCGATCAACCCCGTGGTTTTTTCCCTCACATTGAGGGGTTTTCACATTAAAATTTTCCGTGCATCTGTGGTTGATTTTCTATGGTTGAGATATTTTGCTCGTACTTCTAGTTATATATAGTGTAGGATTGACTTTGGTTATTTTTCCGCAATTCGATATATGCGAAGATTTGTTTCCAACACTGGGATCCTAGATCCGTGCACTAGGCAACAACTGCCCTAACTATGCTTCCTATCTTATGCCCAGTTGAGGGTCACCGCACCCTCGCACAGTCAGGTGTAAGGTTCATCGTGACCAACACTCTTAATTATCAGTCATCATCGATTCAACAACATTTTTTCCTCCTTGACTAATTACCTCTTTCTCAGTCCTTTCTGTGGTTGACTGTACGGATCTAGGTCTTTTTTCTATTGTGATCTATAGTTAGAAGAATGTACCTAAAGGATTAGTTCATGGAGATGATTGGTCCTTGTGGTCACATTTTTTCATTTCTAAAATCATGAGTTTAACAATTGTTCATTGGATTTGGATCTAAGTTCAATTCAATCCAGAAATTCCAAACTTTTTTTATTTAGCTTTTAGTTTAGTGGCATGATTTTTGATCTAGATTTGCAAGTCATATGAAAAATCTCAATTTTCTCATTTTTCAAATCATGAGATTAGAAACTGATCATTCGATTTGGATTAAAATGTAGGGAGCAATGTAAAATTCAAAGCTTTTCTTATTTATATCATGATTGATTTGTGGATTCTTGTGTGCTTGAACTGATTATTAATACCATGGTCAAAACGGCTTAGATACTGAGACAAAGTGAGAAGCCCTATAATAAACATACTGATCTATTTGAAGATACTCACAGTTGGCACTCCATAAATCTTATTAAGCCTTAAGAGTGTTGGCCACATATATATTATGACACTTGTACTTAAAATGATTTTGTTCTCTTTAAAACAAGTGTATTAATGTATGGCAGAGGACTGAAAAGACTGCTTTTCCACTCGAAGAAATCAATGTCATCATTAATACAAATAAGCCCTCAAATGCATCAAAAACTCAGACCTAATAGCGGCTACAATTCCTTGCTATGTCAATTATTCGTATTTTTATTAGGTCAACAACTTCCACATGTATTTCCTTCCCCCCTTTCCCTTTCTTTTTCTGAAAAGGCACCAAAATAATATTTACCACATAGCATGCCCCTGTAGTATCCATCAAATTTTGAAAATTTCCTTCTTTCTAGATCCCTGTACAATCCACCCAATTTGAAAAGTTTCCTTTATATATCCCTGTACAATCCGTCCAATTTTGAAAGTTTCCTTCTTTCTAGATCCCTATACAATCCATCCAATTTTGCATATTATCTTCTTCGCATTCATCTAAAGAGACTAATAATAATTCTTCCAAATTCCAAAATTTAGAACGAATCTGGGAAAGTTTTTGAATATCATGAGGATCTTAAAGCTCAATGTTTCAATGGCAGATAAAAAAATAAATTTTAAAATTGAACAAAAGTATGATTTTTTTAGGGTTGAAAGTGATAGAAGACCTGTGCCATCTATCAAATATACACGACAGTTGTTAGAAGGGAACATATACCAATCACAAATTTACAACCATCAGGTCGTCCCTGGTGTTCGTCCTTTAGGTAGAAAAAGAATAATACATAATACATTTCGAAAGTTTTCCCTTCCAAGGATTCATGCCTCTAATTTATGCATGCTCATTCCAGGCATTCTGGAGATAGAAACTATAGGAATACCATAATAAAATCATGAAGGACATCAAAAGGAGGGGAAATGTTGTACCTTTGACGATCTTCAAAATTGGAGAATATCATACATGCAGCAGCTGCATGACAACATGGCTTCCTGCTGCTGGAAACAACAAGAACAACTCCTATACTGCTTTGGGCAGTAGTCTGCATGAAGTGGCTGCTCTAACTGCTGTAGCAACATGTAGTAGCAACCATAGCTGCTTGGGAAGCAGCAACTTGCAGCCTCCAGGAGCAGATAGTTTGGCATCAATGAGAAGAAGGTTAGTTGGGGGTTCCTTTGGTTGGAATTTTGGGAGAAAATAAGAGGGGGTTGGTGTTTATATAACCAAGGAGAGGAGGGCTTGGTTGATGAGAGCCAAGTGTTGGGAGATTTTGGGTGCCAAAAGGAGGGACAACAGTTCTGGAATATTTTTTTTAACTTCATCTCTCTCTCTTTTCTAGAATACCAAAGTCATACATATTTTCATCTCGAATCTCCAATTTAGATGCACAATAGCTTGTTTTGACCGTCTATGAATGATGATCAAACGATATAAATTTCATACTTTTTCTAATCTACGATGGATACATAAATTTACGAAATACGATCTTGATTTTTGATCAAGTTTTACGATTTTATCCCCAAACGAATTTTGATGCAATCGATTTTTGATCGATTTTATACGCATTTCGATGCAATCGATTTTTGATCGATTGATCCCCAAACGAATTTTGATCTACGATCTATGGATCGATTTAGATCATTTAATCGATAGTTTTGTCAGATGAAATGGACCATAATCGGGTCGGGTTCGGGTTATTCGTATCCGGATGTCACAATTGTATCTCAGAATTCAGCTGTAACTCAAAATTCAGCTGGTGCCGTAGGTGCTAGTGGCATAGAGATCGATTGAATATCGTGTAAAAGAGAGATTTCAAAATCAACCTCTTGCTTTGGTGATGTTAAACTAGGTGATTCATTTGGAAAAACATAAGGAATTTACAACCTATTTATGCTTTCTTATCATCAGCTCAAGGTCTGTAGTGGCAATCACTTCAGTAGCTCAACGACCGCAGTGTCCTCAGAGCAGAGATGTTAAGAATCTCATTATCATTTTTTGTTAGTAAACCGTAAACAAAAACTCTACAACATAAGGAAGAGGAATGGTTGCCATCTTATAAAAACAGTATAAACAAGCTTGCTACTTTCCAACCAATCTCACCCTATGATGCTGTCAAAATCATCTACTAAAATTAGCGCTAGAGAAGTAGATAACTGATGTCCTGTAATTTGTATTACACTGTTCTCTAGAAACTCTGTCCACAAACAACTGTCCTCCTTATCCTTTAATCATATGCATGTCTCACATCGCTATTGGAGTCTATCTTAAGGCGGTAGTAGAAATCGGTACATGGTTGTATTGTGCAGTAGGTTCTATTGCTGGTCAATGAATTACGTATTGCAAGCACATTAAAATTACAAGTACAAGCATGCATCGATGCACACATACATTAACTTTGTGCGAAATATCCGCATCTATAATGTTGAAAGTATGCATTTTTTTTAACAAATACTATTTTTGTCACCATGTACAATTTTTTATAAAGAAGTCGTCAAGCCAATAGTTGAAATGAGTAGTTTTTTAGAAGCCTAAAAAGTCCTTACCTTGTTGGAAATATTCACGCATTCATTTGGAACTAAGTTATTGTTTACGTTCTATGTTCATATTTGTTATTGTGTTGCTCAGGTGTATCCAATGTACAAGGCATTTATTGAACCTGACCTCCGAACCGCACATATTAAAATTATCAACAAATTTAATCCATTTTCAGGGTTCCAGAATCCCACATATATTTTGAAGGTAGGTGTAGCTTGTATTTTTTATTCGGCTTTTCTGAGTCTATATATTTCATCCTAATAACTGTTAGTGATTTTTCTTATACTAGTCCCCCAGGACCCTGACACCAATCCAAATAAAAACTGTTTTGGGGAAAGAACACTCAGAAAAGATGGAGGAAACTTATGATATTTATCTTCTTCCACCGGGTGAAGATCCTGAAGCTTGCCAATCATATTTAAGAATGCGGAACCGAGATGGAAAATATAATCTCATGTTTGAGGTAATTGTGGGAGTTTGTCATTTTCCTAGGTGTTTGAACTAGCATTTGTCCAAGCTTAATGATCCATGTCTGGAGAAGTTAAATTTCATTTAATTTCATTACTGGTCTTCTTTGATGGCAATTTCATTTTGTTATAGAAAGCCATAGGAATTATCTATATTTTGAAATTTTACTTTCTAAGTGAAGTTAAACCTATCTCTTTGTTTTCATTTTTGTGTTACATATTGTTAGAAAATGTATATTTGGATCTAATCCTATATCCAAATTACACTGCCCTCTTTAGGGGGTGTTTGGATAGTGGGTTTAGGTGGGTTAAACTGGTTGCAGGTAACCCATTTTTGGGTTTTGGTGTTTGGATAGAGGGTTAAACTGGGGGTGGGTTAGAAGTGGGTTTATTATGATATGATTGTATTGGAGTTTGAAAAAGTGAGTAGTTATTGTGATGTGATTGTATTGGAGTTTGAAAAAGTGAGTAGAAGTGGAGTAGTTTATATTTTTATATGAGATGATGATATAATATATTATTTTTTGATAGGATTGATGATGTAAAATTTATTTATTTAATTTTTTAAAAAAGGAATAAAGTGGGGCCCACGTGGAGGGAGAAAATATGGGTTAAGGGAGTTAAACCACCCCGGGGGTGGTTTAACCTTGTATCCAAACACACCCTTAGTCTCATATTGCTCGTTGGTGGGACTCTTTAGTGGTGTTGTAGTTGTTAGAGTCTCTTTTTTTTTTACTTTGTAAACTCCTCAAGGGTACCATTGTCTGTTGTTTTTTTGGCTTCTTAGGGTTTCACGCTATATAAGAAACCCTAGAACCTATGGAAAAGACAATTCATTCTCTCATCTTTCACCACATGGTATCATAGCAATGATCCTAGACTGGGGTTTTGAGCTAAATGTCTCCTCCGCCACCACTAACCATGTCATCCTCCTCCTTGCACGGACCCCCTTTCCTCCTAGGGCATCCGTAAGGCCTCGCAAGACACTAGGCAACTTGGGCGACGTTGCCTAGGGCTGGAAGTCCATCTCCAGACCACATGGGGTCCTTCTAGCCCTCTGCAAGGTAGTTTCAGACCACCACCATACCTCCAGCTATCTGTTAAGGGCTCTCCAACCCTCCGCCAAGGCCTCAACATTTTGCCAGAGCAGGCCCATCCCTTGCCAGGGTTTTGCGGGTTCATTTGGACTCCCGCCATCACATTCAACTCTCCATCAACTCGCTGTTAGGGCTCTGCTAGGGCATCCAACCCCTGTCTAGAGCTTCGTTAGGGTTCGTTAGTACCTCTGCCCCTGTGTAGGGTGTTTTACGACCATCTGGGTGCCTCCATTGCACTTGGTGAGTGATTAGAAGATCTCCAAACCATCGTGTGTTTACCGATTCCTGACCACGATGATTACATCTAACACCGAGACAAAAACCCTTCTTTCGACATCCAATTCGATGATGTAGCGTACGTCTATCAAACTCAAGGGCGTTGACAAATATGTGCTCTGGTCTCGGTCATTCAAGGTATTCATTGATGGTCACAGGAAGATTTCCATCTTGACAAAGGAACCCTCGAAGGAAGATGACAAGAATTTTGAATCTTGGCAGGTAGACAACTATCTGGTCATGAATTGGTTGACCCATAGTGCAGAGCCACAAATCGCGACAAATCTCCTTTTCAGGGAGACAATCAAGGAGATATGGGAAGAGTTGGCGCAAACATATTCACAACAGACAACCAAGTCACGATTGGTTGACATCTACATGCGGATTTGGTCCGCATCATAGGGCGACTCTACGTTGGTGGAGTATTATCATCTTCTTACCAGAATATATAAGGAACTTGCTATGTTCCAGCCAACCTACTGTATGAAACATGTGATAGAGAGGGGAATGACAAGTATACATGTTTCTTGCTGGCTTGCATCCACGATATCAAAATGTGAAGGAACATTTCCTCACATCAGACACACTTCCGTCCATCAAGGTCATATTTGGACGCCAACAACAGATTGAGAATTTCAATATTTGCCTGCAGCCTCCACAACTTGTGAAGGACTCAATGTTTATGATCTCATCAGGATGAGGAGGTCGCTTCAACTACAGGGGTGGTTCCTCCAGAGGTGGCTGTGACTGTGGTCGCGGTCGTGGTCGCTTCGAATTCCTTGTATTCACTGCCAGAAAACGAATCACCTTTCTGAGAAGTGTTGGGCAAAGTTTGGGATGCCACCATAGGCTCACTTGGCATTTGATTATGATTAAACAACACCGAATGCATATATACATGACACTACTGGACAAACTGTTCATCTCTTAACCTCAGAGTATTCATGCCTGATGAGGATGTTGCAGCTTTCTTAGACTACATCCAGTGAGGCCACTCCTACTGCTCATCTAGCCATTCCGTCAGGTACCATTGCTAATATTGCTACAGCTAATGCTCTTGCCTGGATCATCAACTCCGGTGCATCCACTCATCCGACAAGAGAAGATAGTTTATTGACCTCTTCCCAGCCTTCTTCCACCGTGAAGTCGGTGAGAGTAGGCAATGAGGCTCATCCCCCTATTACCTCTGTTGGGATTATGGAGTCTCTTCCAAACTCCGTCTTATAGGGGTTCACTGTGCCCCATATTTCCTCCTGAGCTTACTATCTGTTCATAAGATGTATACTGAACTACATTGTCGTGTGATTTTTGATGAGCTATTTTGCTATTTTTAGGACATTTGACTATGCAGATTTTTGATGGGGGACATGAAAAAAGTGTACTCTACTATATTGTTATTCTTACAGATTCTACCTTTGCTGGTCCTGTGTCAATCTTTTCTGACCCCCTTCTGTGGCATCCCCATCTTGGTCATCCGTCTGCTAAAGCTCTCTCCTTGGTGTTCCACGAACTTTCTTCATTGAAACCATGTGAGTGCTAGGTTTGGCAATTTGGAAAATATCATAGGATGTCCTTTCCTGCAAGAATTGAGCCTCACCCTTCTGTTCCTTTTGCGTTGGTTCACTGTAAAATCTGGGGACCCTGTCCGGTCCGTGCTGTAGGTGGTCACAAATAATTTGTTGTTTTTGTCGATGATCATAGGTACAGTAGGTGTATGTTTAAACCTCATTTTGGAAACGCCTTTTGTTACATGTTTTTTAAGCTCTTGAATGAAAAAATGTCCACGAGGCTGCTTGTAGTTTATATACTTTTGAGAAATTATATATGTCAATCACAGTAAAGTATTCCTTCTATTCGATCGGGGCTAACATACGAGGAAGTTCGAAGGTATTTAAATGTTTTGTTGAATGCAAATTATGTCAGTTTACTGCACTTTTATGAGCTCAATGATGCCATGGTATAATATATGTCCACATCATTGGCAGGAGTGGGTTACAGATAATCCGTTCATCATATCCCCAAGAATTACATTTGAAGTCAGTGTGCGACTTCTTGGTGGGCTAATGGCTTTGGGGTACACAATAGCTACAATTTTGAAAAGAAGTAGCCATGTTTTTCTTGATGACAAGGTTATTGTTAAAATTGATTGGCTAGAGCAACTGAATCGGCATTATGTCCAGGTAAGCATTCTTATCTTGATCTGTTGTTCATGCATACACATAGGTAGATATTGATTGTCATAGATGGATATCTAATATGTATTGCCAGTTTGCAAAATTTTACCGTATCTGTTAGAATCTTAGCTTGCTCATTATCAGGGAAATTGATTATTTATCTACATTGTTCCCCCCCTGCTTTCTTTCAAAAAACAATTTTGTTACATTCGGGACATTGTACATTTTGGATGATTACGTTTTTATTGTTAATGCACAATTGTAAATCTATGCAATCTAAGTAATGAAATGCTTATCGAATGACTGACATACAATTCAATATCATGTTGTTTATAATAGTAAATCTTAGTAAATTTTGAGTATGATTTTGGGCTTGAGGCCTGTTGGAAGATCTAGAAATTTGACAAAATTGGATGAAATTCTAATCAGATACTGTAATTTGTAAGGTTCCATAACACAATCACACAGATCATTTATTTGGCTGCATATACTGTTAACGTATACAATAATAGTGTATCTGTACTTTTCTCTATTTTGTTTTTCTTCATAGTATGCTTTATGTAATTTACCCATAGGCTACTCTCCTATATAAGAGAGGCTAGGGTTCATGGAATAAACAAGTCATTCAGTTTTGCCAACATAGTATCAGAGCGACGGTCCTAGACCGGAGTTCTCGAAAGCCTAACCCTAACCCTACCACACCTTCCATCCCTCTTCTTCCTGCTCTATCGGCGCCGCCTCCAGCCCTTAGCGCTGCCGCGAGCAGCCCTCTTCTCCAACCAACGTTGCGCCGCCGCGAGCAGCACACACACGCTGTGCACGCCTCCGTGCACGCTTGTGCGGCGCTGTAGCGCCTTGCGCCTCGCAGCGCCTAGCGCTGAAGCGCCGTGCGCCTCGCAGCGCTGAGCGTCTCGCATCCTCAGGTGCACTCGCCTTGCGCCTGCGCCTCCGTGCACACGCACCTCCAGTACACGTGCGCGCATCTCCTTGCGCATGCACCTGAGCCTCCGTGCACGCGCATCTCCAGTGTCTGAGCGCGCATCTCCCTGCGCATCCTTGCGCGTACTGTAGCACCTGTGCACATCACCAGTGCACACAACCATCTGTGCGCATCCACGCAATCCCAACACGTGACTCCTGTGCATCTCTAGCGCATACCTGTGCCTGCGCGTGACTTTTGCGTGCGGCTAGGGGTTAGCGTGTACATCTTCATGGGGATAGTTGCGTGAGGTCTACACATGCAACTAATCCCGTCTATGTTACTGTAGACAAAGCTTATCTTCGGTCAATCGCTCTAATCTTCCATCTCCAGTATGTAAGAAAGCAAGGCGGATGTCCCATCTATTGGCGCCTTTCGTGGTCCAGCGCCTATTGTCAAGATGGACGGTACAAACTATGAACTGTGGGCAATGCAGTTCATGAGTATGATGAAGTCAACGGGTAAGAAGCACATTCTTACCGAACCTGAGCCTGCAGAGAAGACTGGAGCTAATGCCTCTTGGGAGGCTGATGATGCATATGCCAAGGTTTGGCTATCTGGTACGTTGGCTATTGAGATTACCAATGACATCCTACATCAACCCACAACCAAGGATATGTGGGATATTCTGGCAGCAACGTACTCTCAGGCGAAGAACGAGACTAAGATTTTGCAACTTCAACATGACATATTCACAATAAAGCAGAATGGTCGCCCTTTACATTCTCTCTATACATCATTGAGAGGGATGTTCGAGAAGCTTTATAGCTTCATGCCCCTTGCTGCCACGCCAGAACAGCAGAAGACGTATAGGAATGCGACAATGGTGGGTGTGTTCCTGGCTGCACTTGATCCAGAGTATGAGGCTGCACGATCACAGATTTTGGCTGACTCAACTATTCCTCCCATGGAGGAAGCTTTTCATAGATTGAGTCGGATCACAGTTCCTTCTACAGCCGCGAGTCGGAATTCGTCAGCTATGGCAGCTAGCAGAGGTCGTGGATTTCATCACCAGGGCCGTGGACGTGGACCTCGTGGAAAGGGTGGCCGCACTAGGCCAACATGCACATATTGTCATCGAGTTGGACACAATGAAGATACCTGCTACTCGAAGCACGGATTTCCTGCATCTGCACGAGCTGCTGAGCAGATAGAGCCCCTGTCTGCTGCTACTCTGGATCAACGATTCGAGGATCTAGTTGCCCGTATGAGGGGCATTATTCCACCATCTACTCCAGCACCGACTATAGAGAGTCATTCTGATGCTGCCGCTTCTGCCTCTACTTCTACTAGTGCTCCAGGTAGTATACTTGCATTCCACAGTAGTAGATCAGATACTCTACCATGGATTATGGACTCTGGCGCTACACATCATCTATGTGGCGACCAGAGTTTGCTTTCAGGATACACTCAGATCCCTCCAGGTCGGACAGTCGTGATTGCCAATGGCACTCATTCCCCCATCACTAGTCATGGCGAGGCTAGATTGACATCTTCTATGCAGCTCAAGAATGTGCTACATGCATCTGATTTCTCCATGAATTTATTGTCAATTAGTCAAATTACAAAGGATCTACATTGTCGGGCGATTTTTGATCCATCTTCTTTGATTTTTCAGGACATCCATACGGGCAATGTGATTGGTCGTGGCTATGAGCAAGGAGGCCTATATCGCCTGAATCAAACTCCTTTTGCTGGATCCTCATCCTCTTCTGGACAAGTTTCAACCTTTTTATGGCATCTGTGTTTTGGTCATTTACCGCTTCAGAAGTTACGTCAAGTTTTACCTTATGGTCTCCCTCACACACCTATTCAGTGTGAGGCATGTCAGTTGGGAAAGCATCACAGGTCGTCTTTTCCCAGTCGTCCAGGTCGGAGTAGTACCTCCAAGTTTGAGTTGTTTCATATTGATGTCTGGGGTCCGAGTCGTGTTCCCGATCATCAGGGACACAGATTTTATATAGTTTTTGTGGATGATTTTTCTAGAGTGTCATGGGTATTTCTGATGAAAAATAAATCTGAAGAAGGAAATATCATTATCCATTTTCTGAATGATATACAAAATGTGTTTTCTACATCTGTGAAAATTGTGAGAAGTGACAATGCTTTAGAGTTGTGTACTAATTTTCTTGCCAATTACTACTCATCAAAAGGAATTATTCACCAAACATCTTGTGCTCATACATCTCAACAGAATGTGATTGCTGAAAGAAAACACCGTCACCTTCTTGATGTCACTAGATCACTACTTATACAGAGTCATGTTTCATATTCCTACTGGGGTGATGCAGTTCTTACTGCATGTTACCTAATCAACCGTATGCCTTCGTCTGTCTTGAATGAACAGATTCCGTTCTCACTTATTTATCCTGACAAGGATCTGTTCACTCTCACTCCTCGTGTGTTTGGGTTGGTTACGTTTCTCCATCAATTGTCGCCGGGTACTGAGAAGCTCTCTCCTAGGGCTGTCAAGTGTGTTTTTGTTGGGTACTCCAGAACTCAAAAGGGGTACAAGTGCTTTGATCCTCTGCGTCGGCGATATATGATCAGTGCAGATGTTACATTTTTTGAATATGTTATGTATTTTTCAGCATATGGAGACAAGCAAATTCCACCTATACCACCTGATGCCATATACATGACACCACAACCACCTCAGATGCCATCATCAACACCACCACCACCACCACCACCACAGCAGCCTATCTCACCGTTCCCGTTCCATTATACCCGCAGGCTTCCTCCACTAGCTCATGGTCATGACTCGTCCACTAGCTCGCCTATGGTATGTAATGAGAATATTAATGTTGATGGATCTAACGACATTTCTGAGCAGGATGTGTTGCAGGAGCCAGATGAGCCTACAACTGATTTGGATATTCCCATTGCTTTACGGAAGTCGACGAGGAGTTGTGCCAAATATCCATTATCAACCTCTGTATCTTTTGAGCGGCTATCTGGAGATTTCAGGTCGTTTGCTATGGCACTCTCAGCTATAGATATTCCACGGAATCATCATGAGGCTCTGCAGGATAGTAGATGGCGGCTAGCAATGGAAGAAGAAATGGCCGCACTTCAGTCCAAAGGAACTTGGACTTTGGTTTCTGTACCTCCAGATGTGAACCCAGTGAGCTGCAAGTGGGTGTTCACAGTGAAGCAAAATGCAGATGGCTCTATTGACAGGTACAAGGCGCATCTAGTGGCACCTGGCTTCACACAAACATACGGGGTGGATTATCTTGACACATTCTCGCCTGTGGCACGTCATTCCACTCTAAGGATCTTGTTGTCAGTTGCAGTTGCTCGAGACTGGCCGCTCCATCAATTGGACGTGAAGAATGCATTTCTATATGGAGATTTGCAGGAAGAGGTGTATATGCAACAACCACCTGGTTTTGCTGTTGAGGGGGAGTGCTCCAAGGTATGCCGGTTGCATAAGGCTATCTATGGCCTTAAGCAGAGCCCCAGAGCATGGTTTTAGAAGCTCTCGGATCTCTTCGAGAAACAAGGATACACACGCTCCAATGCTGATCATTCCTTGTTTGTACAGAAAACCGCGAGAGGTATCATTGTCATTATGGTTTATGTTGATGACATCTTGATTACAGGAGATGATGAGCAGGGCATAAGGCAGGCGAAAGAAATGCTGACTAGTGAGTTTGTCACTAAGGATCTTGGGGTCCTTAGATACTTTCTGGGGCTTGAATTTGCTAGAAATTCCTATGGGCTAGTCGTGTCACAAAGGAAATATGTTACAGATCTGTTGAGTGAAACATGTATGCTTGAGTGTCGACCTGCTACGACACCAATGGACCCTAGCATGAAGCTTTATGAAGATAACACAGAGGAGGTGGACATGAGAAGATCTAGAGAACTGGTAGGCAAACTGTTGTATGTCACGATCACTAGACCAGATATATTATTTGCAGTGAGCCGTGTGAGCCAGTTCATGGAGCAACCACGCCAGGTGCATATGGATGCAATACATATGATTCTTAGATATCTCAAATCTTCTCCAGGTGCAGGTCTGCTATTCAAGAAAGGAAAGGGGATCTCTATCTCAGCATGTGCAGATGCAGACTATGCAGGATGTCCCAAGGATAGGAAGTCCACCTCAGGGTATGTTGTCTATGTTGGAGATGCCCTAGTCTCATGGAGGAGTAAGAAACAAACTATGGTAGCTAGATCTAGTGCTGAATCCGAATATATGGCTATGGCCCAGGCTACTACAGAGATGATGTGGGTGAAAGCTGTGCTTACAGACCTATGTTTAGATGTACCACTTCCTATGAACTTGGAATGTGATAATCAGGCTGCCCTGTTTATTGCGAACAACCCTGCATTCCATGAGCGGACCAAGCATATTGAGGTGGATTGTCACTTCATACGTGATATGATTCAGAAAGGATTCGTTGCTACATCTCATGTTACCTCAGAAAATCAGACTGCAGACATATTCACCAAGGCATTGCTACGAGGTCCATTTCAGAAGTGTGCTTCCAAGCTGAGCATGATTGATATCTATGCTCCATCTTGAGGGGGAGTGTTAACGTATACAATAATAGTAGTATCTGTACTTTTCTCTATTTTGTTTTTCTTCATAGTTTGCTTTATGTAATTTACCCATAGGCTACTCTCCTATATAAGAGAGCCTAGGGTTCGTGGAATCAAGTCATTCAGTTTTCCCAACATATACCTATGCGGTATGTGGCCAGACTGCATTCCTGAAGTGGGGTAGTTGTGTTCAAATCTCATGTTCTGCCCTTTTATCTGCATATTCGTCACACATTTAGTGAATTCTCAATCCAATATCTATGAGGCGTAGAGTTGGGGGGAGAAGTGTCGAGTTGGAAGATCATCCTTTTTTTCTTATTTGGTTGCCTAGATGGATTTAGAGAGGGAAGGAGGGGCTCATGCTCTCCCTCTCCCCCTCCCGCTCTCCAATTAATGTCGAAATACTTATGTTACAAAATCTTGAATAAATATACTATCCTGATAAAGTCTTTCTATTTTGAACCTTAAAATTAAATATTATGCGATGTCACAAAACCAAAAAATCTATTGAAAACTACATTTATCTATTAATTTACCATTGTATTTTCTATTAAAGATCCCATTAATCATTTCTCATTATATATATTGTTGGTTATAATACAATAATGAATATTTTTGACATTATGTTGATCATAAAGAAGACGGTTAGAATAATTATGTTATTTAGTTTTATTGTCCTGTTTCTGTAAATTACCCATAGAGCTTTTCTCCTATATAAGAGAGTTCTAGGGTTTGATGGAATTTATCTAGTTTATTTCCCTCAACATGGTATCAGAGCTCTGGCTAGGAGAGCAGATTGCAGACATGTTCACCAAGGCTCTGGCTAGGAGTCCATTCCATCTCTGTTGTTCCAAGCTGAGCATGTTAGATATATATGCTCCAGCTTGAGGGGGAGTGTTAGAATAATTATGTTATTTAGTTTTATTGTCCTGTTTCTGTAAATTACCCATAGAGCTTTTCTCCTATATAAGAGAGCTCTAGGGTTTGATGGAATTCATCTAGTTTATTTCCCTCAACAAAGACAACGTTTGTTCTAGTTGGATATTCAAAATTTTGATCTAAGATATTTATTAAAGTGATTAAAAATACATCGGTAAAGCTTTGCAAATGTTGTATTAGTTCCGTTTCAAGTTGTATTTTTTGTCACGTTTGTACCTTTTCTTAATCAAAAAATAATAAGGAATATCCTGGACACAAGTTTTTGTTTATGTTTCTTCATATAAATGTAGATCACTTGTTTCAAGCATAACACAGTAACAATTAAAATTAGTAATTTGTAATAATTATTGTAAAGTTAATGCCATTTTGATGCATATGCTTAGTATGAGATGCCGATTCAATATATAATATAAGTTGTATGTATGTTGGAGTATTTGAGTTATGCGTCACTTGAGTTGTAGATGCGTAAATGGATCACTCCAGGATCCATAAACCTCATCCAGAGTTTAGTCCCACATCTACCGTTTGTGGGATGTGGAGACTCAGTGAGGGCTATATAAGAAGCCCCTCACCCTCTGTATCCAGTGAGAAAGCCAATAGACAAACCAACCCATTGAGGCGTTCTCTCGTGGTTTCATCCCGCTCCACATTAAATCCCGGTTTTCAATATTTGTTTTATCATTTATTCTGATACACTTCCGCATTCCTATTTTCTAACATGGTATTAGAGCGGTTTATGTTCGTTTATTATTCGATATTCGATTTTTGTTCTCGAAGAAGTATTTTTTTTGAAATTATTATCATGTATGATTCAAATTGAGTTTTAGGCTTTTTGAAACCCTAATCCTGCAACATTGTTTTGTTTGATGCTCTTCAGTTCCAAAAATCCGCCTCCAGTCGCCTTAAGCATCTTCAGGCTTGTAGCGGTGCCACCCTTCATCCTCTCTCCAGTTGGCGGTGCCTAATCTCCCTCACAGAAGAGACTATTCTTCTCATCCGCACCCCTAGGGCAAGTACATCGCACCATCTCACGCATCCATACCAACCACAGTTCTCTAAGGTGCGGCGTTCCAAGATCGTAGGCGGTGCCTTACACGTTCCAACGGTCCTACAACCTCGCCACAGGTGGAGATCGACCCTTGCACAACCCCCCTTTGCACAGCCCTACGTGTTGGGGTACAAACTCCTGTCAAAATCTAGGCGTAGGTCTCCGCACCTTAACCTCCATCTCTTTCAGATCTAGACAACTGGTGACAACGAAGCTCCAGACCGCACCTCCTCTTTCAGATCCAGACGAAGGCCATCTCCCGCGAACTCCACCTTTCTCATTCCATATGCGCAGGTGATGAATCCCCATTCATCACTCTTTATTCCTTTATTTTAGCTAGAAACCTTAGCCAAACACCATGTAAATGTATGTAAATATCATAAACTGCCAAAACACATGCATCATGTAAATATGCATAATTAGCATGTTTTTGAGTAAAAATAAAGGAATAAAGAAACACAAGAAAAAGAGGGAAATATTTAGAATAAATATTGAGTGACCTAATCCCAAGGGAGGGCTCAGCATGGGCCTGACCGCAAAAGAATCCAAGTAGAGAGAGATAAGATCAGTCATGTATGTACATAACCCCATGTATATAAATAAATTTATTTTCCTCAAAATAAAAATTAAAAAGTGTTTTTCATATTTTGTACATATTTGTAAAAATAAAACTATAATAAAAATGGAAAATAAAAGAAAAATAAAAAGAAATAAAATTCTCTCATCAGTGTACATAGACAATGTATATAAAGTAAAATGCCTATTTATTTTCTCCTTGTAAATAATTATTAAATCTAATAGAAATATTTTTATATACTCCAGGTTTTATGGTGTAAATAAATAAAATAAAAAATCAGAAAAATAAAAACAAAAATAATAAAAATCATTTCCCACCTTGTATATATACCATGTACATATGTATATAAACCTATTTATTTAACCCACGTAAATAACTCATAAAAGTAAAATAAAAATACCTTTTTATTCCAAATTTTTTGTTGTAAATAACTAAAATTTAAAATTGGAATAATTGTACAAAAATAAACAATTAAAAATAAAAATAAAAATAAAAATACATATATGTATATACCTATATATAATAATAATACAATGTAAACACGTTATTTATTTTTCAAAAAAAATAAAAATCACTAAACAATAATTTGAAAAATAATAAACATTTTTCATGTTTAAAATTTTTTGAAATAAAATCATTTCCTATTTTAAAATGATTTTTTTAAATAATTAATAAATGGCGGCCTCCCATTGGTCCACGGGGGATTGTTGACCCCCCGGTCAACTCTCCCCCCAGGACCACCAGACTCGGATCCTGCGCCCCGACCCGAATTCTCAAAATTTTCGCGACTCGATCCAACCTCCATTTACTGAAACCCCGGGCTCCATTTGACGTTCACACATCCGAGACCCTCGCCCGGCGTCTCTCCTAGGGATCCCTGCTTCGAGCAACCCTGCCCGACTCCATTTAGCCGGACCCTTCCCAGTATACAGCCTCACCTCCGACTGCAATTCCACGCCATCTTTGGCCTCGTCTTCCATTCCCAGGAGCTCCACTCTCTTCCCTAGAGTGACAGCTATCGGAGAGGTGTGTTGCAGCGAGGAGGGAAGGTCCCAGCCACTGATCCGGCGAACTTCTTCGCCGTGCGTCGCTGCGAGGTGCGCCCAGCCTCGGGTCCCGACAAACCCTTGAGGCAAAGACCCCAGGAGCTCCGCCAGCTCATCCACAGTCGACCTCAGCCACTAGGTACCCTCGATTCTTGCTAGATTCGCGTAATTTCCATTTCCCCCCTTTCGCGCCGCCGGCAGTCGCCGGCCAATTCACACCATTCCGTTCATCCATTCGATCATCGGACCCCTGATTCATCTTCACGAGACTCCTACCCACGTTCTCCGCCCCTCCGTTCACCTTGGTTCGCCCCGGAACCAAGAATCGAGTCTCCTCCGCCGCTGCTTCGCCGGAGACCCCGCTCCGCCCTCTTCCGATCATCCATTTCACCCCCTGACGGGTCGAGGCACTTTGCCCTCGACCCCGTAGTCTTGCTGTGCCATTTTGCAGGTCAAAGAGACCCATATGCGGGTCCAACAGTCCAGGCACAGGAGCTTTGCTCCTCCTTCGTCGCCGAAGCTCCCCGGAGCTTCTCGGCTTCATCGGAGGTGCCCACCAGCTACGGAAGAGTCCGAGCTTTCTTCTCCACATCTCAGCAGCCCAGGAGGAGGTCCCGCGCGCACGGAGTGAGCCGGCGAAGTTCGCCAGAGTCGAGTTCATTCAAGACCCTCCACCACTGTCGGATCGAGGTTCGTCCCAGTTCTGATCTCAGCCCTTCATTCTTCGGGCAGTCCCGACCGTCGGATCTTGATCAAGAGCTCATCTGGAGCGTTCATCAGCGAAGGGGTACCCTCGCTTCTCAGCCATCAGATCTACACGTGGCATCCCCTCGACTGTCGATCCCTAATAAAGGGGTAATTTCACTTAGGCCCCTCTTTTTATTGCATTTACTGTTTAGTCTTGTAAATATTTGTCGTAGTTGTTTTTATTTTGGATATTTTGCACTATCGACCTTGTGTTTATTTTATTTGCATTTTAGTCACTGTCTACGTGGAACACGTGCATCGTCACGTGATATTTTGGGATATTTGCATGTATGGGCTTGGGGTTTATGTGTGTTATGAAATGGAATTAAGTTTTTGATATTTGCATTTATACCTCTGTGCGTGGTTTTAATTGAGCATGTGCTGAATGTCTGGGCTTTTTGCGACTTTTACCCTAAAGTTTTAGCATGTGTTACATTTAAGCCTCTGGAAGTATGTTTCTTTGCATTTAGGTCCCTGCTTGCTGTGTGCCTTGTTTTTATTGAATAAAATATCAAATCAAATCCAAATTAGGTGAAATTTGGACACGTGGCTCTTGCCACTGTGTAAAAATTTCCCTAAATTTTTGGGACATTTTTGAGGCTTTTTACTATTTAAAAAAAAATAAAAAATACGCAATTTTATTACTGTTTGAAAAAGAAAATCAAAGAAAAAATATGAAAACTTCTTTAAAAATTTTAAAAAAATTAGGGATAGTTAGTTTTAGTGTATTTTAGCTTCTATCAAATTTTTGTGCTATTTGAATTTATAAAACCCATAAAAAATGCAAAATCCTAAAAAATTTATAAAAATCATTAAAAATTCTATAAAATTAAAAAATGCAAACTCTTTTTCTGTAGTTTAATTTTTGTACATATTTTTCATAAAAATTGCCTCCAGACTTTTATAGATCAATTTTATATTTTTAATTGATCTTTCAAGTCTGGCTGCACAGTAACCTATATTTTTCCTCTTTCTTGTTTTTTATAAAATCAAATAAAAATTGAAAAATTCACCAAAAACCCTTAAAAAAATAAAAAAACACAAAAATAATTTTATTTGAATTTTTGGAATATTTTTAGGTGTTTTAATAAATTGTTGATCTTGCTTATTTTCCCCTTTTCTTACAAAATTAAAAACATAAAAAAATTTAAAAATAATTAAAATCCACCAAAATCATTTTTCTCTTTATTTTTCGATTCCGACTAGTTCGTAGGCCATCTCGGCCATCCCGTGCTCCTTGAGTCCGATCCTGGTCGCTATACCAGGTTAATAAAATTAGCGAGGACCGCTAGTTGATTTTCTTGATTTATCTCTCTATTTGGTGGTTCTTATTTTTCTTGTTGAGTCCGATTTGCGAGTGATTGAGGTCGCAACGACATGAGTTATTTATCTCCCTTAGTCGCTCGTTGGTATTTCGGTGACGTGCTCTAGGTTGTGCCTCCCTCGCGCAACGCCCCTCCCGTTGCCGACCCCTCCCCCCTCGCATCGTGTTCAAATCTGTAAGAGATGGTAGAGCTTAATCTCTAGCGGCGGTGGAGGATCCCCATCGAAAGCTTCCGACGGCGGCAGATTCGAACGTCGATAACCCCTTATGTTTTGTAAAGGGTTCCCGCGATGGGAACCCTAGTCTTGTGGGAACGCAAGGGGCTCGATGGCCCTTCCCTTTAAAAAATGAGAGTGATGGGGAAAATGAGGCCCAGTTGGGTGGGAAAAAAAGAAAATAAAAAAGGGAGAGAAAATAAGAAGAGAGGTTAGAGTTTTGAGTCCAAATGAAGGGTCTATGTTAAAAAAAAGAGCGTACAAAAAGAAAAGCCGTACGCTATTTATGAAAAAAATCGTGAAAAAACGAAACAACTTGAAAAAAATGATTAAAAAAAAGTGGGAGGAAAAGCCGAAAAAATGACTTATTAAAAAAAATGAAAATGACGGCTATTAAAATTGATGAATAAAATAGCCACAAAAAAAATTTCATTGATGAGTTTTGTTCTCCCCATATCTTCTTGTCTTCTCCCAACTTGGTTGATGTCTTCTTTCCTACAAGTATGGGAGAAATGTGTGTATTATGTAGAGTCACATGCTACATATTCAGATTCTCTAATCCAGAAGCCAGTTAGATTTCCAGAATCTACAGTTTTGTTGATGAAGATTCTCCATGCACAATTTCAGACTCGATGTTTAGTTTCCGAGTCCACGGTATGATGCGCAGTTTCAGACTCAATGATTGGTTCCGAGTCCTCTTTCAGATATACACATGTTTGCCATCATGTTTTTGTGGTCCCCATCATTCTTCTTTTGTTCGGCCAGAGTTTTCATGTATTCTATAGGGACTCCTGAGTAGAGATCCCATTCCCTATGCCATGTAGGCTTGGGTTTTCATGTGGTTTCATAGGGACTCCAGAATAGAGATACCATTCTCTGAGCCAGATGGGGGAGACCCAGTTCTTCGACAAGGAGACTTTTAGACTCCATTCTCCAACGATCGTGGACTCCGTCGAGGATTGCACTCCACAACTTCTTCTGTTAGGCCCTTTCAAAGATGGAGCAACTGTCCACATGTTCTGGCAGGCCAGAGTTCTCCAGGTGGAGACTCATTTTTCAGTTGGTGGGCGCAGTACAGAGTACACCCAACTTGACTCGCACTCCAGCCCATTCGTCCTTCTCACCTGCACGACATGAGAATTAACGTCCTCGACAACAGCTGACAATTGTGCGTGTTGAGTTGATATTATATGTAGTGTCTTGTTTTGTGAGTTGAGATTTTTTTCTTTGTCCAAGCTGTGCATTGCATGCTCCATCTTGAGGGGGAGTGTTGGAGTATTTGGTTATGTGTCACTTGTATGGGAAATGGGTAAATGGATATCTCTAGGATCTATTTACCCCATCCAGTTGTTTAGTCCCACATCTACCAGTTGTGGGATGTGGAGACTCTGTGAGGGCTATATAAGAAGCCCTTCACCCACTATATGCAAGGAAAAAAGCAATAGACTATCAGCCCTTTGAGGCGTTCTCCCGTGGTTTCATCCAGCTCCTTAGGGAGTAGGGTTCCACGTAAAATCTCTGTGTTCCAAGTTTATATCTAGTTCATGCTCTGTTTATCATTTTCGCTTCTGCATTTCTATTAACATGGTATCAGAGTGGGTTCGATTCTCGAGGTTTTCATGTTCGTTATTTCTTTGAGATGCAATTGTAGTGGTTTGTTCTTGAAGAATATTATGGTCGTAATTGTTCAAGTTTGACAGTTTTTTATAGATTCTTGAAACCCTAATTGTTTGGAGTCTTGGTATCATCAACAATTTCACGGTATTGCATCTTCTGGCGACACCTGCATCTCCCCTTGCGCGGACTGCCGCAATGCTCCAGGCGGTTAGCCCTTGCAAGAGGGCATCAACCGCAACCCCTCAGATCGTGCAAAGGGCTCCTGGCGTTCTCCAAAGAATTATGTGCACCCACGATCTCCAGGTGTAACACTCCTGGCGATACAACAGTCCAAGTGGCGCCGCCTTCTTCCCCGTGTGCTCCGCCTTTGGAGGACATTCTGCTCCTCTGCGAGACAGTTCCAGGCGAAGGCTCCTCCTGCGATGGCCACTCGAATTCCAGGCGATGTGCGAACTCGCGCATCTCCAGGCCCCCTTCGCGCCTCCAGGCGGAGGCACCTCTTCTCGAGGGGTGTCACCTCCCACGCCTGCTCATCGACGATCCCCAACGAGGAGCCTCTCGCAACCCTTCTTGGAGGCAACCCATCGAGATGTCCTCTATGGTGCTCCCGCATAGCCACTATCGTCCCCTAGGGCTCTGACTGATCTCCAAGTCTTGGACGCTCCAGCAGCACCACACCTCCTCTGCTCCAAGCTCCAGCGGCACTGCCTCTTCACCAACCAAAGACGATCTCCAAGCAGCGGTGCTGCTTCTCCTAGCAGCTCCTATGTTACTACATGAGAAGGGGTTCCCCGTTGGGTACCCTAGTATTTATGCGAGTGGGGGTTTAGCCCAACATGACCCCTCACTTATTAAAAAAAAGGGCGAAGGTTGAGGCTTTCAAATGGGCCGAAAAAATAGACAGAGAAAAAGAAAAGAAAAGGGAAAAAAGGGTTGGGACCTAAATTCGACCGTGTTTAAAAAATTGTAACGATTGTTTAAAAAAATTGCAACGAAAAAAAGGAGGGTTGCATATTCTATTCAAAAAAAGGAGAGAGAAGAAGAAAAAAAAGAGAGGTGCGTACCAAAAAAACGTACGCCAAAATAATTAAAAAATGATGAAAGTAGAGTTGACTATTAAAAAAGGGAGAAAATAGCCAAGAAAAAAATTGCAAAAAAGGAAAAAGTTGTAAAAAAATCAAGAATGGCTAAGTGATTCATTGATTCATGATTTCCCCATTTTATTGTCTTCTATCAACTTTGTCGATGTCACTATTTTCCGACAAGTATGGAAGAAAGGGGAAGCATGTGTAGAGTTACAAGACAGATTGTTAGATTCTCCAGACTCTAGAATCCGGGCCATTCAGATTTCAGATTCTGCAGTTGTTCTGACTCGATGATCAGATTCCGAGTCTTCAGTTTCAGTCGCACATCTCTGCGATCATTGTTTGTAGTTCCCATCATTCTTGTTTTGTCGGCCAGGGTTTTTATGTGATCCATAGGGACTCCAGTATAGAGATCCCATTCCCTATGCCATGTGGGCTAGGGTCTTCTTGTGGTTTCATAGGGACTCCAGAATAGAGAATCTATTCTCTGAGCCAGATGGGAGAGATCCAGTTCTCCGACGAGGAGTCTTTTCAGACTCCATTCTCTAGCGACCGTGGACACTGATGAGGATTGCACACCACAGCTTTTTTAGTTCGGCCATTTCAGAGATGGAGCAATTGTCCACATGTTATGGCAGGCCAGAGTTCTCCAAGTAGGGACTCATCTAGTTGCAGTGACTCTGATAGGTGCAGTACATAGCACATGCTCTCCGATGAGGAAATTCAGTTGACTCACACTCCAGCTCGTTCGTCCTCTTCACCTGCATGGCATGAGAAGCAACACCCTTGACAACAACCGACAATTGTGCGCGTTGAGTTGATATTGTCCGTTGTGTCATATAACGTGAGTTTGAGATTTCTTTCTGTTTGTCCAAGCTGAGCATTGCATGCTCAAGCTTGAGGGGGAGTGTTGGAGTATTTGAGTTATGCATCACTTGAGTTGTAGATGGGTAAATGGATCACTCTAGGATCTATTTACCTAATCCAGAGTTTAGTCCCACATCTACTGTTTGTGGGATGTGGAGACTCATTGAGGGCTATATAAGAAGCCCCTCACTCTCTGTATCTAGTGAGAAAGTCCATAGACAAACCAACCCATTAAGGTGTTCTCCGCTGGTTTCATCCCGCTCCTTAGGGAGTAGGGTTCCACGTTAAATCCCGGTGTTCAATATTTGTTTTATCATTTATTTTGATATGCTTCCGCATTCTTATTTTCTAACACTATTATATATTGTCCTTGTTTTAACGACTTTTCTGGCATTGTAATGAGAGTTGGTGACAGTAGTTGATTCAGTTACTGTATTGATTTTATTTTAGGCATAGACAAGGAACAACTTATTTCAACTAGTTAAATTGATTAGGTTGGTTTTGGTGGTAATAAAAATATTAGCCAAGTGGTCGTTAACTGATCAATATGTATTCCCATCCACACACAAATTAAAGTGTGATGACATAGGAATCACCCGTTGTTTTAGGAATAATAAAGGTTGCACTACCTTATAGACTACGTTTCTAACTTGTAACCCTGAAATGTTGCTTGCATAATGGAGAAACATACCGTAGATAGTTAAAGCTTTTTGAAAAAAATAGTGATAATTTAAGATGTACTGACTTCATTCTCCAATATTACTGCATTCCCTATGACATATAATGCGCCATTGAACTAATTGAATGCGTGGCACTCCAAACCAAGGTTTTAGATGTTGATATCGATGGCATTTCGCCAATACTGAAAAAGTTATGCCAAGAAATCATGGAATTGTGTTAGAATTGATTAAAATCAATTAATTTCAAAATAATAAAGTTTTTCTACTAGTTACTAAATATAAAAATAGTGTAATTATACTATCTTGCATTTAGGGGTTTAAGAGAAGTTGATGTGTGAGATCATATACCTTTATTATATAAGAAGTTGTTGTATTAAGGTAATATACAAAATTTCATACATTAAAAATACATGTTACTAAATTATTACATCATTTAACAAGAAATTAACAGTTTTAAGTACAAGTTTACGTAATGAGGAAAAACCTATTAGTAATCTAAAAATTAAAATAAAAAACCAACAATAACAATGACTTTTCCTATATTAAGTAAGGTTGGTTACATGGATTCTTTTCCTCTGTTCAGATCTATCTTGGGTCATTCTTGGGCTTAGATTCAAAAAACTAAAGATCCATTCGGATAATCTCATTCCAACACTTCTTGGGCTTTTTCCGCCCTCTCTTAGCCAGCTCAACATCCTAAATCTCGCATCTTCTAACTAGTGCATCAGCCAACCACCTTTTCGTATAGCCAAAAAGATAAACTTTAAGGATCTAAAACACAACATGAATATGCAAGGATGGAGCAAGAATAAAAGATAACCTAATTACAAATAGATCCAAAAGGACCTATTTGTAATTTGTATGAATCGATCTTTCATTATATTTGGAACCCTTGCATGGCACAATGGTCTTTACGGCTTACGCTACTCTTGAAATAATTCAATGGCTTTTGTGCAAATATTCTACCACTTCCTCGATCAATAACTCAGACTAAAATGTGGGGGCTTGATTTGGGCCCTTAGATTTACCAGGTTTCCATCACATGGTCTTTCTTTGCATGTTAACCGTCCTTCACATACGAAGGTTGTTTGGTGGAGCTTTGCTGTACTCTTTCCTCCTCCACGCTCTCGTTGATACTACAAGGCTCGACAGAGGCTGGAAAAGGCCTAGGAAATCACAGCTTTGCCTAAGCTCCGAAGCTTGAGGTTCAAGGAGTTGGAACGCGATTTTCATAGTCTAACCCCTTTAACAAAGCCTCATCTAGACCTCTAACTAGTTAGCGAGTGGTCCAAAAAGGACTCTGATCACGTCATTGAATGCCTGTCAAATCCACATGATTAGGCTTGAATATAGATAGAATGAGGCACCTGGAGGTTCATCTTTCCAAGGAAGATATTTTGATTATGCTTCAACGGTCTTGGGTGCTAATGGCATGATTACGACCTTCAATTGCAAGCTCGTTGTCTCGTGATAGCGTCTGGGATGAAGTCAAAAGGGAAGGTATGATTGTGACCCCATGCAACTGAATTCGCATGAGAGATAATGGTTCTCAAATAAATGCATCATAATAAGGTGAAATGCAGGTGGAGTTCCCCTGAATTAGGGGCGAACAATTGGGGAGTGAGTGCAGATAATGTGGCAAAATTTTGAGAACTTATACGACATAAATTGGGACATAGGGGGGAGGTGGGTGTAGAGAAGGGAGGGGAGGGAGAGACTTCACTGGAGAGCTCGCGAAGGTGGGAGGTCTTAGGCGAGTAACACGAAGCATAGAGTGTAAGAGGAGAGGAGGGTCACTATAACGACATGGGGATCCGGGTTAGCCGTTTACACAATGTTGGGAGAAGAAATTTCCATAGCATTAGAATAAACTGAGGGCTCTCTTATATAGGAGAAAAGCCATTGGGTTAATTACAAACTTAATACTGAGAAAAGATAATAACATATAGAAACATATATAATTATCGTAACACTCCCCTTCAAGCTGGAGCATATATATCTATCATGCTCAGCTTGGAACAACACTTCTGAAATGGACCTCGAGAAAGAGCCTTGGTGAAGATGTCGGTTGTTTGATCCCCTGTCGAAATATGAGAAGTAGCTATGAGCCCTTTCTGTATCATGTCTCTGGTGTAGTGACTACCCACCTCAACATGTTTTGTTCGCTCATGAAAAGCAGGATTATTAGCAATGAATAATGCAGCTTGATTATCACATAAGAGTCGTATTGGAAGAGGCACATCAATAGTAAGATCAGTTAACACCGATCTAACCCACACCATCTCTGTACTTCCTTGTGCCATGGCCCTGTACTCTGATTCTGCACTTGATCTGGCTACTACAGTTTGCTTCTTGCTCTTCCACGAGACAAGTGAACTTCCAAAAAAGACTGCAAATCCCGATGTAGACTTCCTATCTATGGGGACAACCTGCATAGTCTGCGTCAGCACATGCTGTCACCTCCAGGGATGTATCCCCACGGAATAATAGACCAATACCAGGTGAATTCTTCAAATATCTCAAAATCATGTAAATGGCATCCATATGCACCTTTTTGGGCTGTTCAATGAACTGGCTAACCTTGCTCACTGCAAACATGATATCTGGTCTGGTGATAGTAACATATAGTAGCTTTCCAACCAGTTCTCTGTATCTCCGGCTATCTACTTCCTCAGTATCCTTGTCATATATTTTCATACTCGGGTCCATGGGTGTAGTAGCAGGCCTGCATCCAGTCATACCTGTCTCAGAGAGAAGATCCATCACAAACTTCCTCTGAGTCATTACTAGACCCTGCTGGTTTCTGGCAAATTCTAACCCCAGGATGTAACGAATGGTACCAAGGTCCTTAGTCATAAACTGTTGACCTAGGAATTCCTTGGCTAGTCCAATGCCCTGAGCATCATCACCTGTAACAATTATGTCATCTACGTAAACAAGAATGGCAACCGTACCTTTCTTTGTCTTCTGAACAAACAGTGTGTGATCCGCAGTAGATCTCACAAAGCCATGGTATTCAATCAACTCCGATAGCTTTCGGTACCACGTTCTCGGACTCTGTTTCATCCCATAAATCGCCTTATGTAGCTTGCACACATTTTGGGACTCCCCCTCAGCAGCAAACCCATGTGGTTGCTGCATGTATACTTCTTCCTGGAGGTCACTGTAGAGAAACACATTCTTGACATCAAGCTGATATAACAACCAATCTTTTGCAACTTCTACAGAAAGTAGTATCCACAGTGTAGAATGTCTCGCAACTGGAGAAAACGTGTCCTGGTAATCCACCCCATAAGTCTGGGTGAATCCTCGTGCCACCAGCCTTGCTTTGTAGCGATCCACGCTACCGTCTGCGTTGTGCTTGACGGTGAATATCCATTTACAACTGACAATCGAAGCACCATTGGGAGCGGGAACAATGCTCCATGTTCCTCTAGACCGTAACGCTGCCATTTCTTCTTTCATTGCCTGGCGCCACTGCGTGCTCTGTAGGGCCTCTGTGTACGTACGTGGGATGGTAACTGCGGATAGTCCCACTACAAACCTCTTATAATCATCAGATAGATGATTTAGAGAGACACGCGTTGTCAGCGGGTAGGTAGCACACCTGCGTCGAGGCTTTCTGAGGGCAATAGGAAGATCATCATCCCCACTGTCCTGATGGTCTAAATCACCCTGTATACCATGAAGAACGCCTGTAGCATCAAATGGAACAATATTATCCTGACATACCTGTGGCGTGCTGGATGATATGGACGACCTAGGAGCATAGGTGCCATTATTCGACCTACGAGTGTAAACCAAAGGTAGGAAATGCTGTGGAATAACTGGAGGAGGTGGTGGTGGTGATGGAAGTTGTGTTTGGTGTTAAGGTACCATGAGATCCATTTGGTGGAAGGGACGGTGGAGGAGGAACAACACTTTCCTCTCCAGTAGTACTATTGGATAACCTGTCACCTGTGGGAGAGAAATACATAATGGATTCAAAGAATGTAACATCAACACTCACATAATATCTTTTGCCAACAGGATCATAGCATCTATACCCTTTTTGGGTGCGAGAATATCCGACAAACACACATTTGACAGCTCGAGGTGAGAGCTTGTCACGACCAGGAGTGAAATCATGGACAAAAGCCACAAACCCGAAGACTCTGGGAGTAAGAGAAAATAAGTCCTTCTCGGGAAATGCAATCAAGAAGGGAATTTTCTCTCCAAGACTAGTATACGGCATACGATTAACCAAGTAACCAGCGGTGAGAACTGCATCCCCCCAAAAAGAATGTGGTGTACGACTCTGGATCAAGAATGTGCGCGTGACATCAAGAAGATGGCGATGTTTTCTTTCCGCCACACCATTTTGTTGTGAAGTATAACTGCATGACGTTTGATGAACAATACCCATCGAACTTAGAAACTCTGATAAGTCAAGAGTTGTAAATTCCAGTGCATTATCTGTACGAATGAATTTGACGTCTGCAGAGAAAACATTTTTGACTTCCAAAAGAATTTTTTTTATAGTAGCACCTGCCTCAGATTTGTTTCAACAAGAACACCCACGACACTCTAGAATAATCATTGACAACCACCATATAATAACGATGTCCCTGATGATCAGGAACACGACTCGGACCCCAAATGTCAAAATGAAACAACTCAAAAGACCGACTACTATAACGACTCGGACGACTCGGAAAGGAAGAGTGATGATGTTTCCCAAGTTGACAGGCTTCACAATGCAATGTAGTGCGGGTGGGGATCTGTGGTAGAACAGGACACAACTTCTGCAGCGGTAGATGACCAAAGCGAAGATGCTAGAGTAATGGTGAAACGGGTCCAGAAGGAAGAGTAGCATGCCAACGCATTATGGTAAGGCAAGCCTATACAAACCTCTCTGCTCACGGCCATGTCCAATCACCCTGCCAGTCAGTATGTCCTGAAACACAAAAGAGGATGGATCAAATATGGCACTACAATGGAGATCTCTTGTAAGTTGACTAATGGACAACAGATTCATCTGAAAGTCAGGTGCATATAAGACATTCTGAAGAGTTAGAGAAGGTGCAATAGATATCTCCCCCTGACCAATAATGGGCAATCAAACCCCATTGGCAATGACAACTGATCTGCCAGGTGAATGAGCTCTATAGGTAGAAAATTGCATTCTGTCGCCACACACATATGATGGGATGCCCCGGAGTCCATAATCCAATCTGTCAGGTCTGAATATGAACTACTAGTGAGCGCCTAATGAGTACCTGAAGAGCTAGACGATGCTCTGGCGGATGCTGCAGCCTCTGTGGTACCTGGAGACGAAGATGTTGGAGTAGACATCATATCTCGGAGCCTGGATACAATGTCATCAAGGCGACTGTCAGGCGTAGGTGCTGCAGAAGTCCCTGTTTGCTCAGCAACTCGTGCTGAGGCTGGATAGCCATGCTTATGGAAGCATGTCTCCTCGGAGTGGCCAGGACGATGGCAGTGAGCACATAGGCCACGATGTCCACCACCTCCGCGACCACACGGTCCACGACTGCGAAAGTGAGATGAACTTCCTCTGCCTCTAGTAGCAGCCATAACCGAAGGAGTAGGCTGTGCAGTTGTCGCTAAAGTAGTAATCCTGCTCAGGCGCTTATAGACCTCTTCCATTGGTGGAATAGTCTCTCCAGTCAGAAGTTGAGTACGTGCTGCATCGTACTCAGGATCAAGAGAAGATAGAAATACTCCAGTCATGGTGGCGTTACGATACGCCTATTGTTGCTCTGTGCCGGTAGTGATGGGCATGAAACTGTGTAATCTCTCACACATGCCCCGCAAGTGAGAGAAATGAGCATGTAGTGGGCGACCATTCTGTTTGGTCGAGAAGATATCGAACTGCAATTGAAGTATCTTGCTTTCATTTTTCGACTGGCCATATGTATCCGCCAAGATATCTCACATGGCCTTCGCCGTGGACTGATTCACAATATCATTGGCTATCTCCGTAGTCAATGTCCCGGAGAGCCATATGCGGGTATAAGCATCATAATCCCAGTCTCGTCCGTCGGCTCGGAGTCAGTCAATATGTGCTCCTTATTGTGACACTGCATGAGGGTACGGAACTGCATAGACCAAAGCTCGTAATTGGTCCCATCCATCTTCACAATTGGGTCTGGTCCTTTGAAGACACCCGAAGATGAGAAAATGTCACCCTTGTTTTCCGCCATGATACGGAAAAACCACGAAACACGGACTGACTGAGTGATAGAATGAAAGATCTTTGTCTACATATTCATAGATGAGATAGGTTGTATGTGCAAACTCATACAACCATCTCTACCTCCACAAATGTGCCTCTACCCCGGCAGTAGAAGTATTGTTCTTCCCTCCCAGGTCTGTACACGGGCCTTTAGGCTACTCCGCGACAGCCCTAAGCGACTGCACCACCACAGGCAGCCCTAAGGGCCCCTTTTGGGCGAGATTGGATGCCGCAACGGTACTCAGGGAAGCAAAGGACGCCGCTGTGGCGACCTGGACTGCAGGCAGTACATAGGTGCGTGCAACGCACGGGGTTGGAGCGGTGCACATCGCGGCGCAAGGGACGATGCAGCGCTCGGGGGCAGCGCCCAGGAAGGTGCGGCGCGCAGTGGCGGCGCCCAGGAAGGTGCGATGCTCGGGGGCGGCGCACGGAGGAGGAGTGGGGGGTGCGACGGGTGTAGGGTTAGGGTTTCTGGGTGGGATACGGGAACCCGGTCTAGGACCGTTGCTCCGATACCATGTTGAGAGAAGAAATTTCCATAGCATTAGAATAAACCGAGGGCTCTCTTATATAGCAGAAAAGCCCTTGGGTTAATTACAAACTTAATCCTGAGAAAAGGCAATAACATATAGAAACATATATAATTATCGTAACACACAACATTTACATATAAATTTCATGATTGCTTATAATAAATCACGAAAATGAGGAACAAAATTTTCGCAATTGAATGACATTCACACTTCATTTAACCATTCACATCATAACACGCGTCACCTCAGAATATTTGCATTTAGATCCAATAATATTACATGTATCGACAAGAAATATTGTCATTCTATACATGTATCCCAAAATACAATAAAAGAGAAGGTAAGCATAAGAGAGTTACAATTATTTGTATAATGGCTATAAGGTGTGCCGTCAAAAGAAATCGTCTAAACCTCAGATGCTCAGAGCCTTGGGAAGTATCTACTGTGTTGCAGATGCCTTCCCTGTCATCCATGTTAGGACAAAAGAATGTCAACAAAAGTTGAGTGCAATCAAATTTATAAAATTAACAGACATTTAAGTGGTTACACTTGATAGCAAGTAGATAGGTATTGACATTGTAATTATTTAAGCTACTTGCATGGAAAGTTGGTTTTCTGGCTACTCAATGTGTAAATCCATTTCTTCACTCATTATAACATAATTATCATTAATAAATTCATTCCTTGATTCATTATATGATCATGATGGGAAAAGTGATCTACATCTCAATTTACAATCCTTTTCATTGTTATAAGATGTGATGATAGATCTTATTTACTGAAGATGATTGATGAATATTTCCATCATCTGATCTTTAACCTCACCAGAACCTACTAGCATTACAGTAATCGAACTCAAGTGGTGAAAAAGCCTCCTAAGAGACTTTTCCATCTGGTCTTCCTAGTGGAAGTGCGGTCCAGGAGAAGGCTAGGCAAACACCAACTACGCACCTGAGACGGGTGGGAGAGACTCTCCGGTCTTAGTCACTCCAATCCTCTCCGATCGGTGTAGGTATGGGCTAAACGAGCTCGAAGAAAATCGAAGGTCCTCCAGCCTAGGCACCCTAACAGAACACAGGGTCATCAGAACTGGTCAAAAAGAAATCATGTGGATCCCAGAGAACCATAAAAACCAGCGAGCTCGCGTGAAATCGTAGAAGAGATTGGGATCCTAGATCCGCGCACTAGGCGGCCGCTGCCCTATCTGAACATCCTATTTCCAGCCCATTTGAGGGTCACCGCGCCCTCACACAGTCAGGTATAAGGGGCACCATGATTGGCTCAAATAACAATCATCACTGATTCATAACACCAAATTATCTCAAGGATTTCAGAGTAATGTAGATCACTTAAATTCTTGGTCCGTTAAAGCACTGAGATACTTGGATAATTTATCATTGATCAGTTTAAACCACTAATTATCTGAGAGTAGATAAATAGGATCATATATAAGAATATGTCAAAATACCAATCATTATGCCATAGGCATATATATTTGATTCATATCTAGGTTTATTATGATAAAATCCAGTGTATGATGTGGAATAAAATATTTCTTACCTTTTTTAATCCAATTATTGATGTCAGTTTTAGAGTCCAAGTTTTAGAAATCAATTCATGCAAAATCTTCAAATTCTTTTCATCTTTAAGATATGAGATTAATGGTCTGGTAGTTGATCTGAAATTTAGTCCAATTCATGACAAATTTCCCCAATATTTCATCATACACATGAGATCCGTGGCCAATAATTGATATGAAATTTAGTTCAAATTCATGCCAAATTCCCTCAATATTTCATCTTTAACACATGAGATCAGTGGCCAATAATTGATATGAAATTTAGTTCAAATTCATGTCTAATTCCCTCAATATTTCATTTTTAAAACATGAGATCAATAGTTTAATAAGTGGTCGAAACTTAGAGTCAATTTCATATATTTTTTTAATCAAAATTTGAACAATAACATAGCTTAATTCAAAATTTCGAATTATTTTTTTTTGAGAACATTCATTACATTCATTTTCTATATTCTTTTCAAATAAAAATTTTGAACAACAACATATTCTAATTCAAAATTTCAAATTAAAATTTTTGATAAGCAGTACATACATTCAATTTTTTATATTCTTTTCAAATCAAAATTTTGATCAGTAACATATCCAAATTCAAATTTTCAAATTCAAAATTTTGAGAAATTCAATTTTCTATATTCTTTTCAAATCAAAAATTTAAAAGTAACATATCCTAATTCAAATTTTCAAATTAATTTTTTTGATAAGAAGTACAAACATTCAATTTTTTTTATATTGACATTCAATTTTTTTATATTCTTTTCAAATCAAAAGGTCTGACATTAGTATCAATTGCATGCAAAAACCCCTAAATGGAAATCTTAGAAATATGAATTAATCAATTCATGCAAAATCTTCAAATTCTTTTCATCTTTAAGATATGAGATTAATGGTCTGGTAGTTGATCTGAAATTTAGTCCAATTCATGACAAATTTCCTCAATATTTCATCATACACATGAGATCCGTGGCCAATAATTGATATGAAATTTAGTTCAAATTCATGCCAAATTCCCTCAATATTTCATCTTTAACACATGAGATCAGTGGCCAATAATTGATATGAAATTTAGTTCAAATTCATGTCTAATTCCCTCAATATTTCATTTTTAAAACATGAGATCAATAGTTTAATAAGTGGTCGAAACTTAGAGTCAATTTCATATATTTTTTTAATCAAAATTTGAACAATAACATAGCTTAATTCAAAATTTCGAATTATTTTTTTGAGAACATTCATTACATTCATTTTCTATATTCTTTTCAAATAAAAATTTTGAACAACAACATATTCTAATTCAAAATTTCAAATTAAAATTTTTGATAAGCAGTACATACATTCAATTTTTTATATTCTTTTCAAATCAAAATTTTGATCAGGAACATATCCAAATTCAAATTTTCAAATTCAAAATTTTGAGAAATTCAATTTTCTATATTCTTTTCAAATCAAAAATTTAAAAGTAACATATCCTAATTCAAATTTTCAAATTAATTTTTTTGATAAGAAGTACAAACATTCAATTTTTTTATATTGACATTCAATTTTTTATATTCTTTTCAAATCAAAAGGTCTGACATTAGTATCAATTGCATGCAAAAACCCCTAATTGGAAATCTTAGAAACATGAATTAATCAATTCATGCAAAATCTTCAAATTCTTTTCATCTTTAAGATATGAGATTAATGGTCTGGTAGTTGATCTGAAATTTAGTCCAATTCATGACAAATTTCCCCAATATTTCATCATACACATGAGATCCGTGGCCAATAATTGATATGAAATTTAGTTCAAATTCATGCCAAATTCCCTCAATATTTCATCTTTAACACATGAGATCAGTGGCCAATAATTGATATGAAATTTAGTTCAAATTCATGTCTAATTCCCTCATTATTTCATTTTTAAAACATGAGATCAATCGTTTAATAAGTGGTCGAAACTTAGAGTCAATTTCATATATTTTTTTATCAAAATTTGAACAATAACATAGCTTAATTCAAAATTTCGAATTATTTTTTTGAGAACATTCATTACATTCATTTTCTATATTCTTTTCAAATAAAAATTTTGAACAACAACATATTCTAATTCAAAATTTCAAATTAATTTTTTTGATAAGCAGCACATACATTCAATTTTTTATATTCTTTTCAAATCAAAATTTTGATCAGTAACATATCCAAATTCAAAGTTTCAAATTCAAAATTTTGAGAAATTCAATTTTCTATATTCTTTTCAAATCAAAAATTTAAAAGTAACATATCCTAATTCAAATTTTCAAATTAATTTTTTCGATAAGAAGTACAAACATTCAATTTTTTTTATATTGACATTCAAATTTTGTATTCTTTTCAAATCAAAAGGTCTGACATTAGTGTCAATTGCATGCAAAAACCCCTAATTGGAAATCTTAGAAACATGAATTTTGGAGCAAATCAGAAGGTCTGAAATTAGGATCAATTACATTAAGAGATCAAGATCTAATAAATGGATCTTGAATTGGATTCTTTGTATGCATAGATGGCATCAAAAGAAGGATTGTATTGTACCTTTGAATATCTCTAATTTGGATGAAATTGGGCTTGAATAGATGGCAACACTTCCTGCTGCAACGGTTGCTGCTTTGCATGCAATAGATGGCTCCAGGAACAGCTCCAAGAGCAGCAACAACAACAAGAATCGCTGCTGTAACAGCGGCTCCAACTCCAGTTCGGATCAACAACAAGAATTGAGGGGAGCAACTGCAGCTCCTGCTGCAAATTTGCAGCAGAAAAGGGGGGAAAATGGGGTTCTCCGGTGGAAATAGAAGGATTTTTAGGAAAAAGTACGGGGAAAAGGAAAGAGGAGTGGCTGTTATAAATAAGAAAGGGGAAGGGCCTTGGTGTTGCCAAATGGAGGGGAAGAAGGGGCCATGTGGTGTGTTGTGCAGAAACTTTTTTGACTTATATATATATATATATACATATATTAACCTTTTATCTCTAACTTATTTGGAACCCCTAAGTTATCCCCATTTTTACTATGCATCTCTGATTCTGATGAATAATAACTCTTTCGACTGTCTCAGAATGACGATCACATGAGTATAATATTTATATTTTTCTATTCTAAGATGGATTCAAAAAATGGCGAATTACATTTTTGATTTGTGATTAAATTTTGTGATTTAAAAGGGTCAAACGACCTCCGATCGACAAGTGATTGATTTTGTTGGTTTCGATTTGACAATACGAACTTTATGATGGTCTCCATTTATTTTTGTGGTTTCGACTACGTCACTGCTTTTCCGATGACACGAATTACGGTGCACTCGATTTTTGATCGATTGTTCCCAAACGAAATTTGATTTACGATCTATGGATCGAATCATTTAGTATCGATCGATAGTTTTATCGGATCATATGGACCCTAATCGGGTCGGGTTCGGTTTCAAATCCGTGTGTTACGAATATAAAAAACTCAAAGAGAGTCTCGCCCTCGAGACTCGTGTCAATGTTACTATGTGTTCTATCTGGGTTTCACTTATGATTTCTTACCATAAAAACCTCTAAGGTTTTAAACCCATAAAAACCTTAAAGAGGAGACAATCCTTAATCTAATACATAAAATTTAATATTGACATGAGAGTTATCTGAAAAGAGTTGCGGGTATCTTACCTGCATATCCGATTCGTATTCCTAGGTTGCTTCTTCGACCCCTTGTCGGTGCAATAGCACAATGACCAAGGAAATCTCCTTGTTGTGAAGCTTTCTCACTGTTCTGTCTGAACCGACTTCTCCTCATATGTCAAATCAGGCTCTATACCAAGATTCTCGTAATCGATGATACGACAAGCATCATGAATGTATTTCTTCAAGTTTGATGCATGAAACACATCATGTATGGTCTATAAGCGTGGATGTAGAGCTACTCGATAGGCCACCTTCCCTATTCGGGCAGTAATCTCAAACGACCCAACATATGATGGCTCTAACTTACCACAAACATCGAGTCTTTGTACTCCCTTCATGGGAGATACTCGCAAGAACACCCAATCTCCCACCTATATTTATAGGAATTTCATCAGTGTGTATGATTAAGTTGCATGTCAAATAAGTCATATTTGAATTTGATTAAGAGAAGAGGACTAAATTACCTGTAACTTCAAATCTCTTCTCTGATGATCTGCATAGTTCTTCTGGCAGCTACCGTCAGAAGCTTCATCCTTACAAGGTCAACAACCCTTGCAGTTTCCTCCAGGAGATCCACGGAGTAAAGAGCATGATCACCTACCTCACGCCAACTAAGAGGTGCGAGGCATCTCCGCCCGTATAGGGCTTCGAATGGTACCATGCATATACTGGAATGATGGTTGTTGTTGTATGTAAATTCTATTAATGGTAGGTGGTTCTCCCAGGATCCTTTCCACTCAAGAGTACATTTCCGTAACAAATCCTTAAGTGTCTGGATAATGCGCTTGCTCTGGCCGTCAGTATGTGGATAGTAAGCGGAACTCATCTTCAGCTCTTTCTGTAATGCTGTCATAAACTGATACCAATAATGAGATGTGAACCTCGAATATCTGTCAGACACAACCTCTCGAGGTATACCATGCAACCTAATGATATTACGAACATATAACCTGACCAACTGAGATGTAGTATAAGTCGTGTTGACATGTATGAAATGAGTTGACTTGGTTAACCGGTTAACAACAACTCAAATAGAATCATGACCATCTGATGTCCTCGGTCGTCCAGTGACAAAATCCATAGAAATACTCTTCCGTATCCACTCGGGAATGGGGAGAGACTGTAGCAACCCTGGCGGTCTCTTGTGCTCTACCTTGACCATCTGACAGGTCATGCACTTATTAACATGACAAGCTACATCTCGCTTCATCCCATCCCACTAGAAATACTCGTGTAGATCACGATACATTTTCGTACTGTCGGATGAACAAACAATGTTGAACTGTGTACTTTTTCAAGAACGTCTCTTCGTTACTGCTCATCATAGAGCACCACAACCTGACCAACCTTCCAACAAATAGACTCTGCCACTACAAAATCATCACATTCATCCTTGATAGCACGCATGTATCTATCTTTGATCCAAGGATATGTCTTCTGAACTTCTACTACGTGATCTCATAAACTGCTGAATCGTAGAGGCACGATAGTAGATGTGAATGCATTCTCATAAGGATGCCAGCCAGTCAAAGCTGCGAGCATATCCTACGTGTATAGCCAGTTTGCCGTACCCTTTTTATGGGCTCTTCTACTAAATGCATCTACCACCACGTTTCCCTTATCGAGGTGGTAAGAATTTGTGCAGTCGTAATCCTTCAGTAGCTCAAGCTACTTGTGTTGTCTCATGTTCTAAGTTACGAAAATGAGAAAATTTTTTCCGTAATTGAATGGTACTTACGCTTCATTTAACCGTTTTCATCATAACACATGTCACCTCAGAATATTTGCATTTATATCCAATAGTATTATATGTATTTGTTAACACATATAGTAGTAGTATCTGTACCACTTCTCTATTTTATTTTCTTCATAGTATGCTTTATGTAATTTACCCATAGGCTACTCTCCTATATAAGAGAGCCTAGGGCTTATGGAATGAATAAGCCATTCATTTTTCCCAACATGGTATCAGAGCGACGGTCCTAGACCGGAGTTCTCGAAACCCTAACCCTAATCCCACCATACCCGTCGACCTCTCCTTCTCGCCCCATTGGCGTCGCCTGAGCTTGGCTTTGCTCCAGTGCCGCCTCTGCTGCGCCATCGCCTCCTGCTGCGCCACCGCGTGTAGCCTACACGCTTCTCCTGCGCGCATAGCGCCTCCTTGCAGCGCCTGTGCGCGCATCGCACCTGTGCGCGAAGCGCGCGACACCTGCGCTTCCCTGAGCCCCTTGCGCGCATAGTGCCTGTGTGCAGTCACCTGTGCACGACCCTGTGCGCAGTCACCTGCACGCGACTCTGAGCCTCCTACGCACGATCACCTGTACGCGCGACCAACTGTGCGCACCCCTAGTGCATCTCCACTGCACGCATCTCCTTCGCGTGCATCTTCGTGATCCAGTGCGTGCATTCCTGCGCGCGTGAAGGCCGTAGCACGCACATCTTCATGGGGATAGTTGCTTGAGGTCTACACATGCAACTAATCCCGTCTATGTCATTGTAGACAAAGCTCATCTTCTGTCAATCGCTCCAGTCTTCCATCTTCAGTATGTCAGAAAGCAAGGCTGATATCCCATCTATTGGCGCCTTTCGTGGTCCAGCGCCGATTGTCAAGATGGACGGTACAAACTATGAACTGTGGGCAATGCAGTTCATGAGTATGATGAAGTCAACAGGTAAGAAGCACATTCTTACGGAACCTGAGCCTGCAGAGAAGACTGGAGTCAATGCCTCATGGGAGGCCGATGATGCATATGCCAAGGTTTGGCTATCTGGTACGTTGGCTATTGAAATTGCCAACGACATCTTACATCAACCCACAACCAAGGATATGTGGGATATTCTGGCGGCGACCTACTCTCAGGCGAAGAACGAGACGAAGATTCTGCAACTTCAACATGATATATTCACAATAAAGCAGAATGGTCATCCTCTACATTCTCTCTACACATCACTGAGAGGGATGTTCGAGAAGCTCTATAGCTTCATGCCTCTTACTGCCACACCAGAACAACAGAAGACATACATGAATGCAACCATGGTGGGTGTGTTCCTGGCTGCACTTGATCTAGAGTATGAGGCAGCACGATCACAGATTTTGGCAGACTCGACTATTCCTCCCATAGAGGAAGCTTTTCATAGATTGAGTCGGATCACAGTTCCTTCTACAGCTGCGAGTCAGAATTCTTCAGCCATAGCAGCAAACAGAGGTCGCGGATTTCATCACCAGGGCCGTGGACGTGGACCTCGTGGAAGGGGTGGCCGCACTAGGCCAACGTGCACCTACTGTCACCGAGTTGGACACAATGAAGATACATGCTACTCGAAGCACGGATTTCCTGCATCCGCACGAGCTGCTGAGCAGATAGAGCCCCCATCTGCTGCTACTTTGGATCAACGGTTCGACGATCTTGTTGCCCGTCTAAGGGGCATTATTCCACCATCTGGACCAGCACCGACTGCAGAGAGTCATCTGATGCTGCTGCTTCTGCCTTTGCGTCTACCAGTACCTCAGGTAGTATACTTGCACTGAACAGTAGTAGATCAGATACTTTACCATGGATTATGGACTCGGGCGCTACACATCACCTATGTTGCGACCAGAGTCTGCTTTCAGGATACACTCAGATCCCTCCAGGTCGGACAGTAGTGATTGCCAATGGCACTCATTCCCCCATCACTGGTCAGGGGGAAATGACATCTTCTATGCAGCTCAAGAATGTGCTACATGCACCTGATTTTTCAATGAATTTATTGTCAATTAGTCAGATTACGAAGGATCTACATTGTCGGGCAATTTTTGATCCATCTTCTTTGATTTTTCAGAACATCCATACGGACAACGTGATTGGTCGTGGCTATGAGCAAGGAGGCCTCTACCGCTTGAATCAGACTCCTTTTGCTGGATCATCATCCTCTTCCTCTGGACAAGTATCAACCTTATTATGGCATCTGCGTTTTGGTCATTTACCGCTTCAGAAGTTGCGTCAAGTTTTACCCTATGGTCTCCCTCACACACTTATTCAGTGTGAGGCGTGTCAGTTGGGAAAGCGTCACAGGTCGTCCTTTCCCAGTCGTCCAGGTCGAAGTAGTACCTCCAAGTTTGAGTTATTTTATATTGATGTCTGGGGTCCGAGTCGTGTACCTGATCATCAGGGACACAGATTTTATATTGTATTTGTGGATGATTTCTCTAGAGTGTCATGGGTGTTTCTGATGAAAAATAAATCTGAAGCAGGAAATATCATTATCCATTTTCTGAATGAAATACAAAATGTTTTCTCTACATCTGTGAAGCTTGTGAGAAGTGATAATGCTCTAGAGTTGTGCACCAATATTCTTGCCAATTACTACTCCTCAAAAGGGATTATTCACCAAACATCTTGTGCTCATACATCTCAACAGAATGGGATTGCTGAAAGAAAACACCGTCACCTTTTGTTCTCACAAGATCACTACTTATACAGAGTCATGTTCCCTACTCCTACTGGGGTGATGCAGTTCTCACTGCATGTTACCTAATCAACCGTATGCCTTCGTCTGTCTTGAATGAACAGATTCCGTTTTCACTTATTCATCCTGACAAGGATCTGTTCACTCTTACTCCTCATGTGTTTGGGTCGGTTGCATTTGTCCATCAGTTATCGCCTGGTACTGACAAGCTCTCTCCTAGGGCTGTCAAGTGTCTTTGTTGGGTACTCCAGAACTCAAAAGGCGTAAGTGCTTTGATCCTCTACGTCGGCGGTATATGATCAGTGCAGATGTTACATTTTTTTAATCTGTTATGTATTTTTCAGCATCAGGAGACAAGCAGCTACCACCTATACCTCCTGATGCCATATACATGACACCACCACCTCAGATGTCGTCACCACCACCACCGCCTCATATGCCATCACCACCACCACCACCACCACAACCGCCGCCGCCGCCTATCTCACCGCTACCGTTCCATTATACCCGCAGGCCTCCTCCAGCTCATGGTCATGACTCGTCCACTAGCTCGCCTATGGTATGTAATGAAAATATTAATGTTGATGGATCTGACGACATTTCTGAGCAGGATGTGGTGCAGGAGCCAGATGAGCCTACAACTGATTTGGATGTTCCCATTGCTTTACAGAAGTCAAAGAGGAGCTGTGCTAAATATCCATTATCAGCATCCGTATCTTTTGAGAGGCTATCTGGAGATTCCAGGTCGTTTGTTATGGCACTTTCAGCTATAGATATTCCACAGAATCATCATGAGGCTCTGCAGGATAGTAGATGGCGGCTAGCAATGGAAGAAGAAATGGCGGCACTTCAGTCCAGAGGAACTTGGAGTTTGGTTCCTATACCTCCAGATGTGAACCCAGTAAGCTGCAAGTGGGTGTTCACAGTGAAGCACAATGCATATGGCTCTTTTGACAGGTACAAGGCGCGTCTGGTTGCACGTGGCTTCACACAGACATACGGGGTGGATTATCTTGACACATTCTCGCCTGTGGCACGTCATTCCACTCTACGGATCTTGTTGTCAGTTGCAGTTGCTCGAGACTGGCCGCTTCATCAGTTGGACATGAAGAATGCATTCCTATATGGAGATTTGCAGGAAGAAGTTTATATGCAACAACCACCTGGTTTTGCTGTTGAGGGGGAGTGTTTCAAGGTATGCAGGTTACATAAGGCTATCTATGGCCTTAAGCAGAGCCCCAGAGCATGGTTTCAGAAGCTCTCGGATCTCTTCGAGAAACAAGGATACAAACGCTCCAATGCTGATCATTCCTTGTTTGTACAGAAGACTGCTAGAGGTATCATTGTCATTATGGTTTATGTTGATGACATCTTGATTACAGGAGATGATGAGCAGGACATAAAGCAAGCGAAAGAAATGCTGGGTAGTGAATTTGTCACTAAGGATCTTGGTGTCCTTAGATACTTTCTGGGGCTTGAATTTGCTAGAAATTCATATGGACTAGTAATGTCACAAAGGAAATATGTTACAGATCTGTTGAGTGAAACATGTATGCTTGGGTGTCGACCTGCTACGACACCAATGGATCCTAGCATGAAGCTTTATGAAGATAACGCAGAGGAGGTGGACATGAGAAGATACAGAGAACTGGTAGGCAAATTGTTGTATGTCACGATCACTAGACCAGATATATTATTTGCAGTGAGTCGCGTGAGCCAGTTCATGGAGCAACCACGCCAGGTGCATATGGATGCAATACATATGATTCTTAGATATCTCAAATCTTCTCCAGGTGCAGGTCTGCTATTCAAGAAAGGAAAGGGGATGTCTATCTCAGCATGTGCAGATGCAGACTATGCAGGATGTCCCAAGGATAGGAAGTCCACCTCAGGGTATGCCGTCTATGTTGGAGATGCCCTAGTCTCATGGAGAAGCAAGAAACAAACGGTGGTAGCTAGATCTAGTGTTGAATCTGAATATAGGGCTATGGCCCAGGCTACTACAGAAATGATGTGGGTGAAAGCTGTGCTTACAGACCTATGTTTAGATGTACCACTTCCTATGAACTTGGAATGTGATAATCAGGCTGCCTTGTTCATTGCAAACAACCCAACATTCCATGAGCAGACCAAACACATTGAGGTGGATTGTCACTTCATACGTGTTATGATTCAGAAAGGATTCATTGCTACGTCCCATGTTACCTCAGAGAATCAGACTGCGGACATATTCACCAAGGCATTGCTACGAGGCCCATTTCAGAAGTGTGCTTCCAAGCTGAGCATGATTGATATCTATGCTCCATCTTGAGGGGGAGTGTTAACGCATATAGTAGTAGTATCTGTACCCCTTCTCTATTTTATTTTCTTCATAGTATGCTTTATGTAATTTATCCATAGGCTACTCTCCTATATAGGAGAGCCTAGGGCTTATGGAATGAATAAGCCATTCATTTTTCCCAACAGTATTGACAAGAATATCCCAAAATACAATAGAAGAGAAGGTAAGCACAAGAAAGTTACAATTATATGTACAATGGCTATAAGGTGTACTGTCAAAAGAAATTGTCTAAACCTCAGAAACTCAGAAACCTGGGAAGTATCTACTGTGTCCCAGACGCCTTCCCTACCATCCATGTTAGAAACAAAAGGATGCCAACAAAAGTTGAGTGCAATCAAATTTACAAAATTAGCAGAAATTTAAGTGGTTACAAAAGATAGCAAGTAGATAGATATTGACATTGTAATTATTTAAGCTACTTGCATGGAAAGTTGGTTTTTTGGCTATTCAATGTATAAATCCCCTTCTTCAGTCATTGCAACTTAATTATCGTTAATAAATTCATTCCTTGATTCATTATATGATCATGACGACTGTTGGGAGAAAAGGATTCATTATATTGCAAAGAACCCTAGACTCTCTTATATAGAGAAGGCCTATAGTAAATTACATAAGATGAAAACAAGAAAATAAAATACAAAGAGTATATAAATATTTCCACACTCCCCCTCAAGATGGAGCATAAATATCAATCATGCTCAGCTTGAAAGAACACTTCTGGAATGGCCCTCTGAGCAATGGCTTGGTGAAGATGTTGGCAGTCTGCTCTCCAGAACTGACATGAGAAGTAGAAATTAAGCTCTTCTGGATCATATCTCTAGTGTAGTGGCAGTCTACCTCAATATGTTTTGTTCTTTCATGAAAAGCATGATTATTAGCAATGAATAGCGTGGCTTGATTATCACGTTGTAGATGCATGGGTAGAGGTACATCTATATGCAAATCTTCTAATACAGCTCGAACCCACATCATATCAGTACTTGCTTGTGCCATGGCCCTATATTTAGATTCATCACTAGATTTAGCCACCACTGTTTGTTTTTTGCTTTCCCAAGAAACCAAAGAACTACCCGCAAACACTACAAAAATCGAAGTAGACTTTCGATCCTTAGGACATCCCACATAATCCGCATCAACACATGCAGAAATAGAAATGTTTGTTTCTTTTCTGAACAACAATCCTGTGCCTGGAGACGACTTTAGATACCTTAGTATCATGTATATGGCATCCATATGTACTTGTCTAGGCTGTTCTATGAACTGACTCACCCGACTCACTACAAAAGCGATATCAGGTCTAGTGATAGTATTATAGAGAAGCTTACCCACCCTTTCTCTATATCTTCTCCTGTCAACCTCATATGTATCATTATCATATAACTTCATGCTAGGGTCCATAGGTGTAGTTGAGGGTCGACACTCACTCATGCCCGTCTCAACATGCATATCTGTAATATACTTCCTTTGGGTTATCGCAAGACCATGCGCATTACTGGCAAACTCCAACCTCAGAAAATATCGTAGAGTGCCAAGATCCTTATTAACAAACTGATGGCCTAGAAATGCTTTTGCCATCTTTATCCCCTGTGTATCATCTCCTATAACCGGTATATCATCAACATACACCACGATGACAACCATACCTCTAGAAGTCTTATGGAAGAACAAAGAATGATCTGCATTTGATCTTTTGAACCCTTGCTTTTCAATTAGATGGGAAAGTTTCTGAAACCACACCCATGGGATTTGTTTAAGACCATATATCGCCTTATGAAGTCTACACACCATGTGACTTTCCCCCTCAGCAGCAAACCCCGAAGGCTGCTGCATGTAGACTTCTTCCTGCAGATCACCATACAAGAAGACATTCTTAATATCAAGCTGAAACAAAGGCCAATCACGTACCACAACTACTGATAGAAGGACACATAGAGTCAAATGACATGCAATTGGAGAGAAGGTGTCCATATAATCCACACTGTATGTTAGAGACGAGCACGATTCTAGTTGATGGTCTGCCTCTTGCCACCTCCGACGCTGTCGAAATGTGGGGATATGAGGTCGGCCTGCTTGCGGTGGGCTCGTCGAAGGCGGAGTATTGGCTGAAGATGGTAATGGTGGTGCCATTATCGGGAGGAGATTCTTGGTGATTCGGTTGCGATGATCGCATATTTCGAAATTTGATATCGACCATTTATGGAAGATGTTGAATGCCTGCTAGAGAGGTTTTCTCGGGAGCTTGATCCCTTGTGAAAGTTAGCTATTCTTTTTATGGCTAGGGCTTTTTTTAGTATCCTTCTGGTATTCATCCTCGGTCGGTTGTTAGGGGTTCGACCCATATATGCCATTTAAGTGAGATCCCTCAAACGCACTCAGGGTCTGTCTTGCTGCCTCTTTTAGAGCCCACAAAAGACCTGCCTCTTTTGGAGCCTTCAAAAGACCTGCAACCACTTTCAGAGCCAACAGAAGACTCTATTATCGGACCTGTTTACGAACTGGTTTCTCAGCCTGAGTTGGTGCTCGAAGCAACCTCCTCAATCAATTTACACGCTGAGGAGACCCACGAGGGCATTAGGCAGGTCCTCTTGGTGCTGAACCTCTGGAGCCACGCGTGCCATAGTTGAAGACCCACCTTGGGTTAGGGATTTGAATCATGCAGTTGAGGTCCTTGCTTCGACGTACTCGCTGAGTTCCGAAGTTGCTGTGGGGACCTTGCAACCTTCTTCTTCGCTCGTCTCTAACCTTTCTTCAGGGTGGAGGGTTAAGCGGTATCATAATTGAAAGATGGACCAGGACGTTGGAAAAGGTATCTACGGTCATTGCGGCTCATAGATTATAGATTGCTCAAGCAACATGGAGCAGGTTGGGTTAGGACACGGAGTGCGAGAACTCTAGTCGACCGTCACTCCGATAACATGTGGAGAGAAAATAATAAGTTGCTTATTCATGAGGCTCTAGGGTTCTCTTATCTAAAGGAGAAACATGTTGGAAAAATTACATAATGTAGACAAAAGGAAAAGAAATAAATAGATTAAAGAAATGGATAACTGTTAACGCATACAGTAGTAGTAGTATCTGTACCTTTTCTCTATTTTATTTTCTTCATCGTATGCTTTATGTAATTTACCCATAGGCTACTCTCCTATATAAGAGAGCCTAGGGTTCATGGAATAAACAAGCTATTCATTTTTCCCAACATGGTATCAGAGCGACGGTCCTAGACCGGAGTTCTCGAAGCCCTAACCCTAACCCCACCCGCTGGCCTCTCCCTCTCCTTCTCTCTCGAGTGGTGCCGCCTCTAAGCCGCCTCTCCTCCTGCGCGTGTAGCTGCTCCAGTGCCTCCTTCTGCGCGTGTTGCTGCTCGCGCGTCTCCTCCTGTGCGTGTAGCACACCTCCAGCGCGCCACGTTCTCCTGCTGTGCAACGCGCGTGCGCCTGCACGCATCGGACCCTCCAGCGTGTGCGCAGGTGCGCATCTTGCAGCGCCTGTGCGCACATAGCGCCTGTGTGCATAGCACCTGTGCGCAGTCTCCGGTGCGCGACCCTGTGCGCAGTCGCCTGCGCGTGACCGTGGGCCTCCTGCGCGTGATCATCTGTGCGCCCGCCTAGTGCATCTCCAGTGCACGCATCTTCTTCGCGTGCATCTTCCTGATTCTTGCGCACGTAAAGACCGTAGCACGCACATCTTCATGGGGATAGTTGCTTGAGGTCTACACATGCAACTAATCCCGTCTATGTCTTTGTAGACGAAGCTCATCTTCTGTCAGTCGCTCCAGTCTTCCATCTCCAGTATGTCAGAAAGCAAGGCTGATATCCCATCTATTGGCGCCTTTCGTGGTCCAGCGCCCATTGTCAAGATGGACGGTACAAACTATGAACTGTGGGCAATGCAGTTCATGAGTATGATGAAGTCAACAGGTAAGAAGCACATTCTTACCGAACCTGAGCCTGCAGAGAAGACTGGAGTCCATGCCTCATGGGAGGCCGATGATGCATATGCCAAGGTTTGGCTATCTGGTACGTTGGCTATTGAAATTGCCAATGACATCCTACATCAACCCACGACCAAGGATATGTGGGATATTCTGGCGGCAACGTACTCTCAGGCGAAGAACGAGACGAAGATCCTGCAACTTCAACATGATATATTCACAATAAAGCAGAATGGTCGTCCTTTACATTCTCTCTACACATCACTGAGAGGGATGTTCGAGAAGCTCTATAGCTTCATGCCTCTTACTGCCACGCCAGAACAACAGAAGACATACAGGAATGCGACAATGGTGGGTGTGTTCCTGGCTGCACTTGATCCAGAGTATGAGGCAACACGATCTCAGATTTTGGCAGACTCGACTATTCCTCCCATGGAGGAAGCTTTTCATAAATTGAGTCGGATCACAGTTCCCTCAACAGCTGTGAGTCAGAATTCCTCAGCCATGGCAGCAAACAGAGGTCGCGGATTCCATCACCAGGGCCGTGGACGTGGACCTCGTGGAAGGGGTGGCCGCACTAGGCCAACATGCACATATTGTCACCGAGTTGGACACAATGAAGATACCTACTACTCGAAGCACGGATTTCCTGCATCCGCACGAGCAGCTGAACAGATAGAGCCCCCATCTGCTGCTACTTTAGACCAACGGTTCGACGATCTAGTTGCCCGTCTGAGGGGCATTATTCCACCATCTGGCCCAGCACCGACTACAGAGCCTCAGTCTGATGCCGCTGCTTCTGCCTCCGCTTCTACCAGTACCTCAGGTAGTATACTTGCACTGAACAGTAGTAGATCAGATACTTTACCATGGATTATGGACTCGGGCGCTACACATCATCTATGTGGCGACCAGCGTCTGCTTTCAGGATACACTCGGATCCCTCCAGGTCGGACAGTAGTGATTGCCAATGGCACTCATTCCCCCATCACTGGTCAGGGGGAGATTAGATTGACATCTTCTATGCAGCTCAAGAATGTGCTACATGCACCTGATTTTTCTATGAACTTATTGTCAAGTAGTCAGATTATGAAGGATCTACATTGTCGTGCAATTTTTGATCCATCTTCTTTGATTTTTCAGGACATCCATACGGGCAACGTGATTGGTCGTGGCTATGAGCAAGGAGGCCTCTACCGCTTGAATCAGACTCCTATTGCTGGATCCTCATCCTCTCCTTCTGGACAAGTATCAACCTTATTATGGCATCTGCGTTTTGGTCATTTACCGTTTCAGAAGTTGCGTCAAGTTTTACCCTATGGTCTACCTCACACACCTATTCAGTGTGAGGCGTGTCAGTTGGGAAAGCATCACAGGTCGTCCTTTCCCAGTCGTCCAGGTCGGAGTAGTACCTCCAGGTTTGAGTTATTTCATATAGATGTCTGGGGTCCGAGTCGTGTACCCGATCATCAGGGATACAGATTTTATATAGTATTTGTGGATGATTTCTCTAGAGTGTCATGGGTGTTTCTGATGAAAAATAAATCTGAAGTAGGAAATATCATTATCCATTTTCTGAATGAAATACAAAATGTTTTCTCCACATCTGTGAAATTTGTGAGAAGTGATAATGCTTTAGAGTTGTGCACCAATATTCTTGCCAATTACTACTCCTCAAAAGGGATTATTCACCAAACATCTTGTGCTCATACATCTCAACAGAATGGGATTGCTGAAAGAAAACACCGTCACCTTCTTGATGTCACAAGATCTCTCCTTATACAGAGTCATGTTCCCTACTCCTACTGGGGTGATGCAGTTCTCACTGCATGCTACCTAATCAACCGTATGCCTTCGTCTGTCTTGGATGAACAGATCCCGTTTTCACTTATTCATCCTGACAAGGATCTGTTCACCCTCACTCCTCGTGTGTTTGGGTCGGTTGCTTTTGTCCATCAGTTGTCGCCTGGTACTGACAGGCTCTCTCTTAGGGCTGTCAAGTGTGTCTTTGTTGGGTACTCCAGAACTCAAAAGGGGTACAAGTGTTTTGATTCTCTGCGTCAGCGGTATATGATCAGTGCAGATGTTACATTTTTTGAATCTGTTATGTATTTTTCAGCATCAGGAGACAAACAGCTACCATCACCACCTCCTGATGCCATATACATGACACCACCACCTCAGAAGCCATCATCACCACCACCACCACCACCACCACCGCATCCTATCTCACCGTTCCCGTTCCATTATACCCGCAGGCTTCCTCCAGCTCATGGTCATGACTCGTCCACTAGCTCGCCTATGGTATGTAATGAAAATATTAATGTTGATGGATCTGACGACATTTCTGAGCAGGATGTGGTGCAGGAGCCAGATGAGCCTACAACTGATTTGGATATTCCCATTGCTTTACGGAAGTCGAAGAGGAGCTGTGCCAAATATCCATTATCAGCTTCTGTATCTTTTGAACGGCTATCTGGAGACTTCAGGTCGTTTGTTATGGCACTTTCAGCTATAGATATTCCACGGAATCATCATGAGGCTCTGCAGGATAGTAGATGGCGGCTAGCAATGGAAGAAGAAATGGCGGCACTTCAGTCCAGAGGAACTTGGAGTTTGGTTTCTATACCTCCAGATGTGAACCCAGTGAGATGCAAGTGGGTGTTTACAGTGAAGCAAAATGCAGATGGCTCTATTGACAGGTACAAGGCGCGTCTGGTTGCACGTGGATTCACACAGACATACGGGATGGATTATCTTGACACATTCTCGCCTGTGGCACGTCATTCCACTCTACGGATCTTGTTGTCAGTTGCAGTTGCTCAAGACTGGCTGCTTCATCAGTTGGACGTGAAGAATGCATTCCTATATGGAGATTTGCAGGAAGAGGTTTATATGCAACAGCCACCTGGTTTTGCTGTTGAGGGGGAGTGGTCCAAGGTATGCAGGTTGCATAAGGCTATCTATGGCCTTAAGCAGAGCCCCAGAGCATGGTTTTAGAAGTTCTCGGATCTCTTCGAGAAACAAGGATACAAACGCTCCAATGCTGATCATTCCTTGTTTGTACAGAAGACCATGAGAGGTATCATTGTCATTATGGTTTATGTTGATGACATCTTTATTACAGGAGATGATGAGCAGGGCATAAGGCAGGCGAAAGAAATGCTGGGTAGTGAGTTTGTCACTAAGGACCTTGGGGTCCTTAGATATTTTCTGGGGCTTGAATTTGCTAGAAATTCATATGGGCTAGTAATGTCACAAAGGAAATATGTTACATATCTGTTGAGTGAAATAGGTATGCTTGGGTGTCGACCTGCTACGACACCAATGGATCCCAGCATGAAACTTTATGAAGATAACACAGAGGAGGTGGACAGGAGAAGATACAGAGAACTGGTAGGCAAACTGTTGTATGTCACGATCACTAGACCAGATATATTATTTGCAGTGAGTCGTGTGAGCCAGTTCATGGAGCAACCACGCCAGGTGCATATAGATGCAATACATATGATTCTTAGATATCTCAAATCTTCTCCAGGTGCAGGTCTGCTATTCAAGAAAGGAAAGGGGATCTCTATCTCAGCATGTGCAGATGCAGACTATGCAGGATGTCCCAAGGATAGAAGTCCATCTCAGGTTATGCCGTCTATGTTGGAGATGCCCTAGTCTCATGGAGAAGTAAGAAACAAACGGTGATAGCTAGATCTAGTGCTGAATACGAATATAGGGCTATGGCCCAGGCTACTACAGAGATGATGTGGGTGAAAGCTGTGCTTACAGACCTATGCTTAGATGTACCACTTCCTATGAACTTGGAATGTGATAATCAGGCTGCCCTGTTCATTGCAAACAACCCAGCATTCCATGAGCGGACCAAGCACATTGAGGTGGACTGTCACTTCATACGTGATATGATTCAGAAAGGATTCATCGCTACATCTCATGTTACCTCAGAGAATCAGACTGCGGACATATTCACCAAAGCATTGCTACGAGGCCCATTTCAGAAGTGTGCTTCCAAGCTGAGCATGATTGATATCTATGCTCCATCTTGAGGGGGAGTGTTAACGCATACAGTAGTAGTAGTATCTGTACCTTTTCTCTATTTTATTTTCTTCATAGTATGCTTTATGTAATTTACCCATAGGCTACTCTCCTATATAAGAGAGCCTAGGGTTCATGGAATAAACAAGCTATTCATTTTTCCCAACAATAACTAATATCACTACCTAGTAAAAATAAGGAAGTTTGTTGAGAGCTTTTGGATGTTTGATTTTGATGACCATAGTGCAATGATTCAACAACTACGACTTTCTACCTATTTTGGACTGCTGAAGGCAAAATGTGGAAAGACAGCTTTAGAAATATATTGTTGAAATGGTTACTTATCAGCTCAAGTTCTATTCTGGAATAATAGACCTGGTTGGAAACTTCCACAGAAAAAAAGACTACCATTTCTTAAGGATTGTGTTTTGTGTTATTCCATGGAATTCTTATTGGTCCTTAAATAATATATGATCAGTGATGCCCATACTGAGGAAAGCTTAGCCCGTTTGAATGATGGAAAACATGTTTAAATCTGCATCAGTTTGATTGAATTGGCAGGCCATATAGTTTGGTAATGGACTAGTACAAGTTGATATGCTCTTATTCTCTCCACTCCTGCTCTTTCCATCATTTTCTTTTTTTAGCCTATTTGATAACCTTTTTCAACCTATTTAAATGCGTAATGAATAATAACAAGCTTTCATTTTTCTCTTTTTTCTGAACTTGCACAAGCTACACATGGTTGTGGCTTTCGTTGGAGGCATATATGGTAGATCTAGGAATCCAACTATTAGTTATATTCCATATAGCATGATGACTTGCTTTTTTCTATACAAATGCTGTTATATTGGATTTTGTCAGATGTAGGTATTCTCATAGGAGTATAAAATACTTTTTTATTGTCCACATAGGCAGCAATTGTCTTGGGAATGGTTTGTCTGTTGTATTGCTAGCCTTTTCTCCTGTTATTGAAAAAATGATTTGAACCAATGGAAGGTGCAAGGCAGAGATCGACAACTTGTTAGAAGCGTGGCAGATAAGCTGGGCTTGGAGGGTTCCTACATTCCTCGCACATATATTGAACAAATTCAGCTAGAAAAACTTCTGAATGAAGTTATGGTATGTTGATTTTGAGAAGTATCTTATAACCATTCCATATTTTCATATGTAGTTTTGAGTTCTGATAGAATAAACTGACATCTATATGGCATCATCAAATTTTAGGCTTTGCCTGCTGATTTGAAAACAAAGCTTAGCATAGACGACGATATGGTTTTGAGCCCACGGGATGTAACATCTCGAGCATCTGTTGATAGGACGATCACAAGAACCAGCCACCTTAAGGGGTACAAATGCTTTTCGCCCAACCGTCAATGATTTCTTGGCGATGCTAAGCAAACTCTAATCATTTTTCTTTATTGATTATATGTGAATGGACCGTCTGTTTTAAGATGGTGTGTTTTCTCTCAGTGTAGTTTAGAATATGATCCAAAGGTGCTCCCTTTAGGCTAATCCATTGAATTGTGATCCAATGGACTGTTTTGGGACTAAACCTGCTGTTCATGGCAGTGGATCCGGGGCATGGTCCATCAATTTTTGTAACACAAATTTGTTTTTGTTCTTTCTTATATATAAAATTTTAGTTCTGATTCTCTCTGTATTCCTTCTATAGGTGTTATTTTCATAGATGTGAAATTAGTTGGGGTAAGTCGTGATTTTCAGTCTGATTGTGATTTACCATTCATTCAAAATTGTATTCTTATGTTAATATGAAATTTTTATGGGAATATCAAACAGTCAAATGCCACCATGGAGGCATGGGATGTAAACATGGAATTGAGATCCGAACAATTTGAGGCCATGTAGGCTGCAAATTTCTCATCATGATTCTTTCTCCTTATCCCACCATCATGATCTTCAATCCTCATCACCATTCCTCCACCTTCCTTATGAGTGTCCGTGAGTCGTACTACTTCACTTTATCCCTGTGTACTTAACTTCCTCGCCGCCCTCTGCAATGTTGACTTTGGATCCTCTAAAAATGTTACTTTTGACATAGTTTAGCCACTGCAGTATCTGCCTGATTCTTCTTTGGAGAAATGGATCCAACCGCTTGTGATAATATCAAGGTCATTGATGTTGTGGAAGAATAACCATGCTTTCTCTCTCAGGAGACAAGTCTGAAGTTTACTTCATCTGCAACAAACATGATTTTTTTTTCATTGGAAGAACTGCGATACATTTTGCACCCTTATCCTGCAAAATCCTGCCTTCAAAATGTGGCAAGTGTAGTTTTCATGAGTTGTGCAAGGGCAGAAATATATGTTTGCCTCCTGCATATGTCTATGCATATCTTCTTCATATTATGCATGTCTGCTTATGGCCTAGTTGCGAATATCTAGAGATAATCAAGAAATTAAAATCATTTGCACGCCCTCATCTTTTCTTTTGTTGCTTAGTGTGTGTAATTTTGACCATGTATCTTGATTGTATGCAGTGGAATGTCGCAATCATACTCAACACAGAGGGAAAAACATATCTCAAAGCTGGCCAGGCTTACTGTTTCTCGTGGAAGGGCTGATGGAAAAGTGCCCGAGTCACCTTCCATTAATCAGGTTAATTTTGTTTTCTGAGACTATATCTGCTCCACAAAAGTCATTTTTAATTCCGGTTGTCTTCACATGTTTATTTTCCAGGGTGTTGTTAATCAACTATCAGAGCAAATTTCTACACTGAACGAGAGGATGGATGAATTTACATCTCGAATTGAGGCCCTTAATTCAAAATTAACCTCACAAAAACCTTCAGTTAGCCAACAAAATCTTGTTCTCCAGGATGAAGCGTGCAATGGATCTGGACCCACAACACTTTTTATGTCTGGACTGGGGAATGGTACACTGATACCAACTTCATCGTCATCTTCACAATTGGCCAAAGAGTCCTCACTTGTGGATGAGGTGATGAGAAAGGCCTCTTTCTATTTCTTCTTTGAACTTTTCTGACATGAACAGTTTTGGGCTTGGATAAATTGCATCCTTCATGTTCCGACTTTTCACTTGGTAAAATTTTAGGGTAATTCATAATATGCTGTCTTTGTCCCAACAGATAGCTGCTATGTCTCGAGGCCAGCGTCAGATTCTACACCAGTTAGACAACCTGTTGAATCTTCTCCATGAACATGTTGTCAAGCTGACTCTGGAAAGACAAAACAGGCGCAGGGACACAATTGTTGACCTTGATATGCTCACAAACCCTGTTTTTCTCACATTAATTGCAGGTGGTTTGGGGGTACTTCTCTTCAGGAGCTTCAGTCGCGGCTAATATCAACCCGATCCTCTTCTTGTGGCCAGATCACAAAGTGCTGCTGTTGATGTCATCCAGTTCGCAAAAACAAAAAATCATCACATACGGGCAAACAGTAGCATGATCCTTCGCTGATCAACAACAAGGCCCTGACTCATCTTTTAATTTTTCGGAGGAAATGGGGTTTAATATTGATGATGAAGCAATTTTATTCCTTCAGTGAAGATGAAAGTTACAGCTGAATGATGGTACACTTCTAAGTTACATGAGTCAATTTATGAGGCAATGTTAGCAAGATCGTTGCAGATCTACTTCAACAACGAACAGTCTTAGATGGAATCTGCACCAGTATCCAAGTAAAAAAACTTGGAACTTTTACACTTAGTATATAGCTCCATTTGTGAACACAATACTTGATTTCACCTGATATTAGGAAACCTTTTGGAGAATTATGCACCATCATGGATGAAATGTTTAAAACTTTTTTGTGTACACATGACGTGTTATTGGATAGATCCACATAATTATGGGGTGATAGGTTAATGAGAAGATCTGACAAGTGAATCTGACATTTTTCTATGTAATTCATGTTACACAATGTTAATCAAGTATTGACATATTGTGGATGAAGTTCATGAAGGAACTTAATTTTGTTCAAGACTGATTTGATTGTAGTTTTTGATTTTGAGTTGCGATCAACCCCATGATTTTTACCCTTAAATTGAGAGTTTTCGCGTTAAAAATTCTTCGTGAATCTGTAGTTATTCTATGATTGTAATTTTCTGTGGTATGTTTATAGAGAAAATATGTTTCCAACACCTAAGATTTAGAAACTTCAAAGGATTCATGTGGATATTGATATCATTCTTTTTATAGTCATTCTTTGAAACATTTTAACTTCTTCCACAAGTATCTCACTAATGCCAAAAAGAATGCGATGAGGAAAATCAACCACATCCATCTCTATAACCTACCCACTTTTAGGGGGCATTCGGTTTGAAAATAAGCATGAATAGGGATGGAGAATAAGCGTTTATGCTCTGTTCGGCTGGAAAAATAAGAATAAGAAGAATGAGGTAGAATAAAGATAGGTAAAGTGGAATAAAGATACGAATAAAGATGAATAATGTGAAATAATGAGATATATATGGGAATAGCTATACTTTTGAGAACTGCATCGGACGGACAAATAAGACTGTTTACCGTCAGTTTTTTTTGCTTCTGAGATCTTTTTCAGCTGTCTTGAAAAATACCGACGTTGCAGTAAAGCGACCTATATACATCTCTTACTCACGAACATAATAACATGGGTCTACGTACTGTCATTACTCTTGTACACGAACGACATGGAAAGGGACCGATAACGATAGAGACCAGAGCACCCTATAATCTGCAGTCGGGTGGCTGCTATTATAGGTTAAATCAACAGGGATAATATAATACTTTTCCCCTGCTATGGATATCGACTACCAGACGTGAAGAATATTTCACCCTTCCGAAGAGGTATAGGTGATTAATTTTTTACCGTTCCATCAGCCGATTTACCATTATGCTGCGGGTTCAAGACAGCGAAGATCCAATTCAAATCAACAGAATGGGTCGATCACGAGAGTTATGTCTTGTCATCTATACGGAGATGCCCAGTGCTCCCTGTTACTTGAGGACATATACAAAGTGTCTTCCTTAATTGGAGCATCGCGTCATAAATATGGATCCTCCACCATCCTACGTTTGTCGTTTTTTTCGCCCGTCTCGACCCACATACATAATACATCACTACAAATTATTTATGGGAAGATATAAAAATAAGGATTTTATCAGTTGTGCCCCTCCGATATATTGCAATTTCAGTTATGCCTTTCCCTTTTCAAGAATATCAATTGTGCCCCTGACATTTTGCTGTTCTATCACTTCTGCCCCTCTGCTACTTTAACCGTCACTGAGTTGAACTTAACCATAGTTTGGTAAAATTAAGAGGGGTGTATATTGAAAAAAGCCTGCATGGATCCAAACAAGGCAAAGATCATATCGACGTCACTGGTGCTCTCCCTCATCGTCGGCATGGTCGTGCTCGGCCGCTTCCTGGGGCCTACCTCCCTCACAGTCCTCGCTTCGGCCACCGTCCATCACCGCCATCGTCATTTTCTTCATCTTCCTCCTCCTCCAGTTTTCCTCGCTCGATCTACGCCGCCAGCTCTCCATGAAGCGTCGTGTCATGCTCGACGGTGCAAGGCACCAACGCAGCGACTAGAGCTTCCTGCACAAGGTTGTTGGAATCCCCGTGCGCTTCAAGCTCGACGTGATCGCCTACGCCACTGATGGTTTTCTCTTCGTCGATGGTTGTGACTCCACCTCCATCATCTTCCGCAGAGTGCTCGAGGATGGCACGGCCATCACCATCAAACGACTCCAGGCAACAGACGGTGACGCTCATGGCAATCGTGTCTTCCACTCGGAGCCCCAAGTGCGAGGACCTTGAGGCAGAGGGACGGCCTGGGGGTAGGGGGAGGCACGGGGGTGGTTGGTGGGAGGACCTGGGGACATGGGCATGGGGACGCATGAGGGGAGGGGGAGGTGCATGGGATGCAGGGTGGGGGAAGCTTGGGGTAGGGGCGGGGGGTTGGAGGGGAGGACTTAGGAGCAGAGGGAGGAGGAGGGGGCAAGTGGAGGCACGGGGGTAGCAGGTGGGAGGACGTGGGGTGGGGGCAGGGGGAGGCGCACGGGATGGGGGGAGTGGAGGGTGGGGGAAGCTTGGGGCAGGGGCATTCGGTTGGAGGGGAGGACCTAGGAGCAGGGAGAGGAGGCGAGGGAAGGTGGAGGCGGGGGGTCGGCAAGTGGCGGGGGGGAGCTCGGAGCGAAGGAGGCGGCGCAAGGGGGGGGGGAGCTTGGGGTGGAGGAAGGACTTAGGGCCAGGGGGAGGAGGCAATGGAGGAGAATGAAGTTGGGGAGGAGGAATATAAGGAGAGGAAGAGGATGGGGAAGGAGGAAGAAAAGGGTGAGAAAATGACTTTTTCCACATTTATTTTTTTATTTAATTCTTATTATATCCTCAAAGTTAGCGTCCGTTTGTGTTGGATATGGATGACCACCAACCCGAGCAACACAAGTGATAGAACAATAAGAAGTCGGTGGTATAACTGATATTACCAAAAAGGGAGGGACATAACTGAAATTGCAACATCTCAGAGGGACACAATTGATAAAAACCCTAAAAATAAACTGTGAGGACTAATGTTATTTCTAAACGGTTAAAAAGGAACAATAGCTCAGAATTGGGTAACATAGTTTTTCAGATCATCCAAGTTCTTATAAATCCGTTACGTGTGCAAGAAAGTAAAAAAATAACAGTGATGCCTAAAGAAATCATTTAATACCATATTCCTTAATTGCACATGCTCAAATTATTGGTGAATCGAAGAAGCACACACAAATAAAATCAATCACACAAGTACGAAGTCACATAGATTTACGGGATTCACATATAACTGGGCTACATCCTTAGGCGATGGGTATCGGTTTTCACTATTTGGAGAACAAGAAAATATAAATGATAAGGAGAGCTTTAATACTCATGAAGTTTATGTACTACTCCCGTACATATATATCCCTGATACGAACTGATATATATATATATATATATATATATATATATATATATATATATATATATATATATATATAGGGATTGGGGAGCCTACACCCATGTGTAGGTAACTTTCCTACACCCACCTCTTGTTCTCTTATTTTTTGGTTTTTTTTGAAATGGATCTTTAGGGGATTTACTTAGAATATTAAATGAAATATGTGCTTCAAATTTCATGTAAAACAGACATTCTTAACATCTCCATCGGAAGGGATCGATTTCAGCAAATTTCAGACCGTTAAAATTTGACTGTCATGATGGATAAGTTAGAAGTCTCGAAATAAGTTGAAATTTGAATGACGATATGATGATATAATGTGATCTAAATTCCCAAAAGAATTATCTCAAAAAAATAAAAAAATTTGAGGGAACAAGAGGTGGGTGTAGGAAAGTTACCTACACCTGGGTTTAGGCTCCCTTTTCCCATATATATATACCTGAATACAAATAGAACAACGAGATCCGGATCTTGATAGGATATGGTACGGCAGAAGGGAGTGTCTAAGACGATTCTTCAATTAGGGTCAGATAGTTAAGATTTAAGGCATATCAACAATCTCCATCTTGAATTGAATCCTCTGAGAAGCTTTACCAAGCTTCATCGTGCCACCACCGACCCCTCCTTGGGGCTATTGCCAACGGTTGATACTGAGAAAGTCTAAACAACGTTTGAACATAGCAAGTTTAAACATTGTCTGAATTTACGCCCAGGAACTGCCCTTGTGAACATATCAACTAGATTATCTATTATGCCGACCTCCTTCACCATGATCCTCCTCTCAGACTGAATGAAGTGATATCTAGCATCTATATTCTTGGTTCTCTCATGATACACCTAATCCTTGGCTAAGCATACTGCACTGAGACTGTCATAATATATTATACATTATCTTGTTGTAGACCAAAATCTCCAACTAAGCCCTTCACCTAGATGCATTCCTTTAAAGCTTCTGTCAATGCCATGTACTCTACATCTGTAGTAAACAAATAACTGATGGTCGTAAAGTAGTGTAAAGCCTTGAACTTGATCCCTCCCAGATCTTATATCATAAGATCCGGCTCGTAAAGAGGAAACCAAAAATTGATGTGATTTGAGTTGGATCCTGAAAAGGATCATGTGTCACGTTAAGGATGACTGGGAGTAGAACTACAGGTTGGGAATGCAACCTGTAGGTTTGTCGGAAGGAACCCGCATTGACGTTTCCCTAACTAGGTGGTATACAGTTGTCCTGTCATAATAAGTACGCACGAAATGAATGATTTGCAGCGCATGGTACTGAGAGCCAATATCTTCGGGTTGAACGACGGAAGATGTGGTTGTGCCATGTGGAGGTACGGATGGTTCAATAGTGGCTGGGTCACGATAATATGTATTTAAGCTGTTAGGTTATAATGTTAGCATGAGGTTTTAAGCAACTGAGTCCTCGAGGACGGTGTGCTCGTTTGTTTTGCAGGCTGAGGGTTTAAGACCCTGATTAATAAAAGAAAAGAAAATTGTCAGGATAGTATTGGAGGATTGGTTGAGGTGACGTGTGGCGGCATAAGCTTACTACGATCAACACAATCTCCAATCCTGAAGTATCCACAGCTTCGGAGTCCAAGAATGGTGGGGTTCCCCTGGACTAATCCCTGACGTGAAATAGAAAAGAATAGGACTTAAACTAATAAGAAGGAATGAACCCTTTTGTGATAACAAGTTTTGAAAAAAATACTCAATTTGTTTGCTTTTCTCTTCTTCGTTACTTAACATTTGCTAATTTTTATCCTATGATTGATGGAAAACTCAGCAGGTGTCGGTGAGCAAGAGCAAGGACTTTAGTAATCTAGCCAGTTAACATAGTCATTCAACCAGCCACAATAGCTCTTCTTTGTAAGGTAGTTAGTAATCTTTTGTGTATTTTCCTTTCAAGCCGATGTACATGTAAACGTTATAGTGGAATAATATTTTATGTGAACCTTATTTTGTGAATGGAAAAGTGATAAAATACTTTCTTCTGAGTATTTTTAATTGCAATCTATTTCTGAATGTTAGTTGTGATTCCTGAATAAATTATTGCTGAGTAATCAGATCCGGATATGGGAGGATTCGATGACCCGGAAAAGGGGGTCGTGACAGATTGGTATCAGAGCCTGGTTATTCCAGTAATTTATTTAGCAATTGAAAACTATGAGCGGTATTCAGAAACTAAGGTTGTATTAAGATCCTTTGATCTTAATAATTGACTGCAATACCATTCACAAGTCATTGTCCATTATGTACATCATGCTAATACATATAGGATCTGACCTTTGACCTTGACTCCTCTCAGGATAATGGCAGACCAAGACGTGTCTAGACAATTAGCGGCTATGATGACAATGCTCCAACATATGGGGCAAAGGCAGCAAGCATTGGAGGAGAGGCTCAATGTACAAGCTGGGAGACCCGAGGCATCTAAGCCTGCTGATGCTAGGATTGAAGGTTTTGTCCATCTTTCTGAGGAGGAATCTAGTTACCATCCTTTAACGGAGTCTGGTCCTACCCCGATTGAAGGAGCAATGAAGAAGGCCCATCTTAGACACCAAACATTACTAGATAATTATCGAACGGGAAAGATTCCTCGATTTAAAGGCATAGAGACACCCGCTGAGGCAAAATTATGGCTTGATGATGTCAGCAGGATGTTGAGAATGATACACGCACCAGCAGATACTTGGATGCACTTCGCTTATTACTCTTTAACAAACTATGCAAGATGACGGTGGAGAGACATTTCTAAGAAATTAGTATATCATGTTCCATGGGATGTTTTTGAAGAAAGGTTCTGAGCCCACTTCTGTCCCTCCCATCGGGAAGAATTGAAGAGGAGAGAGTTAGCCTCTTTGACCTAAGGATCCAAGAATGTACGAGATTATCGTATTCACTTTACGGAGCTGCTACGTTACTCCCCAGCTTTGGAAGCTTCATCGCAAGAGTGTCTTACCAAATTTGTTAGCAGTCTTCAGGGAGATTTGAGAGAGAAGCTTGCAGGTTTTAGAGCCACCACTGTAGATGAAGAAATGGACATCGCCTCTCGTATTGAGATGGAGAGGGATGAAAATTGTCAAAGAAGAAGATTTCACTTTACTGGTGGACCATCCAAACGTAAGACGAATTATAACCTAAGAGACAGTCGTTATCATCCAATCGGGTCTAATATAAGCTCGCCACAGACTTTGGGCTAGGAATTATCTGGAAGAAGGAGTTTCTCTAGACCTCCACTATATCCTCACGACTTAGCAATAGGAGATCGCACCTATGTGGTTGGGTCTTCAGCTCAAACAGAAGTACGTGTGTGTTTTTACTGTCATCAAGAAGGCCAAATCAAGAGAGATTGTCCGAAGTTGAGAGGGTCAGGGTTTAAATCAATCCCAATCAACAGTATAACATCCACCTCGAGCAATGGAGCAACACGTGGAGGAAGACATGGTAGAGTTCGTGGCTCACAAGGAGCGTCTCCTACACAGCAACCACCACAAAGTGTTACGGGTTCTAGCTTGCCTATTCCTAATGATCATCTCAATGCAATCACTGAAGAACAAGCCTACAATTCATGCATGACCGTACGAGGTACCATTACTATTCATGGCTTTTCAGTACTTGCCTTATTTGATTCTGGTGCTTCACATTCATTTATTATTCGACGATTGGTACCCACTTTGGGTAAGATATCAATAGAAGTACAACATTCCTATCTGATCAAAGGATCATGAGGACAAGTATTTATAATCCGAGAAATCCTGGATTATTGTGTAGTAATGATAGCAGGACATCAGTTACCTGTTTCCCTATTACTTATTAAATGAATGACTTTGATCTCATCCTTGGGATGGATTGATTAGAAAAGCATCATGCATGACTTTATTGTTTTCATAAGACAATAACGTTTCACCTACCTAACACGATAGAGTTCCAGTTCATTGGAAAGACATGCAATGATAATGTCGAATACATATCTACTCTAAAGGCTCAACAACTGTTAGAACAAGGGTGCCAAAGCTATTTAGCTTATGTAACCACTACATCAGGGTCAGACAGAATGATGGAAGATATACATATAGTGTGCGAATTTTCTGATGTATTTCCACAGGAACTACCTGGATTACCACCTGAGTGAGAGATTGAATTTGAAATCTCTCTCATACCTGATACTCAGCCTATCTCTATCCCTCCGTATAGGAAGGCACCAACTGAGTTACGGGAGTTAAAGGTAAAGTTGCAAGAACTGTTAGATAAAGGATTCTTTCGTCCTAGTACTTTATCATGGGGAGCACATGTCTTATTTGTCAGAAAAAAGCATGGGTCAATGCGATTGTGCATTGACTATAGACAATTAAACAAGAGAACAATAAAGAAGAAATATCCTCTACCAAGAATAGATGATCTCTTTGACCAGTTACAGGGTTCGGGTGTGTGTTCCAAGATTGACTTAAGATTTGGATACCATCAGTTGAAGATAAAAGATGCGGATATCCCCAAGACAGTCTTTCGAACTAGATATGAACATTATGAATTCTTAATTATGCCTTTTGAACTAACAAATGACCCAACAATTTTCATGGATCTCATGAATAGAGTATTCAAGGAGTTCTTAGATCACTTTGTAATAGTCTTTATTGATGATGTGCTTATTTACTCCAAGAATAAGTATATGCATGAATACCATTTCGGGCGGGCACTTGAAACATTAAGGAAGAACAAATCGTATGCTAAATATAGCACATGTGACTTCTGGTGATCTGAAGTATCTTTCTTAGGCCATGTTATTTCTGCAGAAGGTATATCAGTTGATCCTACAAAGGCTAGTGTGGTGATGAGTTGGGAACGCCCAAGGACTGTCACAGAAGTACGATCTTTTCTGGGTTTAGCTGGATATTATAGAATATTCGTGAAGGACTTTTCACGACTAGCATTGCCAATGACTAGGCTAATTCAGAAGGAAGTACCATTTATATGATCTGACACATGTGAAGCTAGTTTTCATACACTAAAAGAATGCCTAACATCTGCACCTATCCTTACTCTACCCTCCGGGAGTGAAGAGTTTACAGTGTACACTGACGCATCTAAAGAAGGACTTGGGGCAGTCCTTATGCAACATGGTAAAGTAGTTGCATATGCATCATGACAGCTCAGGACGCATGAAAAGAACTATCCAACACATGATCTTGATTTAGCTGTTGTAGTTTTTGCTTTAAAGATATGGAGACATTACCTATATAGTATTAATTTTAAAATCTTCACTGATCATAAAAACTTGAAATATCTATTTAATCAGAAGGAACTCAACATGAGACAAAGATGGTGGCTAGAGTTGTTGAAAGACTATCATTGCACTATCTCCTACCATCTTGATAAGGGAAATGTTGTAGCAGATGCCCTTAGCAGAGGAACTTATTCACCCGGGTTAGTGAGTGCTATCCGCTTCTGGGGTTTACTATCAACATTAAGTGAATGGAAAACATTTAATAGTAGTACTGATACTATAACTATTCCTCACAAATACAAGCCAGAGATCTGGGATAGAATAAAGAAAAGACAGTAGGATGATCCAGTCCTTAAAGACTTGAGACAACAACTTGAGAAGAATGAGATAGTGGGATTCTAGATACAAGATGGGTTACTGTATAACCATCACAGAGTTTGTGTACCAAACACACCTGAGCTAAGGAAAGACATCTTACGAGAAGCGCGCTGCTCAAGATTATTATTCATCTATGAATTACAAAGATGTATAAGGATCTTCATTCATACTTTTGGTAGCCGGGAATGAAGAAAGATGTTGCTGAGTTTGTGAATTCATGTTTCACTTGCCAGCAGGTAAAGGCTTCACAACAAAAGCCACCAGGATTATTGCAACCCCTCCCTATACCTGAATGGAAATGGGAAAGCATTTCCATAGATTTCGTTATTGGCTTACCTCAGATGACTGGTAGTAAAGATAATATCTGGGTTATAATAGATCGTCTGACGAAGGTAGCCCACTTTATTACAATAAGCTTATCTTTCACTCTAGACCAACTTGTTGAGTTATATATTACACATGTGATTCGCCTCCATGGTATCTCAAAGGAAGTAGTTTCCCGATCGAGATTCACGATTCACATCACACTATTGGGAGAACTTCATGAAAGCCTTAGGCACATAACTATGCTTGAGCACAATATATCATCCACAAACAGATGGTCAATCAGAATGTACTATTCAGACTTTAGAAAATATGTTACGAGCATGTGTCTTAAAATGGAAAGGATCATGATTGAAACATTTTCCTCTTGCAGAATTCACATGCAACAACAATTATCATACAAGTATTGGCATGACACCATTTGAGGTACTTTATGGATGAAGGTGTACTACTCCTTTGTGTTGGCAAGAGGTCGGGATAAAGAACCTTTATGATTCAGACAAACTGCAAGAGACACGGGAAGCTGTAGAGCTTGCTCGAAAAAGACTATTGACTGCTCAAAGTTGCCAGAAAAGCTATAGTGATACTAGACGAAGAGACCTTGAGTTTGAGGTAGGTGACAAAGTATCACCTATGAAGGGAATTCAGAGGTTTGGTGTGCATAGGAAGTTAGCTTTAAGGTTCGTGGGTCCTTTTGAAATCATTCAGCGGATTGGAAAAGTTACGTATAGACTTGCACTTCCTCCATATCTTTCGGCAATACATGATGTTTTTCATATATCAAGTCTGAGAAAGTACATTAAGGATCCAGAACATAAGATAAGTTATGATGATTTACATGTTGAGCCAGACTTGACATACCAATAAATGCCCGTGGAAATAGTAAGTAGAGATATCAAGAAGTTGAGGAATAAAGAGGTGCCTCTAGTTAAAGTATTGTGGCGGAACCAAGAGTTTGAAGAAGTCACATGGGAACCTGAGGTGGAAATGAGAGAGAAATACCTCTACTTGTTTGAGTGATAATACTATGTTTTATACATCTTCTTTATAAATAAAATAGTGTTCATTCTCTTTAAGGTTGTTATGATTTCAATTCTCTTTAAGGTTTTTATGCGTGCATTTCTAGTCTTGAGGACGAGACTTCCTTTAAGGTTGTTATAATTGTAAAGCCTTAAACTTGATCCCTCCCAGATCCTATATCATAAGATCTGACTCGTCAAGAGGAAACCAACGGAATTCGTTTCGTATGAATCAAACTTCGTTTGGAATTGTTATGATTTTGGGAAGAAAGAGAAGTAAAGAGGTTTAAGACATCATTAACTCATAATGACTGTTATTAAGACTAATTAAGAATGATTAAAGAAACTAATGATGGATTGAAAACCGCCAATGATAATTAGCAAACACTAATCAATAGTTAGCAAAAGATAAGCATAAGCCGTGAAAGTTAAATCGTGATTCGTAAAAATTAATCACGATTAGTGTTAATTAAGTATCATTAGCGAATCTAGAATCCTCTGAAATGTTCTAACATGAGCTCTAAGTTTCGGATAAGTTTTGGCAAAAACCATAGGCCAAAATCAAGGGCTGTTAACCACGTTAAGGGCTAAACCATGGTTTACTAACCATGGTTAGTGGTTTTCTGGAGCCTATAAATACCCCCCACCAATTCATTCTCTACTATTTCCACTACCACCACCGCCGAAGGGCTAGAGTTGAGAAGTCAGGAGGAGGAGTGGGAGGAGGGGAAAGAACGCTAGCGAAGCGTTGTCGGGAGAACGAGAAGGAAGGTATGATCCTCTCTTAGTTTGCTTCGTAAGCTAGACTTTCAATTCATCCTCTTTTCTTCCAAGTTTTGTTCTTGATTCATCTTTCTTTCTGATTCGTTTCCTATTGTGGTTCGAGGAGAAATCTGTGTAACACCCTACTTAGGTGCGGGTGGCTATGCAGGTCAGTGAACCCTGTGATTCATCACACATTCACTCACTTAAGATGCGTGGTGTCTACCGATTCTCCAATGCTTATTATTCTTTCTTTTCCATTTTTTTAGTTATTTTGATGGAAAAATCCGTGTAATACCCTACTTAGGTACGTATGGCTATGCACGTCAGTGAACCCTGTGATTCGTCACACATTCACTCACCTAAGATGTGTGGTGTCTACCGATTCTCCATCGCTTGCAGTTTGATTACATTATTTCAGTTTCACTGTTATTTTCCTCTCGATTGATTTTATAGAGGAAACTCTTTTCGTTTTTATTTTGAAATGTGTCCCGATATAAGCGGAAACTTTGGAAAAATTTTCCGAGAAATATGTCCCGATATAAGGGTAAACTCTGTCGAAATTTTACAAGAAATATGACCCAATATAAGGGGAAAATCTGCCGAAAATTTTCTAGAAATATCACCCCATATAAGGGGAAGCTCTACTGAAATTTCAAGAGAAAACATGTTCTTGGCGTTCTTCGTTCGTTCTTCACGTTCGTCGTGTTCTTCGTTCGTTCTTCGCGTTCTTGACATGTTCTTAGCGGTTTTGATACGAAAATCAAAGTCAGTCTTTTCAGGAGCCTTAAAACATCATTTCTGAAAACAAAACACGATAAAACATTGCATACGCGAGACAAAGCTCGATTAGGTAACAAAATCCTTCCTTTTGCTATTGTGTTTTCATACGAGATTATTTAAATTCTTGATTTTATATTTTTTGCTATGAAGAACCCAAATTTGACTTTTTTTTTGAAAAAGTCTGAAGAGTTGCTTTGTGATACCCACTAAAATAAGGTTTAAGCATCGAATCGATGCAGTGGCTTGGAAAGTTAGGGTTTGGGAGTTAAAATAGGCATAAATAAGAGTATATATACATATGAATAATATATATGTGAGTCTATACTAAGTGTTGCTGATTATGCAAATCAAAGACTTCACGAAAGAATTACATCATGGGAATTGATGTAGTTTGAGTTGGATCCTGAAAAGGATCGTGTGTCACGTTAAGGATGACTAGGAGTAGAATTACATGTGGGACATTCAACCTATAGGTTTGTCGGAAGGAACCCGTATTGGTGTTTCCCTACCTAGGTGGTAAAAGGTTGCCCTGTTATGATAAGTGCGTACGAAATGAATGATTTGCAACGCATGGTACCGGGAGCCAATATCTTCGGGTGAACGACGGAAGATGTGGTCGTGCCATGTGGAGGCACGGGTGGTTCAATAGCGTCTGGGTCACGATAATATGTATTTAAGCCGCTAGGTAATAATGTTAGCCTGAGGTTTTAAGCAACCGAGTCCTCGAGGACAGTGTGCTCGTTTGTTTTCCAGGCTGAGGGTTTGAGACCCTGATTAATAAAAGAAAAGGAAATTATCAGGGTAGTATTGGAGGATTGGTTGAGGCAACGTGCGGTAGCATAAGCTTACCAAGATCAACACAATCTCCAATCCCGAAGTGTTCACAGCTTCGGAGTCCAAGAATGGTGGGGTTCCCCTGGACTAATCCCTGACATGGAATAGAAAGGAATAGGACTTAAACTAACGAGAATGAATGAAACCTTTTGTGATAACAATTTTTGAAAGAAATTATACAATTTATTTGCTTTTCTGTTCTTCGTTACATAGCATTCGCTAATTTTTATCGTATGATTGATGGAAAATCCAACAAGTATCGGTGAGCAAGCGCAAGAGCTTTAGTAATCCAACCAGTTAACATAGTCATCCAACTAGCCACAGTAGCTCTTCTCTGTAAGGTAGTTAATAATCTTTTGTGTATTTTCCTTTCACGCTGATGTACATATAAATGGTTATAGTGGAACTATATTTTATGTGAACCTTATTTTGTTAATGGAAAAGTGTTAAAATACTTTCTTCTGAGTATTTTTAATTGCAGTCTGTTTCTGAATGTTAGTTGTGATTGCTGAATAAATTATTGTTGAGTAATCAGATCCAGATATGGGAGGATTCGATGACACGGGAAACGGGATCATGACAAATAGCCTTTCAAACTGATGACATAACTCCTCAAAGTGAAAACATAACATGTCATTGTTCTCCTAACATCAACATCTACAACATAATCTGAATTTGAATATCTGCAACCAAACATTAGGAATCACTTTTGCAGATGATGCTGATGTCCGATATTCATTTTAGGTAGCGGAAAATCCAGTTGACTGCATGCCCATGGATCTGCTAACAACGCTCACAATATGAACAATATCAGGTCTTTCTGCATACCATGGCATACATAATACTCCCAACTACATAGGCATAAAGAACATGTGACAAGTGTTCCTTCTCTACGTCTAACTAAGGTGTGAAAGAAACTGAGATTGAATATTCCAACAAATAGGGGTAAGTAGAGGCTTGGATATAAACCTCCCAAATCTCATTATAACTTTCTCAATGCAGTTAATTTGAGACAAGAAAATCTTTTCTTTTACAAGACCCCTAATGATCTCCATCCCCAAAATCTTTTTCGCTGCTCCAAGATCCTTCATATCAAACTCTAAACTAATGAGCTTCTTCAAATCATCTATGGTACTCTTCTTCTTGGAAACAATCAACATGTCATTGATGTAAAATAACAGATATATGAAGGACCTGTCATCCATCTTGTTATGGTAAACACAACAATCACATGGGCTACTATTGAACCCATGATCAATCATGAAGTTGTCAAACTTCTTGTGCCATTGTTTGGGAGACTGCTTAAGTCCATACAAGGAATTCTTCAATACTCACATATGATCTTCTTTGTTATGAAAGTAAATCCTTCTGGCTGGCCCATAAGAATGTCTTTTTTGAGTTCACCATCCAAAAAAGTTGTCGTTACAACTAAGTGTTCCATCTCTAAGTCGATGTGCTATGAGAGCTAGTAGCACTATAATGGATGTTTGTCCTACAATGGGAGACAATATCTTGTTGTAATCCACACCTTCCTTCTTACTGTAACCCTTCGCAACTACGCATGTCTTATATCCGATGCCTTCATTCCTTGAGATTCTTGTCTTTTCTTGAAGATCCATTTGCATCCATTGACCTTTCTCCCCTTTGCCAACTTGACAAGTTCACATGTTTAATTCTTATTCCTTTTCTCCTAGAAGCCCCCTCTGACCCCCTTCAGGGATAAATCCTTCACCCTTTCATATCAGAATTATATACTAGTTGCAAAGGGTAGAAAAGAATCCACCCTGAAGAAATTGGGGTTCCCCCTTGTCAACCCCCTCCTACTTGTTCTGGAAACACGTCTTCTTATTCCATCTTTTCCCGAATCCCCTTGAACTGAGAGGGTTGGTGTAGACTCCAACCCCTCCGGGAAAGTAATATATAGTATGGACGAAAGCCTTGATTTCTAATAGATTATAGAAGAAGTCGGGCTTTAAAGTCACCTAGTTTACTTCCCCCTTTTATTCTAATCCTCTAAATGATAATTGAAGGAAGACCCCCCCACCCCATCCAAGCCCCTTTGCCCCTTCCCACCCCGACTGCTAGACTTTCATATAATAAGCTTGAAAACTTGTCATTAATATATTTAATAATCTTAAAGATTATACGAAAGATGGTTATATCTATCTTGTTGAGCGGCATTGGTCTTATTCATCCTCTTTTTCTGGGCTAAGTTAGGAGAGTGAGAGTAGTGAGGTAGAGAAAGTGGGATCAACTGGTCTGGTAAGGATAGGGCATCGATAACAAGGTCTCGATCAGGGAAAGAAGGATCGACAGTGGGTAGAAAGCGTAGCGCTTCAGTACACCCCTGGAATTTCTCTAGTATAACTTTGAGCCTCTCTTGAAAGCATGACCGTATACAACAAAGGGCTTTTGCTTTCCTTTTTCACTAAAACGAAGAAGCTAATGGAAAGAATTGTAATAGCTTTAAGTGTGCTTGTAGGTAGGCATTATTCCTGCTTTAATAAGTGCAGTAGTGGAATGCCCTGCACATTAATCGTCTAACTCATCCATGCACCTGAGAATGATTCTTGGCTGATTAGTTTATTACAAAGTTTGCCACGATCCTCTGCCGAATTACCTCAGAGGACTATTGTATCATACCTTCTGGGGGTCTTTCCGAGAGTTCAGAACCAATGGTATAAGCATGGAAAGAGAAGCAAACCTTAGCAAATAACCTAGCAAGGACACAAAGGTTGGGTGTGTGGTGCAGGAATGTTGTCAAAGATCATCCTACCAATTATTATATAATTATATAAGTTCAAAGCTTGAGTTCTAATATAATAAATAGTTGCTCTTGTTGCCCTTGCTTCTACTCGAGTTTTCGAGTATAGTAGTGGGGCTCAAGGGAGTTCAGGGGGAAAGATTGTGCTCTATCGAACATACAAGGAATCAGAGGTAGCATTTTATCGATGTTAAGTCATGGACTGGTTTCTTCAACCCTTTTTCTATGTGTTGGTGTTCTATATGATCGACATCATACTTGACTTGTTAGATATTATGGAGGTTTAGTGAGCAAAGCTTATCACACTTCTCCTTCTGAACTTCCAGCACTGAGCAAGTGTCAGACTCTATACATCATGTTACCACTTAGCAGAGTCATGTGTTTTTAATAAACAGTCGCTACCCTCAGACCTGTGTCGCTTTCCCCCCAACTTCAAAGTAGGGGAGAGCACCCCTTCTCATGAAGTTACGGTGTCATTTTGTCGAGTTTCTTTGACATGGTATATAAAAGGTAGTTCTGAGGACTGTTTTTGACAATATCTTTATTAGCACTAGTGGCTTATGGCTTTCTGTAATCCTACAAATTTGGCTTAATACATAGAATGATAAAGGCTTTTCGGGTGCCTAGGTACCCACAAGCCTCGAAGCCCTCCTTTTGCTCCTAGTCAAAGAAGAGAGTTCAAAAGACTTGACAGACCTATAGGCAATTGCTAAATAAGCTTTTAGAGTAGCAAATCAGGTCCCTGAATCCCCAAAGCAACAATTCATTATTCAGATTCTTCCCCTATTATAGCCTCCCCATAAGTAGAGGGCTCTGGAAAATCTACCTCCTCCAAAATTTGTAGTGCAAATGCAACCATGTCTTCAAATTCATATATCTATTACTGATGTATCTCTCTACGAGGCCTGTCAATAAAAACACTTGGTTGCCTCTCCTCTGGCTGCTTAGCTTCAGGCTGTTCGGTAACAAACTGATCAAGAGTGGTGTGATCAACTATGTGATCATTACTTGGTGTTAGTTCAAACCTCACATATTCATGCACATCATCACTTGTCCATGCATCAACAGACTTACTATTCGAGTGAAGCATGAAATTCTCATCAAATGTAGTAATCATGCAAACAATAAATCTATGCTAAGAAGAGGACCATATTATGTACCCCTTTACTCTTGAATCATATCCTATCCCTTTCTTTGCCATTGATACTAGTTTTCCTTCACTCACGTGATAATGGGAAACATAACCAAATGTCAGATGCAAAGTCATGGACTAGTTTCTCTATCCCTTTTTCTATGTGTTGGTGTTCTATATGATGGACATCATGCTCGGCTTGTTAGATATTATGGGGATTTAGTGAGCAAAGCTTATCACACTTCTCCTTCTGACCTTCCAGCACTGGGTAGGTGTCCGGCTCTATACATCGTGTTACCACTTAGCAGAGTCATGTGTTTTTAATAAATAGTCGCTACCCTCAGACCTGTGCTACTTTCCCCAACCTCAAACTAGGGGAGAGCACCCCTTCTCACGAAGTTACAGGGTCATTTTCTGAGTTCCTTCGACATGATATATAAAAGGTAGTTCTGAGGACTGCTTTTGACTTTATCTGTATTAGCACTAGTGGATTATGGCTTTATGTACCCCTACGAAAATTGGCTTAATACATTGAATGATAAAGGCTTTTCGGGTGCCCGGATACCCACAAACCCCGAAGCCCTCTTTCTGCTCTTAGTCAAAGAAGCGAGTTCAAAAGACTTGACATACCTAGGACAATTGCTAAATAAGCACATAGAGTATCAAGTCAAGTCCCTGAATCCCCAAAGCAACAATTTAGTATTTAGATTCTTCCCTAGTTATAGCCTCCTCGTAAGTAGAGGGCTTTGGAAACTCTACCTCCTTCAAAATCCGTAGTGCAAATGCAACTATGTCTTCAAATTCATATATATATATATATATATATATATATATATATATATATATTAGTGATGTATCTATCTACGAGGCCTATCGATAACGACACTTGGTTGCCTCTCCTCTGGTTGCTTAGCTTCAAGCTGTTCGGCAACAACCTGATCTGGAGTGGTGTGATCAACTATGTGATCGCTACTTGGTGTCAGTTTAAACTTCACCTATTCATGCAGATCATCACTTGTCCATGCATCTACAGACTTACTATTCGAGTGAAGCATGAAATTCTCATCAAATGTAACAATCCTGCAACACATCTCTATGAACTTTTGAGTACTCAAAAATCATCTTGCAAGATCAAGAAAACTAATACATGAAAAGCAATTATAAATAATGATATGACAATACTTACTTTTTTAAAAATGGCAAGCAAAGTGAAGGACAAATGCACATCGCATATGCATAAAACACAATTAAAGGTTAAACTTGTGAGTGCAAAAGAGTTAGGTTCAAATTAGAAAAACTAAAAGTTTAAGTATTAACCTAATTATGACATGAAGAAGAAAAAGAAAGGGACCCCTTTGATACTTAGTAAGTGATTCCCTTCTTCGGCTCCTTGCTTGTGTCTATAATCTTTCAATAGTGCTCAACTTTGCTGTCCCCACTAAAACAACATCAACAACAACAATACTAGAACTATATATCAAATATTATCATCATACTCCAAAATCGAAATATCTTTGTCTCTATCATATTCTCAATTTTAAACATCATGAAAGGAACAAACATCATCTGCTTAGTGAAATACACCATCCAAAAGTCCTTGACTTGTTTTAGTGACATGATCATTGTGGTATCGGTTTCCCACCATATGATCAACACGTCATTCTTCATGATACCCTACACCTAAGAATCAATTCCTTGTTATTGGAATGAAAAAGAATATAAAATAGCTCTCGTATGAAAATCAAGATGCAATTGATGCCTTCAACTACAAATATAGCAACACTCAAGCATGTCCCAGCATGTCTTTCTTGTCATCCACCCTTCTCAACAAAAGTATCAATGCCTAAATTTTGACATAATTTCTTTGACAACTCCTTGCATAAAATCCATTAATTATATCTTCATCTGCTTATATTTTATTTACTGGATTATTACAGGAGCTGAGAAATACACAAGGAAATCCTAAGCATCGGTGTGGTCTGCTACCCACGTATAGGGTCTCACTACTGGATATGTTCTTTTTTTTGGACTGAACCCAACAACTCGAAACTTTGATGTCGATCGAGACTCTCGAATCAAAGAACCTGGGATTATGTTGCCCTCAAAGTCGTATGGCTCAACCATCTCGTTTTCTACCTCAGTTTGTTTTCCATTGTTGCTCCGTTGTATGTTCTTAATTTTCTTATTTCATCCTATGTGATGCTAATGGGTTGCAAACTTCTAACTTCACAGCTACATAATAACAGGGAGCTGAACTTAGGTAAAGCTTCGACACCAGAAGTGTTTACAGCGACCGATGTTTTAGATAGTTTAGGATCCATGCATGTAATTCTATGCTAAATATAATATTACATTGCAGTACCTTGCAAATGTTATTTATTACTCTGAAGTCGCGGTAAACAAGGCAGTCAATGGTTATATTGTCAGCAAAATAGCAACGAACATGTAAATATTGAGAGTTTAAAAAAATTAAAAAATGGTAAAGGGATAACAACGACAGTGTGCAAAATATCCCAAATGCCGATGTTAGGTTCTTTTCTGGAAACAAGTAATGTCCACCATTAATTAACAAATTGCCTACAGTAGCGGGCTACGACGTGACACATCCGTTGCTCCCTTGCCGGTACTGTTGCAGTTGCAGGCGGGGGCATTGTCAATGCTGCGTCAACTGTTTGCAGTGCTGCAGAGAGCTCTATGGTCCGGGGGATGAAGGAACCCATCAGTGCCTGCACGGCACTGCACTGCGCTGCACAATGAAGGGTCGTTAGAAGGAAGCCCCAGAGGTTCAACTTCTCGATGAAGTAGGTATATATATCTTTCTGCAAATGCATGGTCGTGATTGGTGCAGCAGATATAACCCAAGCTAAGGAGGGCTGCATCACACCAGCTGTTTTTGCTGTCCGAGCACCCGTGACCGTGAGGATACAACAGTTAAACCCTGTTCGTTTGGGGTATAAAGAGGAATGGAACAAGGGGAATAAGCCCCCAACACGCTTCCCCGTGGTACGACTATTCCCCATTATTTCATCTTATTTCACTTTTATTCATATCTTTATCCCACCTTACCTACCTTTATTTCACCTTATTCTCCTTATTCTTATCCTCCAGCCGAACGGAGAATAGACCCTTATTCCCCTTATTCCCCATCCTTATTCCTGCTTATTCTCCTACCGAACGAGCCCTTAAGATGTCATGCACCATTACCAAAATGGGAGCAGGAAGAGTATCCTGCTGTAGAGAGGATTATCACAGATGTGATGTAATCTTCTCTAATTTTTTTGTGATTTTGATTCTAAATCTAGCTTTATAGATTGAATTTTTTGATTAAGTTCTATATATCCTCCAAATTTTACTCAAATCCGCGCTTCTGCGATTTCGATCTTCAACATCCAACCCTATGGATTATATCTTCAATTAACTTCACATATTCTCCAATTTTCGCTCAAATCTTGGGCATTTGCTATTTTTCTTAATGGTAAAAGGTCTGATTAACACTTAAGCAACTTAAATCTCATTTAAAAAGAATCTAACTTTTGATCATTAAGATAAATTAGCAAATGCTCTCGGATATGAGCAAAAACTAGAGGATATGTGGAGCATTAATTGAAGATATAATCCATAAGATTGGATGTTGAAGATCAAAATCATAAAAAAAAATAAATTTCCATTACAGCTGCTGTAAGAGGATCCTCTTTAAGCTACCTCAACCCAATTCTGACTGCAAATAGATGACCGAGATACATGTAGGACCATGTGTATTCATGGAAAAGGTTTGATATATACACATATGGATACTTATATATGCTTTTATAAAACATTAATATATATGGTTATAGTAAAATATTGAACATTAATATATATGGTTATAGTAAAATATTGAATAGTTGGATACATGTTTATCTATCTACGTACATTATGTGTGTTTACGTCGCATGCATGTCTGTATGTATGTAGGTATATATAGGTGAACATATACATGCAAGCATACAAAACACATACACAAATGTATTCGCGTGTAATAGATTTATAAGATCTTATTTGTAGGTACTTTATAGAAATATGATATAGATGTTAAACATAGGAGTTAAGGGTGAGCCATTATGCAATAAAAGTTATTGTGAGCCATTCCTTTAACAAAAATAAAATATAATTAAGTTTGCAATTATAGATCATTTGCATAATCAGGATATTGTACCATACCCATCTTGATATCACACAATTGCTTATCTAAAAGTTAGATCATAGAGGCAGATGCAAGGTTGTGGATCTAATGAGTTAGGTTGAGGACGAAACGAGTATCGTCAAGTGATTATCAAGAGAGGATTTCCAATTTAAAAAAGAGATGACAATCTTTCTCCAAAAGATGATGTCCAACTAACTTTTTGATGCAAATACTCTATAGGAATAGAGATTCGAATTTGACAAATAAGTTAGGTCAATATGTAGAGTAAAAGTTAAGTATTGACAAAAAATCAAACTATTGACCAAGAATGTTACATTGCTGACCAAAACGGTCAATTGTCAAGATGTTGACGTTAACTCATAACGTGATTCATATGCAATTCCTTGGAGATTATTGAAAAACACACCCCTGATCTAAAGGATAAAAAGATCATTGTATCAACTAGGTGAATTTTAGCAGAAAAGTTTATTTGTTTATTTACACCCCTAAGCTTTGATGTATAGTAAAATTACGAGAGTGTCGAACTCAGGGAGGCAAACTGTTGGAAACTATGGGAAAATAGTAGAAAACTAAGGTTTATGAGTTTCTTAGTTTTTTTTATTTATTTTTATAGAGTTTCTAAATTTTTATTTGATTTTAATGAATTTTATATTATTTTTTGTGATTTTAATATACCTATGAAAGAGTATAAGTATAAATTTTTTAATTTTATATTTTAGTTTTAATTTTTATGGTTTTTATGAATTTTGATTTTTTATTATTTACTATTTATTTTGTTTTTGGGTTAACATAAAAAATAGGAAAATATACTTTATAGAATTTTTGTAGAATATTTAAAAGTGTTTTTATATTTTTTACACTTTTTCAAGTTTATTACATTTTAATTATTTTTAAATGATTTAGAAAAAATAATAATATTTTTATTTTGAAAAATTTATTTAATATTGTATATAGTTTATTACATTTTAATTATTTTTAAATGATTTAGAAAAATAAATAATATTTTTTTTGAAAAATTGATTTAATATTGTATATAGTGTAAAATACAATATTTTTGTGTATTTTTGTTGATTTTTTATTTTGTATTTTATTTAATATGGATAGTATTATGTATAAGGTTTATTTACTATATAGGGGTATGGGTGTAATAAGTTTGGAAATCAAGGGATGCGTATGAAATAGACAGAAGTTATTGGTCGTCCCGCACAAAATGTCCAATGAACACATGCTTAGGAATGCAATGCAGCTAGGGATATGCTCGTGATTTGCAATAGTTCGGAGGGTGACCCTGCAATTTGCTTAGGCCCCGTTCGGGTCGCGGGGTAAACTCACCTTTCCTTAACCCACTTCCCCTCTCTCTTGCATGGGCCCCACTTTATTCCTTTTTAAAATAATTAAATAAATCAATTTTACATCATCAATCCTATCAAAAAATAATATATTATACCATCATATCATATAAAAATTATATACTACTCCACTTTTACTCACTTTTTCAAACTTCAATACAATCACATCACAATAACTACTCACCTTTTCAAACTTCAATACAATCATATCACAACAAACCCACTTCTAACCACCCCCAGTTTAACCATCTATCCAAACACCAAAACTTAAAAACGTGTTACCCTCTACCAGTTTAACCCGCCTTAACCCGCTAACCAAACACACCCTTAAAGATCATGTGCTAGGAACATGTCTACGACCTGTAGAAGGCCTTGTTTGGAATAACGGAAACTCTAGGGGGTATTACGTAAAAAGCCCAAAATATCTCCTTGGTCGCGTACTACGCACGTGAGGAGCAAAGCGGTGGGGATGTCGAGCGGGCCTGCGAATGACGCAGTTATCATCCGTTCGATCCGCGTTCGATCTTAACGCGTGGCTAGCACGATCCGTTCAATCGATTACGGTTGACGTGGTTCGATGCAAAATGGTCACGTGTCTGGATCTCCAGCATCCAGTTGGAGGCAGAGATCGATGACCTGCAATTAATCTGGATGGTTGTGTGTTCTTCCCCCTGTCTAATGCTTTGGCGGCATACTCATTCTTCCCCAACTCAAATCCGTAGGCGGCACTGCTTTCACGGGTTGCGTACTTCGATCGAATGCTGTGATTGTTTTCAAATCAGATGCACGACTCCGGCTTCAGGTTGTTGCGGATCTGGAAAATGATGTTGTTCTTCCCCTTTATGTTTCAGGCAGCATCGGAACTTCAATTAGAGGCTCACGGATTTCTAGAGATTCAGCTGAGCCTCTCACAACGGCGGTTGTTATGTTCTCCCCTTCGGAAGCGGCTCTAAGCGATGGTGTTTCAGATCAAGGGGGATTCTCGGGTGGCGGTGACTTTCATTGATGCTCGACGGTGGCAATGATTCGTGCGTGAAGGTGATACTCGATCAACTAAAGTATCTATCCTGCAAATAAAATCTGAGGCTTGAGGTCTCGTGCTCGGCCGGGGGTTAAATCCAAACGAGAAGGGGGAATGAAAGGTGCATTCGAAGAGGAGGTAGAACAACAAACGGAGGGAATTCGAAAGGTGAGGTGGATGATCGGAGACGGATTTTCGAGAAAAAAACAGAGATGAGTTGAGGGAAAATATGGAAAATCGAGAGAAATGGAGGGATTGAGAAGAGAATCGGAGATAGATCAAAGGTACTAACTTGGACAAAAGTGGATGGATGATCAATGATGTATATTTGCATGGGATGGATGAGTCGCATACCGGAGAAGCTCGCAGAGGAGCTCTGTGGTTGTGGCCTCAACCTCCAGCAGTGGAGGGAGGTTCAGGCATGACGGAGCAAATCGTCAACACCGATGTACGATTGCGCCGTCCTAGCTTGCTCAACCTCGCTCGATGGTGGAGAACGGTGGAGAACCCTGTCACAACCCTCTCTCTCTCTCTCTCACAACCCTCTCTCTCGCTCGCTAGAACTAAGTATGAAATGGCGGATGGGTCTCGAATGGAGGTGAGTTTGGGTTTGTATAGGAGGAGAAGCTTGGAGCCCAAGGGAGAAGTGAGGTCATTGGTGATGGGTACGGACATCGCAGACAGTTGGGCAAACGACCCAACTACCTAGAAGTTGGAGGTGGTTAGCGACTGGCAGAGGAGAAGAGGAAAGGTGGTGGGAGCCGGCATGCCTCGAGTTCCATTGAGAAAGAAGAAGTGCGGGGAAGAAAGAGAAAAGGAAGATTGAAAAAAGAAAAAAAAATAACAATTTAATTAAATAAATCATGAATAAATTTTAAAAATAATTTAAAATAGTTATATAATTAATTAAATAAAATTTATATTTTATATATTATATTAATAGATAAATATACAATAAATAACAAAGTGTAAGATAAATTGTATATTTTATACCATTAGGGTCTCAAAATCATATTTTGCCTATTAATTTCGATTTTAGTGAAATCAGTGTTATTTGGTAGATAATTAAATAAAACGAACTTTAAAATTGAGTTTGCCTAATTCGGAGTCCATATGGTCGAGTTATGAGGTCCGAAAAATTTAGGTCACGGCTTCGCGATTTATTGGTATTTTGATTTAAGTTATATTTTTATATTTTTCTAATAATTTTTAGAAGCAATTTAGAAAAGGAATTAACTTAAAGGAGTTAGAGATAATTAATTAGAAAATCGGAAAGTTTGTACATATAGTACATATAAACAACGATGCCCAAATGCCAAAACTCACCAATTTTATTCTAATATTTTTTGATATTTTTAATAAATAGTATTAATTATAAAATAAAGTTTAAAGTGAGTTTGGTCAGTTTGGAGTTTTCTATAAGTAGTTATGAATCTTGGAAATCACCTTTTATGACTTTTGTGGTTCATTATAATTAATAATTTTTGTAATAAATAATTTTTCTGATAGTTTTTGGAAATAATTTATATTTTTGTGAAAAACTTTTGTAAAGAAAGTATTTTTGTTTGAGATTTTCTTGATGATAAATAAAATAGGTGAAATACAAGGTGAAAAATGAATAAAGGTATTTTTTGATATTAAGCTTTTGTCATTGTTTAACTTAGGATCCTTATCTTCCCCTACTTATTTATTTTTGTCAATAAAGTCAATATTGACTTGGTCTCGAGAATAGGATCAGTCTGTATGTATATTATATACATCATTCTTTTCTTTTATTTTTATTTTTCTTTTTTATTATTTTATTTTAGATAAATAAGTGTTAGATATTTAATATTAATAACTGTGATTAGAATGTTAGTAATGAGAATTAGTGATTATTTACATGCATTTTATCATGGATTTTAGCCAAAATGAAAGAATAAAGGAGATGAATAGATTCATCATTCTCATATACTTTACCTTTGCTAATCCTTTAACAAGCACTTATTCTATAACTAAATGCAAGCAAAAAGAAAAAAAGAAGATAAAAGAACTTAGAACGTGCTTATTTCTTTAAATCGAATCTCACTTCACCCAAAATTTAGAACTTGAATTTAAACCTTTGGATTATCAGTATATCGGGATTTTATTAGAATTAGGAGTTAAGGCTCGACATCCCTCAAGTTCTACAAGTCTTTATCCAGGTTCACCTCAACAGCCAACTCAGATCCACCTATCCATCATGTAAATTTTTCGGCTTTGAAAGCAATTTATACTGTGTGTGAAGGATTTCAGCTTCCTACTTAGAGAAGTGAAAAAACCACCCATCCCAGTAATACACTCCCATTAGGCCCTCACCCAGCTACTCGATCCTCGAGGAGGGGGGTTGATGAATATGTGATTCATCATCTTTATTCATTTATTTTAGCTTAAAATCCCTTAAAAAATACTTGCATATAACACTAAATCCATATTCTTACTGACTTACATCTATGTGTAAATATTGTACACTTCTTACTAACTTTAACCAAAAATAAATGAAGAAAGAAAGAAAGGAAAAATAAAGAAAAGAAAATAAAAAATGAAGACTTTATACATGCTGATCCAAACCCTGAAAGAAGGTCAAGACTTGACCTGATCGATCAGGAATAAATAGGGGGAGATAGGATCCTTAAGCAGAAAAAACTGTGTGTGTTATTGTAAAAACTTCTCACTTATTCTGTGTATATCTGTATAAAACTGACACTAATTTATTTATACCTTAATTGACCTAAAATCAAATAACTTTCAAAATCAAAGTTGTAAATAAAAATATGTTCTAATTAATAAAAATAATTGCACAATTAAATCATGTACAGAATAAAAGTAACCACACTTAGAAAAAAAACCCACTAAGCACTAATTGAAGGATCAATTCTGGCTCCATATGAAATCAAATTGAACCAATCTCACTTCCATTAGATTCTAAATTAAATTATCTTTAAAATGGTTGTGATTGTATAATTTTTGGAGTTACGAGTAAAAAGTTGGTTTTCTGGGGTGGTTTGTGCAATTTTCCCATGTATTTTGTACATATCATATTTGTATATATTTATAAATACTTCTACTAATTATTTAAAATAAATAATAAAAATAGAAAAAATTAAAAATTTTAAAACAAATAACTAATTTCCTCAATTACCTTTGTATATAATGTCATATATATATATAATATATGTATATAGTTGCTATTATCAATTAACCACCATAAAAAAACAACATTTTTTATTTCAAATAAATAAAGTGACAAAATTAAAAAAAAATAATTTTGTAAATACTTTTATCTCTTTTTATATTTACTGATGTCAATTTTTCATCTCTCTGATCTCTTTATCCAAAAAGTCAAAAATTCAAATTTCATCTCCATTATCTTTTCTATTTATATGGTTCCTTCTCCATCATTCCAACTTGATCAATCTTTAAGAGAGGAGCTCGATCTACGAGAGAAAATTTCGTCGAGAAAAGTGCCTAGCCTTTGAGCTGTCTGGTGACAACGAGTCGGCCTTCGTCAATGCGATCACGGTCCATTTCCGCTCCTAAGGTGAGATCCATCATTTTTCTTATTTTTTATCTTAGGTTAATCGTAGTTTATTTCGTCACTTTTTAATTCCATCGTTATTTTATTTCTCTAGATCTAAAAAAAATCATCACGATTTTGATCTGCTTCGGCTTGATTTTTCATCTCACTTTCTAGATCTCCCCGCATTCTATTTCTATCTTCCACGATCTATCAACTCTGGCCACGCACGGTGGTCGGAGAATCGGATTCTACTCCTCACCTTTCGTCGTATCCCCATTCATTTTCTGATTTGTAAATAAATAAAAATATACAAAAAATTGTTTTCTTTTTCTCTAATCTTTGTTACGCATGAAAATAAAAAAATATTTCTTTTATTTATAACATTTATTTTGTAGGTCAAAATAAAATAAAAAAATTTGTTTTGTTGTTTACATTTCCTGTTTAAAAAAAATTATAAGTTCTGTGTTCACAGTAAAAAAAACAAAAAAAACAAAAAATAGAAGCAGCGGTAGGTCACCACCCTCGCCACCCGCACTCCTCAAAATAGCCGCCCACAGAAGCAGCCGCCGTCGGGCACCTCCACGCAGCTCCAACCCGCAACACCTCTGCCTCACAGCCGCCCCACCTCCGCGGCGAGTCCTCAACAGCCAAAGCCGTCGCGCCCGCAACTCCCATCGCACGGAGAAGCTCCACCCCAACCACGCGGCCCGCTGCGTGATCGACCCTCCACCACATCCTTCGTCGTGCGATGTATCCAGCGACCGCGCCCTTCGTGCGTCCTGTTATTCTCCGACGCCCTCCGCCCGACGTTGCAAGCAGTAGACGGTGCGCGTCTCCAACTGCCTTCCGTCGTCCTTAGTGCAGCGCCAGGTAGCCAACTTGTATACCTCCACCGTCCCACGCCCCGTGGCCCCGCTAGCCAGCCGCCCTTTTCTAGATTCTCCGCACCACCGCGGCTGTAGCAGCCATGTGCCGAGCTCCCTCGCCGCTGCTCGGAGCGCCGCTAGCCAGCCGTCCAAGGAGTCGCGGCCCCGCGCCGCCCTTTCCAGATCGCCCCCCTTGGTTTGAGATTGAAGATAGAATGAAGGAAACTCTAGTGGTCTGAAAATATATATTGCAAAAATTGCATCTTCTATCTTAGAAGTTTTCAAATTCACAGACATGCCCCTGCCAGTTCAATAGTTGGGCAAATTACAAGTTCTCCTCAGTGATTTCAAAAATTACAAGAAGACCTCTGCTTCAAGAGCCATCACAGGCCACGCATGCCCTCAGTGTGTAATTTTCACTTTCTCCCTTCTGTTTTATTTTTATATTTTGTGGGAAAACTTTTGAATAATTACAATTTGGTCCCTTCATTTCCAGACGTTACTTTGCATGTGTTTTTCATTGAAATAAATGTTATTTGTCATCTGAAAATTTTAAAAAATCTGTTATGCTCCTGATGTGATTATCTTCCTAGCATAAGTTTTTCATTGCTTTTTAATACATTTACTATCATTAAAAAAATTCAAAAACATTGTCATTTTATCTTCCAGAAATTCAAAATTTCATAAAAATTTGAATATAGCTTGAAAAATTCCAAAAAATAGAGTAGTTTTATTTCATCACCATTTAATTTCTGTTCAAATTTCATGCATTATTATTTATAAAACCCAAAAAATTAAAAATATCAAAAATCTTATAAAAATCATAAGAAATTCTTCAAAAATCCAAAAATAGTGATTTCATATCCTGTTTGTAGATAATTGCTTCTAGTTTGTTATAAAATAATTTCCAGGAGTTTTGAATACTTAAATTATTTTAAATTGTAAATTACTCCAGGCTGTGCATAATTTCGTATTTTCTCACTGTTTCATTTTTAGAAAAATATAAAAACATCTAAAAATTCCGCAAAATTCCTAAAAATATTTCAAAACTTTTAAAATCCTATTTTCTCTGAACTTTTGTGAGAATTTTGATAAATTGAAAAATTACAAAAAGAGTTGGTGTGTGCATTTCTGATCTTGTGAACATTGCTCTGTATTATTTTTGAAAATAATTTTTTTAAAAAAATAAAATAATCACAAAATCCAAGGATAGTTATCCCTTGAGATTTCTGTTTTCTCTTAATTAATTCTGAATTAATTGAATAACCCTCGCGATTTATAGCCTCCCTGAGTCTGACCCTGTGCACTATACAGGTTAGTAAGTAGCAACAAAAAATATTTGTTTATTTGTCACAGGTTTTTTGGGGATAACAACGACATACTTTACCATTTATTTACGTCCTCGAGATCTCGTGCTCAACAAAATGACGACGTTGCCGGGGAGGCACGGCGAGGGTAGTTAGGTTTCTCTTTTGACCTGCTATTCTTGGTTGTAAATATCTGTTTACATTTTTGTCATTCACTTCATTGTTTATATCCACTGCATTCATTACGTTTTCTCATATTTGATCATTGTTTTTCTTACACATTTTCTTTTCTTTTTCTTGCGAGGGCCCGCAGAGTGAAGGAGGCGATCCTAGGAGAGCCGAAACACCCAAGCGACGCCGAGGCTGCTTGATTCTTCACCAAGTCGCAGGATAGCGTGAGAAGAGGAGAAGAAGAAGTGAAGGAGATGAAAAAAAGAGAGAGTTTTTCTTTTCTAGCATTTGAACTCTGTAAGCAGACATTCATTTGTTGCGGGGTCTGTTTCGCCAAGTGTCGATGCACTTGGGGGACCTCACCGGTTTTGTTTTCATCGACTTCATTTTTCTTTGTTTCCTGCAGATTTCGTGAGCTACCTCTTGATTGCTTTAAATAATTTGCTTGAGCTAGGTAATTAATTTGGTCCAAACACCCTAAACAACAATTTCTGTGCCTATAGAGTAGAGCGTAATTTGGACTAATTCAAATTAACTTGTTCTTGCCCGTTAATAGAAGCTATCAACTAGGACAGTTCACTTGCATCATATAGGTTAGTTTATTTTTATATATTTAAATTCTGCACGTATCACTTGCATGTAGAGTGTCGCTTATAAGGTACACATCTCTAATTCCTGCATGCATCATCGTTTTTAATCGTGCATTGGTATTTCCGATCTCCTTCCTTGTTTTCACTCACATAAGTTAAAGAGGAAATTGGACACTATGTAGGCAATTCTTTGAAAATATTTTAACCAAGTGATAGCTGCCTAAAATACGGGACTGCTAAAGAAAACTCGACCCTAAAATAAACACAAGGAGAAATTATTATTTTAGGGAGAGTAACCCCCTAATTGTTTGGTTTGTATATAGCAAAAACGACCTGCACACTAGGATAGAGCCACACCCAAACTCTTTTCAGACTACTATCTTGGGTTAGTCGTTCTCCAGTGAAGATCTCTCCGGTAGCCAGTAAAGTGGCCCGCGACGTCCTTAACAGATTGAATTGATCGGGTAACCGATAAGCGGTTCGTAATTCATACTAGCTGGGAAAGATCTAACTTTGGGATTAGTCCAGACTCCTGAGAGCATTGGGTTCCTAATAGCTCGCTTTAATCGCTCTGATATATTGTATTATCACCAAACTCTAAAATTGACAAGATAATTGACCGAACCTTCACGGTCTTCACATTGAGTTGAGTTGGTGAACCGGGGATTTGTATTGTGTTTGCTTGTTAGTGCTAAAGATCCGTCTGCACGGTTTGCGCCTTCATTCACTTTCACTCTTGCATTGACATTCGTGCTCTCGCATCCTGCCTATTAATTTTGAAGATGTTGGACCAGAATATTTCTTGTTCGGATTTCACGAAATCATTCTACGCTTCGAGCCGTTCACCTTCTATTCGAGGAGACCCACTTCACGAATATTCCTCTTTCCCTACTTCACAATTCACAACATCCATGAATCCGCTATTTGAGATTGGCTTTAATCTCGAATTAATATCTGAGACTCCATCAATTCTGAGTACTAATCGAGTGGCATATACATTTTCAAAGTCAGAAGCCGAACACTTAATGCCGCCAAAGGGAAAGGGAACCATGTCGGAGCAGAGCGAGATCAACAGTACCATGTTAGCCTCCATTCAATCAATTCAATCATAGTTAACAGAACATGCTAATTTTTAGGCCACACTGAGAGATATGATTCTCGAGATGAGACAAGAAAGAGAAGACAGGAGAGAGGGGGATAGCAGAAACCCTGAAGGTGAGAATGGGGGAGAAGAACCTCACATAGAACTTGGGGCTAAGCCTACACTAAAAGATGCTTATAATCCAGGGGCAGGACAAACAGATTCTTGGATACAAATCCTTGCGATTCATGGGCATTTTGAGCTTTAGCCTACTATCTTATCTCTTCTCCCAATATTCCATGGAAATATTAATGAAAAACCTTATATACACCTCCAACAGTTCGATCACATTTGTAGAATAGTACACTACCGAAATGTCCCATTAGAGGTAGTGCAGATGGCTGTCTTTCCATTCAGTCTAATGGGCAAAGCTTTGTACTGGTTAAATCACTTAGGGAAGGTTGTCACTACTTGGGAAGAGTTGAGATCCGCATTTCTAAACAAGTATTATCCACTTGGACGACTCAACGAAATGCGATCCTTGATTGCTAATTTCTCCTAAATGCCCAAGAGCCTATTCACGAGGCGTGGGAACGATTCAAAGATCTGACGGAGAGATGCCCCATCATGATATTCCAAAGACCAGCTTTGTATGAAATTTCTTTGGGGGTTTAAGCATTGAGAATAAGAAGCTAGTAGATGCCGCTTGTGGGGGAAGCCACTTTAACAAGGATGAGAATGTCCTTTATCAAAATTTTGAGGAGATGGCAGAAAGTTCAGCGGTTCTTTCTTCTTCACGTGCTTTTCAGAAGCACCCCGTCACCGCCCCAGCAGTACCCCACAAAGATGTCAAAATGACAACAATACAAGAAGTGGATAAGGTGGATAGCACGGACCTGGCCATCATTGAAAACCACCTATCCAAAGTAGACATTATTGAGAAGCGATCCAAGGAATTTGATAAGCTTCATGTGATCGAGTAGAGGACAAAGAACCTGAATAAGCTGGATGAGATAACAAAGCACCTCGAACTTCTTGTGAGTACGATCAGTGCAGCCCACAGTACAAATGCAGCAACTGACCCCTCTACTAGGGAGCAGACTCCTTCCACCTAGCAGAGTAGAAGAGGACCATCCACAGATCAGATAGTCGTACGGTGTGTTCCTTTCTCAAGGACCATATTATTGCGCGGTTCAGTATTCTCAAAATACTGATTTCAGTTGGGAGAAACCATTTCATTAATAGAGAAGTATAGAAGCTTGTGAAGGAGTACGTCATTGAGTACAGAGTTGCGTCTCCTTACCACTCTCAGACTAATGGCTTGGCAGAAATTTCAAATAGCGAGATCAAGACGATATTGTAAAATCTTGTACATCCAGATAGGAAGAACTGGTCCCAGATGCTTGATTCAGTTCTATGGGCTTATCAAACGACGTACAAATCTCCTTTGGGTATGTCTCCCTACATATTGGTGTATGGAAAGCCTTGTCACCTGCTAGTGGAATTAATTCACAAATCTTTATGGCCACTCCTTGTATGCAATTCAGATTATGAGAAGGAAGGAAAGAACATGAAGTTGGATTTGAACAAATTACTGGAATTGCGAGACTTTGCATATGATAACTCACTTATGTATAAGGAGAAAGTCAAGCGTTGGCATGATAAATACATTCGAAGGAAGACTTTCTCCCTTGATCAGAAAGTTTGGTTATTTGATGCTAAGTTGAAGTTGCTTCCAGGAAAATTGAAAAGCAAGTGGTCAGGACCGTTCATCATGAGAGCTATGCGTGACAAGGGGAGTATTGTCATATCTGGATTGTCATCTGACGCACAACCATTTGTTGTGAACAGACAGTTGCTAAAACCATATCTAGATCATGATACATTCTTATCCGTTGTTGATTCTATATCTTTGGTATCAGACGATGATCTTTTGATTTCATCTCCTGTGTCTGATACATAAGCTCACTACCTCTTGTATATCCTTTCGTTTCACTCTTTCTTCTCCCGTTGTATCATTCACCCCTTTTCCGTATGTATATATGCTATACTTAGGATGTGCTTTATCCTAAGTATAGGAGGGTGAAGGATTTGTGTTGTTCATATTCGTCCTATTTATCACCCTTGTTGTTGCCTATACTTAGGGATACTCTACCCTAAGTATAGGGGGTGATGTTATTTATATCGTGTCTTTTTGAGTCTGTACATTCTCTTCATAGGTTTTCCCCTTTATACACTCTACGATACTTAGGATTACTTGATCCTAAGTATAGGAGGGGATCACCAACTTCTCTTCTTTTTTATCTTTTCTTTGAGTCGTTCTAGCATAGGAATCTTTTCACTTTTCTATACTTAGTACGAGTTATGTCTTCCTTTTTCGCTCTCTGATCACTATGAGGACATAGTTCGAGCTATAGGGAGGTGTCGTATATATTGTATATATACTTTAGACATAACTCGTACTTTTAAGTACGTTTATTTGGGGGGTTATGTTTATGATTTTGTAAAATACACATCTAAAAAAATAAAAAAATAAAAAAACAAAAAATAAATAAAAAACAATAAACAAAAAACAACAAAAAAATGTATATATTTTACTAATTTTTTTCCTTAAAAAACTAAAAAACCAAAAATCTATAAAAACCTGCATAATTAAAAAAATCCTTTTCTTTTACGTCTGCATTTTTCTCCAAAAATCCATAAAAATTTCAAAATTATAAAATTATTTAAAAAATATTATTTTCACATGTGTGTCATTCCTTTTAAAAAAACACCTTTGCATTGTTCACATTTTCTTGCATTTGCATGTACATTTTTTAGGATAGGATTGACATTTAAACTATGTAAAGAATAAAATTGAAGAATGGAGCTTAGTTGGACCTTAATCCACCTAATTCTCATAGGAACTTCACCGAGAAATAGGATTTTAGAAGCTTCAGGTCTTTGACTTAATTCTTTGAGTTTTACATGACAATGTGCAACGTTTGACTCTTAGTGTCTAACCTGGTCTCTTCATTCTGGGTATAACTCTTGAATAGGGAATTAATTTGTACTCTCTCACTATGCACTTAACTCAACTCAGACGGGATGTTGGAAGACTGTGTGAGTTTCTTTTCTGGTAACGTGGAAATCTAAAGACCAGAGTACGAGTTCAAATAAAGCTTCGTAAAAGGGATGGACGACCGGACACAATTTTTTATAAGACCCCAAAACATGTACGGAAATAAAAAGATTCTATATCCATAGGGGCACAATAAGATCCAAGCAGAACCACCAAAAATTCAAATACAAAGAAGCCACTACCAAATAAATATCTGACCAAAAAGGTCCAAGCTTCAAGAAAACCTGCAGATTTTGGTGGAGACTCAGCTACATTGGCCAGCTTCACAAGGAGAGGTGACTACACTGACCACCCTCCAGTTCTTTTCTCCTTCTTCTAACTTCTCACCCAATTCGATTGTGAACGCAACGCGACAGACCTTAGAAGGAAATACCTAACTCCCCGAGGACGAGTTACTGGAGAGGAGATTTGCATGGTAGTCCGGCATTCTGGATGGGAGGAGCTAAAACCTTTCACACGCATGAGTCGATTGTTCCATGTTCATAGGGTATGCTTTGGGAAGATGATAGATCTAAGATGACTTTTGAGCCGAAACTGTAACAGTGATGTGTAGAACTTGAAGGCTATCGTTTTTAAAATTCTAAAGTCTCACAGAAGTTCCGACACACTAATAATCTATAGGTCCGATAGAGCTCCAAACTACAATTTTATGAACATAAGTTAGTACTCAATATTGTCCTACTTTCTTTATTTTCCCTTTCTTTTTCTTTTTCTTCACTTATTCTTTCAAATAAGTGTTTGCTAAGGGACTAGCAAAGATAAAGCATAGGAGGATGATGAATCTGTGATTCGTCATCTTTATTCATTTATTTTAGCTTAAAATCCCTTATAAAACACCTGCATATAACACTAACTCCATATTCTTACTAACTTGCTTCTCTGTTTAAATATTGTACACTTCTTACTAACTTTAACCTAAAATGGAGAAGACAACTCAATGTGTTCCCAAGGATACCACACCTCTACCACATAAGGTTGCATCGAGAACTAAATAACGATTGGTGACACCACCAACCCAATTGAAGGCGGAGTAAAGCAATCCATGACAAGATTCATCATTCATGGAAGTCAAAGGACAACCTACAAAAGCCGATGAGAAAGAAGACACCCCACAAGAAGCAGAGAAGGGAGGGCCCGTAGGAAAGAGCATCGTGCAAGAGGAGAGGAGGAGATGGTGGGAGGGAGGTGGTCGTTGAGGAGGGGATAGAATAAGGATTGCACTCTATTCAGCTAGGCATGGTCTCTGAGGGCCGAGAGAGGAGGGAATCAGGGAATTGTCATACCAATTCAGAGAGAGAGGGGTGGGGAATAGACCTTTATTCTTGAGGTTATTCTCCAACCGAACATGACATAAGTATACCCATTTTATATACATTTTGTATTGATCAAGGCTTATTTAAAAACAAATCTTCCATAATGTCCATCATGTAATATTTGTTTGTTTCAATCAAGGTAATCAAGGTTCGATGATGGTTCGTACAAATGGTTCTTTTATTCAACCTTCATAGGGGATCAAATAGTTAGAGTATTAGCATTTTTTTATAAGTTCCATCCACACATGTATGTGGACATTTATGCATGCCTATTAAGATTCATGCGTACTTATTACACAAGCTCGCTTGTTTAGTTTAATCAAACTTTTAACGAACCAAACATGAGTGGACCTAACTTATTCAAACTCCATTCATTTATATAAATCACTACAAGAAAAATGAGTTGTGGCTACATAATGTGGCTATGGAAACTTATGACCACGATAATTCCGTGGACACTAATTTCTCATAGTTACAATTCGTGGCCAATGTCTTCATAAAAGAGTTGTGGCCACGACAAGTTCTGTGTTTACTTGTATTGGCGACAACATATTCGTGGTTAGAGAACTCTCGCGACGAGACTTGTAGCTACGGCTACTGGCCACGACGTGTAGTGATCAGAGCTCCATTCTGTGATCACAAATCCTATATACGTGGATATGGTTATGTAGCCACAACTTATTTTCCTTGTAGTGAACGAATCTAAATTTGTTTTGGAACCGAGTCTTAATTTTCTTCAGCTAATTGAACACGAAACATTTTACAGGGAGAGAATCATAAAGGAACAAAACAATAACTTTCAAGGAGCTCCACCGAATGTGATGAGCTCACTCTCTTCTCTCCCACTGTGGTATAGGAAGAAAGTAATAATTGAAGACACGGGAGAGTAGGAAGAGGAAGAGAGAGCAATCCATCCATGGAGTTACCGAGGAACCCCGCCGCTCGTCGGGGCCCGGACACAAGCCCCAACCGCGCAAAGCTCAGCGCGCAGCCCCGTGTTAAGCCTTTCCGCAAGGTCCAGATCATCTACTACCTCTGCAGGAACGGGCAACTCGAGCACCCCCACTTCATGGAGCTCACCCACCTCCCCAACCACAACCTCCGCCTCAAAGGTTCCACTTTTTCTCATCCCCCGCACTTGAGTTGCGTCTCTCTTTATCTCTAAAAGTCTCCATCTTCGACCAGATGTCATCCAACGCCTCACAGTCCTCAGAGGTAGAGGCATGCCCTCACTTTACTCGTGGTCCTGCAAGAGGATCTACAAGAACGGGTACGTCTGGAACGATCTCGCAGAGGACGACGTTATCCACCCGGCAGAGGGGGCCGAGTACGTCCTCAAAGGCTCCGAGATCGTCACGCGTTCTACAGGTGCTCTCATTTTTTTCTTTAGTTGAACTCTGAAAAGCATTTCCACAAACACCTTACGCGCATCCCGCCGCAGTAGAGACCACAAGGAGGCAGCCGGCGTCTCCTCGACCAACCCAATTGCGGAATCTTCACCATGGGCAAGAATCCGAAGCGGAGGAGGACACACCCAACTCTACCTGCTCCCGTGGGGTCTCGACGGATACGACGGTAGAGGGTTCCCCGTCATCTTCGTCAGACGAAGAGCTACACAAGAAACACGAAGTCTCTAATGGGTCGAGATTGGAGGAGGGGGAGCTCCAGAGGAGAGTGCCGTCGATGGTACTGAGGTTCATAGCATGTGGGTCATCGGCAGCAGGGTTCGACTTCGTGGGGAAGACTCCTGCGCGCGAACTGACCGTCTCCAATAGCAGCGGGAGGATGGAGGAGGAGTGCTTCAGCGGGAGCATGGCAGCCGTGGAGATGGCGGCGGAGGGGAATGTCCGTGGATTGGGGCCGTTGATTAAGAGATCAACGTCGTCTGACGAGGACAGGTACGAATGGATTACTGCCTATAAGTTGTGTCCCGAGGAAAAATGCAGCCCTTTTGTCATAAAATTATATCATATTTTATATTTTCAGGCTGTTTTCATTTTTTCTGATAAAAGAACAAAAGCGACGACACAAAAAATCTTTTATACGTCCCTTTGTTCTCTTTTGAATAAGCTCCAGGAACAATAAGTTGAAGGATAGGGAGCAGATCTTCTGCAGAGCCTGCGGTTGCGTGCTTTTCTAAAACCAACTAAAATCCATCCTTATTGAATAAAGGGATAATTACATCCATAACTTTGAGTAATTCCTCAATCTCAATCATAATCCTGCATAATTGCGAATTACACGAGAAACCCCGAGTAATGCTTAACTCTTACACGACATAACTCTATGTTATGTCCCGTTTAAGGTACCCGTTATATTTGACGGTTTCCATTAAAAGGACGAAAATGCCCTTGACATTCATTCTTATTTGCAAAAATACGCCATCAACTGTTCCCCCACCCCTCTCCCCGGTTACCGACCACATCTGCACCCTCACCCCTCTTCCCGGTTTGACCGACCACCTCGACATCCCCCCTCCGTCGAGCTCTAAAGCCCCTGCTAGACCGTCCCCTTCCGTCGAACTCAAAGCGCCCCCCTCCCCCGACCGACCCTCCTCCCTCCCCCCCCTCCCCCGACCGACCTCCCCCCAACCTTCCCCCTTCCCCCGACCGACGCTCCCCCTTTCCCCCGACCCTCCCCCCTTCCCCCGACCAACCTCCCCCTTCCCCTGACCGACCCTTCCCCGATCGACCCAGCCCTCCTAATTTGGGTCCCTCCTTCGTTGTTAGGCCTCCACAGAATCGTATCATAAGCTGTCCGTTTTCGCTTGTCAATTGGTCCTGCACAAATGGGTGCGATAATGGCAAAGAAAATGCCAAAATCCACACGGCCAGACCCAGATGCATCCAGGACTGACAGCACCCTCTCGACAGTTCTATTGTTAGATAGCCCACATCACCCTCGTTGTCCCTTCTGTGCCTTCTTTTTCTGAAGCATTTTAAGATGGGTTGTGGCATCATAAACCTCTACTCTCTTGGTCATCTTGAATGCCTCCTGAAATGCCTTCTTGGCATCATCATTCTCTCCGGCTCCCAGCAGAGACACTGCCTTGTTGAGTTGTGCCCGCCAATGACTTGGGCACATAGACAAAACCCGAGTATACATCTCAGAAGCCCTCGGAAACCTGCCAACATCCATAAACAGCCCCCCAGATTGTAAAGCGCATCAACATGCCCGGGCCTCAAATCAATAGCCTTCTGGAACTCATGAATGGCTCTGTCATCTTCCCCATGGCATGAAGAGCCGAACCAAGATCACAACGAGCATCGGCATAGTCTGGCCTCAAGAATACAGCTTCCTCCAAGGCCTTCTCCACGGCCCTGTACTCACCAACCTCAAAGAGTGCACAGCCCAGAAGCTTCAAAGCTCTTAAATGACTAGGGCAGAGAATCGCAGCCTCCCGGTAGTGCTCGCATGCACCGAGGAGCATCCCATCCGCCTCCATGGAAATGCCGAGATTGACATGAATCTACGGCAGCAGGGATGACCACCGGTTTCCGGTAGCTTCGGCGGCCTCCAGGGCAAGTCGAGGTCGTCGTGTTGGTCTTGGTTGCTGCGGGGAAGGGAGAGGGAGAGGGCGTGGAAGTCGGGGTCTCCGTCTCCGGCCTCGTGTTTATTTATTTATTCCTTTCCTTTTTTTTATTTTAGCTAATCCTAGCCGTTAGATCATAGATTAGTTAGATTAACTCACTCATATGGTTGAGTTAACGTATCAAACTAACGGAGGGTTATGAGCGTGAGACGGAGTGACTATCCAAGGTTTCTCGTGTAATTCGCGATTATCTAGGGTTATGATTGAGATTGAGGAATTACTCAGGATTATGGGTGTAATTATCCCTTGAATAAAAACATGCATTTTGTTCAGTTAAACTTTCAAAACGTCATTTTAATCCGATACAGATAGCTCGTTTTTTCATCTTAATTAATAATCCATGTCCAAAACTCCACAGCCCTTTTAAAGTCGTTTGGATTTTGATCTTTTAAAATAAATTGGTTCTATGAAAACGAACCCTGAAGTACGAATTTTAACAGAAATATAAAACGTAATGCATACTTTCAATCTAGAGAGCTTGATTTTAAGATTGGATTTAGGAAAAAGAGTTGAGCAGCAGCAGATCCCACTGTCGGGTATCTACTCCTTGAAAGTCGTAGCCAACTAATATTTTTCCTGCCTTCCTGACATCGAGCTAGTAAAACTCTAATGAATGTGAGGATTCTTTTTCTGGGTTTTAGTTACTATTAATTGAGAAGTGTTGGCTACCCCACGAGATGGATCGGTGGTTACCTAAACTATGAATTTTCCCATCGATAATTCTGATTGAGGGAGAATAATTACGTTAACAGGTAAAGAATTTCGTAGTTTATTCGGTCGCTCGTTTCACTTTACACAATAAGCTCAGTGTTTGTACGAATATTAATTCAAATTTCTTAAGCTGATATCTGAATATTTAATGTTCTTGGTTTAAACAGAAGCAACCATTATAGCAGCAGGCTGAGTGAAGCAGTAGAGGAGGAAGGAGAAGAGAGGAGCGTAAGAGGCAAGTGTATGCCCAGCAGGAACTGGAAGAGGTCGTCTGCCTGCAAGAAATAGGGTCTGTTGTGCACAAAACCCTACTCCACCAAGACCAAGCAAAGAAAAGTCTGTCAGTGCATTTTAAAAATTTAATCCGAATCTGCGACATGCTGTGGTTGTTCCGTAGTAGTTGTGCAGCTTCAAAGTTCTTTATGGGAGAGTCTATTGTTAGGGTTCATGCAGTGTTTATGTGTTGCCATTTGGATCCGTGCTGCCATTTTAAATGCTGGCCAGCTTTTTTCGTATGCATGGAATGTTTTTATTGGGTCATATCATATGATTGAAACCGACATCTTCTTTGGGTGGGTGGGCTATGGCAGAAGTTGCAGCAGATATATGGATCATGGGCGGACACACATATGATTAAGGGGGGCACATGGCCCCCTAACTTCTCAATTTTCCCTATTTTATCCTTTTAAACATTAATATAAAAAGTAGCAATGTACGATTGTGCCCCCCGTCCCCCGAGAAGGAATTGAAAATCCACTCGTGTCGTCTGCGGCTCTCCATCATCCGTGAAGCTAGAATTGAAATTGTGCCCTCCATCTAGGGAGGCCAATGGATAAAGGTATATTGGTATCTGATCTGCCACCGTATCTGTTGTATAAAGCTTTCGACATCCATGTCTGCATTCGTTTTAAAGTGGATACGTATATGGATATCACTTTGATTTTTGTAAACATTCTTATTCGTAATCATATATATATATATATTAATATATAAATATATTTATAAATTTATTTTTAATCATATATAAACATTTATATATAACTTCTTTCAACATATTTGGCATAATTCTTTTGATATAAGCACATCTATTATATCTATATCACATGTTTTCCACCTAATTCATTTATATTGAAGTTAATCTATTGTGTATTTCAAATGTTATATGTATGTTATCATTATCTGTTTTATACATTATCCATATTTTAAGGATACACTGAAATAATTTTAATACATGTCAATATCTATACCACATTGTATTTGTATTTAAAAATGCACAAGGATCCTTCCTTTTCTTTAGATCTGGATGCGCCATGCAAGAACTAGGAGCATCTTTGTATTCCTGGCTCCCTCGCAGCCTCGCAAATCTCTCAGACGTGTTATCGCCCCGTTCCCCCATGGATCCACTGCACCGTTTGCACCGTTACACTCTCAATCATTCGCGGACATAATATGCATATAGTTTCTCATCATGGCAAGATTTAGTCTCATACTCAAAGTCTCCAACTCCAATGCATGCAACAATAATACAATATATCCTTACCTTAGGTACATATGTATGTTTATAAAAGAATAAAACATTTTTTTCCAAAATTGACTAATGCAATAAAAACCAAATCATTTTACCATCCGTACTTTATCGTTGTTTATGTCCCTTAGACGTGTGTTATAAACATGTATTTTCAAAATACAACAATTAGATGTATAATTCTTTATACATCTCCACGCACATGGATTTTATACTTATTTATTTTTTATTATTGCATCTTATTTATTATTATTATTTATCGGTGGGCCCCGCCTAGTATGTAATCCTGGGTCCGCCATTGATATGGATCTGAAGAGGGTGGCAGTAGCATGCAGGCCTTCTGGGTATTAAGCAATGATGGTCTCTATAAACCTGGTGCTCGATCCGTGAATATACAGGTGCAAATGCTAGACCCTGAGTTCTGCTTGCAATATGTCAAAACAGGAGACATATTAATAGTCCAATGTTTTAGCAGGGACGGAACTAGTATATATTATGGGGGCCATGGCCCCTCTATGATTATTATACGTCACTTGTAAAATGTATTAAGTTTTTAATACGACCCCTCCTCAATTTAATTATAAATAATATTGTTAGAGAAATATTGTAGAATCATTAAATGGTCAAGTGGTAGAGTGGCACAATTATTATTTTGGAGACCATGGTTTGAATCTTATCTCTTTTAATTTTACTTTCTTTTATATGATTTATCCAATCACTTTCAAAGTATGAAAATAATTTGATATAAAATTATATTCGAGGTTATTTATCTCTCCCGTTTTTTTATTACTCCTTGTAAATAAAATAATTTTTATTATTTTCTTTTAACCATGAAATTTTTTGTTACAAAATTTCACTTGATAATTTAGCTTTTTTAAGATGGATTTAGAGGGGCTTAAATTATTATATTTATCCAATTTTAAAAATAACCATTGAAAATACCAATATATTTGAAATTCCAATATTAATAATAGATTTAAATTCTACATTTATCAAGATTGAAAGAGGTTCCTATTAAAATATTAATTCTATTTAAAAATATCGTTGGAAAATACATAGATTTTTCCATTTTTGAGCATTCATAATAGTTGTATAATCGGCCCCTCCTTGATGATATTCCTAGTTCCGCCCCTGTGTTTTAGGGTTTTAAAAATAAATAATAAGTTCAAAATCCCCCAAAACCAATTATAATACTTACTATGTAACAAGGGTAAAAATATACATCAGAAATTATTTTTTTCGATTTTTATAGATTTTTTGCAAAATTATATATGGTTAGGAGGATTTTTAATTTTTTAGAGTTTTCCTTTTATAAGTTTTTGTGATGTTTGATCTGGAGTTATATTTTATAGTAATATATAAAATTATATTTTTTTGAAAATTTTAAAGGAGGTTTTCTATTTTTATATTTTTATATTTAAATAGGGAGTAAATAGCTCCTAACTTATTTTTAATAGATGGGAAAATGCAAGTAAATGCTAAAATAAAGACATGGCGTGAATAAACATAATATTCTATTATGATTTTTCCAAGATTTTACAACCACATGAGCTATTTAAAGAAAATAGAAACACAATAAAATAAAGAAATCTTATTACTAGGGGTATATTTGCAATAAAAGATAAGTACAAGGATTTTCATACAAAGTACCCAAAAATTTAACACTATAATTACAAATTTTAGTACTAAATACAAATAAAGGAACCTGACAAGATATCCTTGTAATTTGCCCACCTCACGTGGGTCGCCACGTGAGGTGAGATGGCATGGACCTAAAAACAATATCCGATAAATACGGGGGTCCACTTGTAATTTACAACACTTTTAAACTAAATTTAATACTTATAGGACTAAAAAGTAAATACTAAAAAGCAAAGAGGCTACTTATATATTTACCCCTCAAAACACATGATTAGAATGATCTTGGCATTCCACGTGGCTCGATATGATGGAAAGAGAGGTGCACTGCTTCGTCTTTAAACAACGACCGATATTATATCTGGGCCGAGGGCTTCATCTAACGACTCTTGAGGGTTCACGAAGAATACCTCAAGAACTTGACTTCGGTGAGCTTTAATCCCTGATTATGTGCACCTCCAGCCTCTGATTGTCTCACTGAAGGCCTCCCTCTCTTCTCGGTGGTCTTCCATGCCTACAGGACAACTCAAAATGGTATGGGCCCCATCGAAGGAGGCATGGAGCTTCACACACCTGGAGCTTTGTTTAGAGCATTGATGACTACTCCAGGTGGTCTCCCAAGTGTATACACAAAAAGATCAAGGGGATCGAGGGCTATATGCTCGTTCCTTTATTGAAGTTGTTGCACATACTTATTATGATTTTTATTTATTTTTACAAGTTAGTTTATTATGTTAATATTTACATATATACATATATGCATATTTACATATATTTTGAGTCTTTTATTTTATGGTATATTTGGTATTTTATTATTGTGTTGTAATATTTTATATATGTACATCTTATTTAATTTCATATTTACATATTTTAATGTATTTTTATGAGTTAATTTCTATATTTAAATAAATATGGATGTATATATCATAGGTATAGGTTACCTATATATTAGGATACATTACTTATTTTAATAAATTTTTGATTCTTTGATTCGATTTTTATTATTTACATGTATTTTAAACAATATTTACAGGTGTAAAAAAATATAAGAAATATAAAAATATAAATAATGAATATATTGAATATTATATACATGTATATTGTACAATAAGGTTCCAAAGCCAACTTTTACATCTTAGCTTCAAATTAAGTGAAACCACCTTCATTAAATAGATAACTCAATGTTATGAAAAATAAAGGTAAATTTGGTCAATTTTGGATATGTATTGCAACTTTTTATTATGCATGTCTCGAGCAACTTTTAATGAAATCAATTTTGAATTTTTCTTTATATTTTATATCACTACAAAAAAAGGCGGGATTGGCGTGCACATAAGCGCTCGTTATGTGCACGCCTAGTGCACGTCTGACGTCTGGGCGAGCACATGTGCTCGTTACAGCCGTGCTCGCTGATCTGAGAGTCGCCATGGGTGGTGGGCGAGCACAATGGGACGCTATGTGCTCGCCCGCCCTCGGGCGTGCACATAAGTGCTCGCCGGTGTGATCGCCTTCTGTATTATCGGCGTTTACACACGGAGCACTGGGCGAGCACATGTGCTCGCTCAAAGTGATTTCCAGGAAAAAAATATACAGGTTCGACAGGGTTTTGACGCCCCGTCGAACCTGTATACCCTGCCAATAAACCACTGCAGGTATCTTCCTAAGGATATATGTATTATAGCAGATCGTAGATTAAGATAACTAGCACTAAAAATTTAAAGGAACACAATATACATGAATTCAGAAATAAACAATCTAATATAAGATCTAAATATTACAAACAAGTAAATGCCAACAAAGTTCATATAAATTAAAAGATGTTCTAAAGGTTTAAAAGAAAATACAGGTACAAACCACCAAAAATTTACTTCTTCTTTGATCTAAAAAATTTGGAGACTAAACCCTGCTTTGATTTCTTTTTTTCTTTCTCCTTTTCTTTGAACCTCGCATACATGCGTGCCTCTTCTTCAGGGTCGTTCTCCTCCTCCTCTTCGTGATCGGATTCAATCTCTTCAGGTTGAGATGCACGCCCTTGCGACCTATATTATATATGGAAGATATTTATCTATTAAATGCATTTTATAGATATAGAAATTTAATTGTATTAATCATTCTATAAGAAGAATACTTACATCTACGCCGTGAACTCCTCTCGGAGCTTCGTCACCTGCTCCACCATCATCACCATCTGCGACTCCATTGGAACTGAAGATTGGGACGTATGTGGTTGCGTATACGACGGCTGAGAGTATGCAGAATAGGAGTGACGATGTTCCTCCACATAGTATGGAGGAAGACCACCAAGCGTCTGCTTCCTATTCGCCACAACGTCCCTCTCCTCCAAAACCTTATAAGTTTTTCAATTTTTAATATAAAAGTATATATTAGAAAAAATATAGTAAGATAATATTTATCCATATATACCTGCTTCCAGATCGTTTTATCAAATGGTGGTTGCTCTCCAGTTGGATCGACACCCCATTTATCTGCAGATAGTGCCAGATAACGATCCTGAAATACAAAGTTTACCATATATATAAATATGTTATAATATATCAATTAATTTTAAATAAACTGATAGACTTACCAACAATTGTCCGGCTTCAGGAGTGGACCATTGCGACTCTCCTTCTCTCCCACTCATGTGGGACCTCGACCACCACTCCTGAAAAGAGGGTTCCCTTTCCAATCTAGCAGCCTGAAATTTTTTTCAAGATCTATTAAAACATTGCATTATTTTAAAGTAGATCTCCAAAAAATAATTTTAAATCTTAATACCATCTCCGCTCTAATCTGATTGTGGCTTTTAGAGCCACTGGTAGACTTGATCCTTTGTTTTTGGCGGTTTGTCTTTCCCGCCGAAGATCTTCGTCCAAACTCATCATCCGCAACGAATGCATCACAGAAATCGGCCCATCTGCAAGGATTACGTTATGATAATTGGTTATTTTAAAAAGTGTAATAAAAATTATTTGACAAGTATAATACCTATCCATATGTCTTGCAACCCAACCATAATGGCTCTTCCGCTTTTTTCAACAGCTCGTAAAATTCTGCAGACTCTCCATATGGTTCCTCATCATCTAACAAAGTATCATTGAATTCTGGACCCGCAACATTCATAACCATATCTGCAAAGGGATTAATATTGTCAGCTTCTTCCACATCATTCATTCTGTTCTCGAAATTCTCACCATGCCTCCACCAAATATGATATCCTTCCATGAAACCCATTCTATACAGATGTAACTGAGTTTCATCTTTTGATCTCTTCTTCATTAGACGACATTTCTTACACGGACACAAGATAGTTCCATCTGAATCCACAATGCGGGAACCTTGTGCGTAAGCAAATTGTATGAATTCCTGAACACCTCTTTGAAAAGCATCTGCTATACGCCCATCTACTACACGGTTGTACATCCATTCTCTATTGGTCATATTTATGAACCTGAATTAAATAATCTAAAATGTCAAATCTAAAATATTGAGGATATCTAAACGTATAACATTTTTGAGATAAAAGATGAGAAGAGAAGTGTATTAATTATGTTATCACTTTAGCCCGTCCATAAGGATTCAAATTTACTAAAAGATGATCGTTGTCACAAGTATCTTTATTTCTAACGAAAATTCGGCAGCATAACCCTGCACCTCTCCCGTATACCCCATAAATCATTCGTAATTAATTATCAAAATAATCATATTATTGATTATTTCAATAATAAATATGACTGATTTGGTATACAGAAGAGGAAGGGGTTATGAACCGAATTTCCGTAAGAAATAAAGACACTGTGACACGGATCACCTTTTAGTAAATTTGAATCCTTACAGACCCCCTTAGTCCGGGACCTCCGAACTAAGGAAAGCTAATATAAATGTAATACTTTAAGATCATTTTACGTCATACATTTGTAAGTGCTACAAATGAGACTATAAAATAATCTTAAAATATTTATTCATTTATATTAGCCGGGCATTTACGTAAATTTGGCTAATTAACGATGGGGATAGGGATAAGTGTGGCACCTGCAAAAAAAATTCGAACCTGCATACATCAAAAACCACGACCATTGGTCTGGGATAAACATCCCAAAGTGAGTCCAATAGTGCTGTGAAAAAATAAAAAAAATATAACACAGTTAGAGGTGATCAAATCCTCTAACGTGTTGCACACGCCACCCGTTGTGCAGGGCCACACACCACCCGGTGTGGAAGGACGCACTGTGTGTGAAGAATTTTGTGCGATTTTCTAATAATTACTAAATCATATTTTGGACTTATTATAAACCTATGTATAAGTTAATGTGATATAATTGGTCACATTAACTAAAGATAATGTGATAATAAATTTATCACAGAATCAAAATTTTTGTTTGTAGTTATAATTTAACATCCATTATATAGTTCTTATTCTCAAAGGCTTTGTATCTCCCGTCGCCTCTTTCAATGAACCTACTGTTATGAAACTAGTGTTATGGCACTTCTCTATATTAACATTATCTAATTTTGTTAAACTAGTCTCATGTCAATTCCCAATGAACCTAATGTTGTGAACCTAGTGTTATGAAACTAGTATTATGGCACTAATGTTATGAACCTAATGTCAATTATCAATTCTCTATATTAGCTAATGTTTCTCTCATCCCATCTATATCAACATTCACCTACATTATACCCATCTACATCAACATTCACCTACATTCACCTACATCAATATTTATTCACCTACATCAATATTAGACATATATATACTCAAATCTAACAACAACTACATATTAAACAACTACATTAAGCATAAGCAACAAGATTAACAACTAGTGATATTAAGTTTAACAACAAAACCATCAACAACATCAAAACCCTAATATCTAAAACAAGTATAAAAACGAATGAAATACACAAAAAAGAGAGAGAAAGGATGATAAGATATACCTAACGAAGGGTGTGTGCGAGATGAATGGTCAAACGGACCTCTCTCGACGCGGCAATGTCACCACACAAATCGCCGGAGGAGAGGAATGGAGGAAGAAATCGCGCAGGAATGAAGAAAGGGGGCACCCGACGTTCTGTTTACACGGGCGCGGGCGAGCACACTTATGTGCTCGCCCAGTGCTCTTTAGGTGCTCGCCACGAAAAGTGACCCGCGCCTATTCCGTCGCGCCTCGATTTTCAACTGGGCAGAGCACATTTGGGCGAGCACATGTGCTATTAAAGTGCTCGCCCGTCTACAAAAGTATAAACGTGCCTCCAGATTCAAACGGGCGATCACTTGGGCGAGCACATGTGCAACCTACGTGCTCGCTCGGCCCTGGGCGAGCACATGCGCTCGCCCCGTGCACCCTATTGTGTGCACGCCAATTGCGCTTTTTTTTGTAGTGTATATAATATTCACGTTGAGGGTTTATTAATTTGAGGTATAAAAATAAGAAAAATAAATAGGTCACAAAACTGTAATTATTGACGAATAAAAATTAGGATATTCTGTTTGTTTCATGTACAGTTTCTCTGCCCTATCTCCTGCTACTTTATTTCTTGTCAACCAAGTCATCATGATGATTGGGTCTTCAGGGTTTAAGCTCACACAGTGTCTTTAACACTTCATTCTTTTTTATTTTTCCCTTTATTCTTTTTATTTTGGTATTAAATACAATATTTTATACATTATTTATAGATCAATTATTGAGTGTTATTTTGCACAAATTATTCTTATATGCATGCATTTAGCTAAAGATTTTAGGTCAATATGAAAGGATAAAGGTGATGAAATGGAAATTCACCACCCCCTATACTTTCCTTTGTTCATCCCTATTAAACACTTTTGTTAATAAGTACAAAAAAGAAAATAAAGAAAAGAAAAAAATAAATTGGATTGCTTTAACTTTTAAACTTATCTTCATAAAATCAAAGTTTAGATCTTAGTAAGGCCTTTTGGAATTTAGGTTTGGTAGGAACATTTTTGGGAAGAGGACTAGAAACTCAACAACATATAAGAACCACAAACTCTGCACAAGTCTTCTCAAAAGCAAGGTCGGAAACAAGTTGATGTCATAGGCAGTCCCTTATGACTATGAGTATCTTGGCACGGTATAAGTGATATGTAGCTCCTCTAGGCCAAAGAGATGAAAAGATAGTCTTCTCCAGCATGGTGACCCTAATTCCCCAATCCAGCAACTCTTTACTCTATAAGTGGGATATTTCCTTCTAAGTTTGAGTGCAACCGACTCAAGAAAGGGAGTGGAGAAAAGAATGGATGGTAGTCCAGTGTAGCTACCTATCATAGGATGCTTCACCAGTGTAGTCAAGTCATCCAGCTACATGCTCACATGAATACTTAAACTTTGAAGCACAAGCTTGCTTATTGAATACATATACATACTCTTACAGGAATTGATTTTTCTTGGATTTTTTCCTGTCAATTTTTTGAGTTTTTGATTTCGCATTTTTGCATACTATAGCAATTTACATAAGAACTTTTTCCTCTCGAGCCACTAGAATATCCCCCTTTTTAAGCATTATTGCAACCCATCACATTCTATATTCAGACCTCATCGCTACTAGATCGGGTTGGGTTACAATGGCCACATATTGTGACTTCGTACGTTTCCATTCACTTGTGTCTCACGCCAACAATTCCAACGCTCTACCACTTCAACTGAGTTGAGCTAAGTGTAAGGTGCATGTGTCCAAGTTAGGACACTGCTAACAAGAGTCATGTGTGTTCTTCGAAATATTCTACTTAGGTAATCAAGATGACATGTGAACTTAGTCTTGTGGTCTCAAAGAATTAAGTCTCGCATACCTGAAGTGCCTTAGTTCTAGTTCCTATAAGATTCCTATGATTAAGTGGATTAAGGTCCAACCAAGCTCCAATCTTCACATTTTTATTTAGACTAGTTCAATTGTCATTATCAATCCGAAAAAAATACAATGCAATGCAATGAAAAGAAAATCTTTTTGTGAAGAATTTTCCGATTTTTGTACTTTTTATGGATTTTTTTGACAAGTTTTGCAAATTTTCATGTAATTTTTTAAAATATTTTACAAATTAACACGGGTTTTGAAAATTTTGGAAATTTTTAGATGTTTTTAATAAAAGTTAGTGAAAGGAATATGTGCAGATATTTACACGAGTGCATATGTATTCACAAGAATGATTTAAAGAATTTACACTAAGAATTTGTACATGAATATTCATAGGTTCTGTGTTAGTTGTATTTACAAGGATTTATCTACATGGGTTATGAAATTTTATTTGATGATTTTTATCTAAAAGGTTTCCAAAAAAGTTTGAAAACGATTTTATGAACATTTTGGAAACTTATTTTTCAAATAATTTTAGAAATATTTACAAAATTTAAAAATCAATTTGCAAAGATTTTTCAAACAATATGTCTAGATTTTTTTCAAAATATTTTTGCAACCATTTTCCGAATCATTTGCAACCTGAATTTTCAAAAAAAATCAAACAAATAGACAAATTTGGCAAGTAAATTTTCTTTTTAAAATGGTTAGAAAATATTTTACAAAAGCTTTCAAACGCTTTCAAAATATTTTTCAAAATATTTACAACCATTTTGCAAAATATTTTTAAATCGATTTATTAATCATATTTACAAAGAATTCTATGAAGTTTTATGTATTATTAGGATGTATTCTGTATAAGTAATTTATCGTATATCCTAACCCATATAGTATTTTAGCCATATTATTCAAAAATACGAATGCATGAGTTATGGATGAAGTGTATTCACGATATATGACCCCCTATACTTAGCTTGAGCTATGTCCTCATAGCGATTAAAGAGAGAAAGGATGACATAACTCGTGTTGAGTATATGAAAGTCCTATCATGACTAAATAAAGAATAGAAAGTCAACCATCTCCTCTATAGGTATAATCGAGGATCAGAATTTTACGAAATAAACATGCTTGGCTTGTCTCCCCTCATAATTAGGGTAAAATATCCCTAAGTATTGACAGTGTATCAAAAATTGAGACACAAGCGATAAAATGAATAATGAATAAGCCAAATACACTAGTACCCTATACTTAGTCTGAAGCATATCTTAAGTGTAGCACAGATGAATGGGATGAGTACAACATAGAAGAATGAAAGAAAGAAATGAAAAGAAGAGAAGAAAATTGTTCAAAGATATTTTGGAAGCATAGTTCGACTCCACTGATACTGCTGAAGCTTCATCATCACATGCCACTTGAATAAAATTGAACACGACCAAGAATGTGTTGTTCTCTAGATATAGCTTCAGCAACTGACCATTAACGATGAAGGGTTATGCATCAACTGACAATTCTGATATGAGGATACTTCCATTTTCATGCAAAATATTTACAATAAAGGTCCCTGTCCATTTACTATTTAATTTTTTCTGAAAAAAAACTTCAACTTTGCATCGAGAAACCACGCTTTCAGTCCAAGTTCGAAGGTATTTCTCCTGATATGCTTGTCGTGCTAATGTTTGAACTTCTCCTTGTACATTAAGTTGTTGTCATAGGTGTATTCTCGAAATTCTAAGAGCTTGCTTAGATCCAATTTTCTTTGCTGACCACCTTTCTATGAGTCGAATTTGCAGATATTTTACTGCCCAAAGACATTTGTGAATATGTTTCACAGGTAGATGGCATGGATTTCCATAGACAAGATGATATGATGACATGCCCAAGGTGAGACTTGTCTGTCTGGACTCACAAGTTTTTGCATGATCGTCTTGATTTCATTGTTGTATATTCAGCCAGGCCATTTGATTGAGGATGATAAGGAGATGCGATACGATGATAGATTTCGTACTCCTTCATTAATTTCTTAACCTCTTTGTTGACAAAGTGGCTACCCCCGTCTGAGATCAGAATATTTGGTATTCCAAACCATGAGATGATGTTATATTTCAAGAATCTACAGACTGTTCTGATGTTTGCAGTCAGAGATAGCTTCAACCCATCGACTCACATAATCTACGGCAAGGAGGAATGTATTCATAGGCCTGATTATTAGGAAATGGACCCATAAAATCTATGTCCATGCATCAAACACATCTGAAATTTGACTGAATTTGAGGGGCATGTTTTCTTTAGAGCTCAGGTCTTTTCCTATTATCTGATAATCCAGTTCATGCTTTACATACTAATTTGCATCCTTAAATAGTGTTGGCCACCAGAGGTTACACTGTTGTATCTTGGTTGTAGTTCTACTTCCAAGATGGTGTTTACCAGATTCAGGTTATGGCAGTGCTCGAGGACACTTGTGTACTCCTCTTGAGGAATATAGCGATGCCAGGAGCAATCTACTCCTTCCCTAAACATGTATGGCTCTTCCCATTAGTATAAATGGATGTAGTATAAGAAACTTGTCCTTCTTGATTTTGATCTAATCTTGTGAAACTACACTAGAGACGAGATAGTTGACAATATTAGCATACCATGGGAGAGATCTAATGTTGATTATGGATTCATCAAGGAAGGTTTATGTGATCAGTGCACTACTCAGCTAAGTAATCTTGGCATTATATTCTGGACATGTCATTTGCTACCACATTTTAAACTCCAAGCTTATTTTTTATTTCCAAGTCAAATTCTTGGAGGAGAAAGATCCATCTAAGTAGGCATGATTGGCATCCTTCTTCTGATGTAAGTACTGGATAGCAGAATGGTGTCAATGAGTGGTCAATGAAACAAACATTTAGATCCAAGAAGGTAGGATCTGAACTTCTATAAAGCAAAAACAACTGCCAGCAAGTATTTCTCCTATGACTGTATAATTTATTTGTGCTTCATCAATTGTCTTGCTAGCATAATGAATGTCAAAGGGTAACTTGTCTTCTTTGTCCTATTACAACCCCAACTGCAAAATCAAATGAGCCTATCATGATCTTAAAAAGAAGAGACCATCGGGTGGTTGTAGGACTAGAGCCAGGTGATGAATCTCCATTTCATCACCTTTTATTCTTTCATTTTGACTTTAAATCCCTAGTTAAATGCATGTAATTAACATTAATTCGTACAAAATAACATTCAATATTGTATAAAAATTGTATTTAATGCTAAAAGAAAAGAAAAGAAAAATAATGAAATACCGAAGATATTAAATGCCCTAATCCTAAAGACATAGGCATCATGATGACTGGGACGACAAGGAATAAAGTAGGGAGAGATAAGGACCAAAAAAATCATAATAAAATCCTATATTTTATTCTCTAATTAATGCATTTTGGGACTCATTTTATTCTTTATTATTTATACCTCAAATCAATAAACTTTGAACGTGAAACTTGTAGATAAAATACAAAGAAAAATACAAATTTTATTTCACTTAAAAATAATGCATAGTATGCCCTAGTGATGAATACACATTTCATCATCTTTATTCTGTCATTTTGGCCTCAAAAACCCCTAGCAAATGCTTGTAAATACCCTTAATTAGTACATCTTAGCATTCATGTAGGTGTGTGTAAATAATGTATAAAATACAGTTTTTAAAGCCAAAATTATAGAATAAAGAAAAGAAAAGAAAAATAATAAAATATTATAAATATTTTATGACCTGAAACCCCAAGACCTAGGCATCTAGATGAATAGTCGACAAGAAATAAAGTAGGGGGAGATAAGGGCCAATATACAATAGAAATACCTTTTATTTAACCCATTCTTTATTTATTTTGGGACTTGTTTTTGGTTCCACATTTTATACTTCAAATCAAGAAAACATGAAAGATAATTAAATATAGAAAATACAAAATTGATTTCACTAAAAAATATTGTACAGATAAAAAGTTATGATCTGAATAAGATTCCAGAATCCCAACTTCCCAGACCCGTATCTCTCAAATAAAAGCTCGAAACACATCAAACTCACCTTTAATTGTATATAATTTCTCATAAGCTATTTAATGAAGGTGGTTTCATATTTTGCAGAGCTACAGTTTGAAAGTTGAGTTTTTGACCCCAATTGTATACTTGTATAGATTAAAATATTCAATTTATTTATTATCCATTATTTTTATACTTGTATATTTTTATAATTTCGTAAATATTATTTATAATATATATTTACATTAAAATAGGAATAAAACCTCAAGAAAATACAAAATAAAATACTTGTATATAACATACCTAGGTATAATACATGTATATATACCTACATAATTAATACCTCTATTTTATTAAGCGTACAAAAACTTCAGAAAAATAAAATAAAAATATACTTCAGTATATAAAATTGAGTTATAAATTTATAAAATAATAAGTAAAATAAATGCAATTAAATACATAAAATAAAAATAAAATGATAAAATATATAGATATATATATACCTATATAGGGCTAAAAAGACAACTGGATATTTTGTACTTCATAAAAATAAATAAAAATCATGATAAAATACATAAAATAATAAATATTTTTTATTTTATAACCTAAAAATAATAAATTCATTTACTTTTTTTTAAATGATTTTTGAAATAATTTCTTCAGGGTTTTTCCTGGTTGGTCCATGTGGACCAACCAGGTGACAGTCCACGTTGACCGCCGGTCAACTGGCTGTCCTTCCCCCAAGTGCCCGTGTCAGTCCTCGTTTGACCCCCTTCTTTGTGATTTTTTCGAGGACGAAACTTGAATCATTTCGTGCAAGTTCCTTCTTGACTTTTCTTCCTTGAACAATGGGGAATCACACCTAGGTGATTCCTTGGGCTTCGAAGCTCTGCTCTTCCCGTTGTGCCTCGTTCTTCTCATCCAACCGTCAACCATTCAAATACGCCCCCTCTCCTTCCTTCGATTTTTGAGTCCCTTTGGTCCACCATTCTTCGTCCCTTTCGAGCTCCACGGATACCTGGAGGTGAGAGCTCCGGTCCTGTGTCGTCAGCCAAGGCGAAGAAGGTCAGAGGCACCTCCACCACCTCCGCCAACTCCGGCGTCGAGGTACCCCCACCTCAAGTGATCCACCTTCGAGGTTCTTGTTTCTTTTCATTTTTCTTCGCTCATTTTATTCCCCGTAGTCCTAGGAGTAAAACCCCCTAGTTATCTTCGCAAGCCACCTACTGAATCGCCCTCCACGAGCACCTCGCCGGAGTGCACCTCCGGCCACCATCTTGCACCGTCGTTTCTCGCATCCTCTCCGCCACTGCAGGGTCCAGGCATTTTGCCCTGGACCCTCTCACCCTTTTTGGCAGGTCTCTGGAACGTAACACGCGCCTGGAGGAGATTTGGACCACTACCGGAGGTACCTGGAGCTCATCCGCTCCTCCGCCTTCGTCTGTCCCCCTCCGGTGGTCCTCGTCCATTTTTTGGAGCCTCCAACGCATAGAGAAGGACCACAGGAGCACCATCGGCCATTTTTGGAGCTCGAAGCGCCACCGGCGGTCGAGATCGAGGTCGGAGATGGTCGGCTTCGCCGACCTTCTTCCCTGTTCTTCGTCCTAGGCTGCCAGTCGTTAGATCTTGGCCGCCCTCCAGTTCACATAGTAGTCGTCCGATCTTCCCGCGCTTCCACCGTCATATCTTCGGGGAAGATCTAATCGCCATCGTTCATCAACGAACCGTCATCGGCCATTCGTCATGTTCCACGTGTCAAGTGGCATCTCCCCCGCCGTCGGATCGCCTAGCTTTGGGTATTTTGCATCTTCTATCCTTAGTATTTTTGTATTTATTATTTAGTCCATAAACTTTCATGTGTAGTTTAATATTTTGTAATATTTGCACTTAGGCCTCGTACTTTGAATATTTGCATTTAAGTCCACGTCACCTCACGTGACCTGTGCACGTGGGGTGGTGGTGTTTTTGCACAGGACCCCTGCGGGATTATTATTGTGTTTTAGTCTAGGAAATATTTTGTAACGTGTAACATTTTTGGATAATTTGCAATGTGGCGCCTGGGGTTTTTGTATATTGCATCTAGGTCCTTCCCAAGCGTGTGCACTCCACGTGCGCGGTGGGAGTTTTTGCACTTGAACCCTTACGACTTTTGATATTTGCAATCAGTCCTGAAACTTACTCAAATGGTGTAATATTTTATAAGAAATTTGCACTATGGCCCCTTGATGTTTGGATATTTACATATATGCCCTTGACAGTAGTGTAATTTCTCTTTGTTGTCTCTATTTAATTCATGCATCTATCAAATTCCAAAAATCACCAAAAAATCAAGTTAAGTTCATGTTGCATTGTACTTACGTGCCATATTTTGGTATTGCATTTTTATTGCATTTTAATATTTATAAAAATTCAAAAACATGCATTTTCAGCACTGTTTGCATTAGAAAATACATAAAAATTATAAAAACAAATTTCAAAAGAAAGCCCCTAAAAATTACAAAACCCCTAAAATCTTCATTAAAATCTTAAAAATTCTACAAAATCTCCCTATTTTATTATCTTTATGTTAAAAATTAATTTGAGGAATTTTGGACATTGTTTGATATTTTTAATCCTCATTTTAATTTCGGCCAGCAACTTAGTTCACTGTTTTCTAGTATTTTTACCTTTAAAAATACCAAAAAGATTAGGAAAAATCTAGAAAAATCACGAAAACATTAGAAAAATTTAAAAATCATAAAAACATTGTGTTTCCTGTATTTGGGCTATTTTCCCCCATTTTCACCTCTCTCTTATCTCTCGTGTATATATATTCCTTATATATATATTATATCTTTATTAACAAAGAAAGAAAATACAAAAAATATATAATATAAAAATAAAATACAAAATAAGTAAATTAAAAATCAAATACAAAAATATAAAATCAAAAATTAAATAAAAAAATAAAATTAAAAACCCACAAAAATAGCATTTATAGACAAATCATCACAGTCACATTTTGTGCATTATTGCCTCGTTCTACCTGTCTGCTCCCTGCGTTCCACACTCTACACATACTTGCACTATACACACTTATTGTAGAGTTATAATAAATTTTAACTCCACATTTCTTCTCATTGGTTGATTGATATTGTGGGTTGATTGTTAATTTAATCGGGATTTACTAAGGGTCGTCGCAGCGACTTTGTCTCCGCCTTGTGCGAGACATTTAGACCCTCGTTAGTCTCGGTTAATCAAATGGCATCATTGGCGGGGAGCAACAGCGCGTAGTTCGGGTTTTTACTTGTTCTTGTGATTGTTTGTCTATTTTTTGCGGCTTTTATTTTCACTTATTTTATTTTCCTTATTTGTGATATATCTGTTGAGCTGTCTAACCTCCTCTCTTGTTGACTTTGTGCGAGGAATCGTGGATCGAGGGAGGCGCTCTACCTTAGGCGCCTACACACCCACGTGAAGCCGACGACAGTCTGCCAGCCTAAGCACATAGGAGACTTAGAGATTTTGAAGACCGAGCTCCTTTTTTAGTTTCTGTATTTATTTTTGTAATTTGAAGTGAGTGAGAGACTTTATATTATTGTAATAATACAAGTACACTGGACTCTTGGACTTCCGGGCCCAATTTGTAAGTGTTTGTACACTTGGGGGCTTACCGTGACTTTCTCATGTTTTCCATTGCATTCTTTTTTATTTGTTTTCCGATTTTGTTTTCCTTATTTTTGGGTGATTGAGCCCTTAGATTTAGTACTGCTTGTCAATAGTATTAGGTCCAAACACATTAATCACCATTGCACGCTCCTATAGAGAACGTTTGGACTTAGTCAAATTTTGAAAAACTGTTCTTTACGCTAATAGCAGCTTCTCACCCTAGGTCGATTTCATCGGCTTGCATCTGCATATAGAATAGGTTTCAATTCTGCTGAGAATCTTTGCATGTAGAGTGCTGGAGGTAAGGTGAGCATTTCTCTTTAGCATACATCATTGATTTGCAGCTTGCATTGCTTTTTCGCCTCTCTACCTCTGATTTTGATCACCTAGGTGCTAAGTAAAAATTGACTCCTCGATAGGCGCGTACATTTCTCACTAAAATCCAAAAAAAAGTGATAACCAATAAAATTGGGACTGCTAACATTATTTAATCCTAAAATCGACCAAAAAGAAAAATCGTATATTGGGACGAGAAATCCCCTCATTGTCTTCGCTTTTACTTGCTCGCGCACACACTAAGGATAGTGCCCAAATCCCATTTCAGCCCCCTATGTGTTTGTGCAATTTTAGACTTCTCACCTAACTCTAAAATAGACAAGATAAAAAGACCGCATTTCACGGTCTCTACCGAGTTGAGTAGGTGAATTGAGGGTTTGTTTTGTGTGAGTTTTGTTTGTGCTTGCTTGTGTGTATTCGAGATTGTCTCCGCGCATTTGCGCCTTCTTCTTCACTCTCTTGACTTGATCTTCGTGTTCTCCCGACTGTCATCACATCTTGCTTCGAGATGGCCGACTGGAGCGTATTTTATCCGGACTTTGCGGATCCTTCGTTCACTCCAGCCGGTCCACCTCCTTTTTTCCAGGAGGACTTTGCTCCTAACTTTTGTACATATCCGCCTCAGCCGCAGTATCAGGACTTGGACTTATACCCACATCCACCACCACCCCCACATTTTCCACCTTCATGTCAACCCGAGACTGATCTGTTGGAGTCACCTTTCATGGAGTCCACCCTTGAGAACTTGACCCAAATGATGGATTATATGAGACAGAGGATTGACCACCTCACTATCACAAATAAGAGCGACCATTATATTCCACCATTTGATGATATGGGTTCACTCGAGGATTTCCATGAGAGCTTGCAATTGCCCAAAACACAAAAAATGAGAAAAATTTAAAAAACCAAAAAGAGTTCGGGAGACCTTTCGTTGATTCTGACTATGAGGAGAGTGCCCACTTGCCAGACCCTTTGACCACGCATCCATTCACACCCTGTCCCACCTTTGACCCCGAGGATGCCGCTGTACAGACTTCTCTTGGCATGCCTCGTGTAGATGCTGATTCTGACTTCCTCCCTTGTATGGAGGAAGTCCGAAAATTCAAAAAAATGTTGACTGAACCCGAAGTGGTGGCCACAATTCATGAGATCATCCGTGCCCCACGTCAGCAGGCCTTGACTGATTTATCTGGTCCTCTTCCCAAGAAGAGAAAGCGGAGGAGCAGATCTGAGCATCATATTTTGACCATGGCCACTGCCCACGCCATCACACACCGTCCCATTCCTAGGAAGAGGAACACTGCCACATCTTTCATTAGTTGCACCATCTCTGACCATACTTGTGATCACACTCTCCTCGACGATGGTGCTTCGATTAGCATATTACCCTTCTCGCTGGTACAGTCTCTTCACTTAGGGCCTCTTAAGAAGACCAGGATGATAGTTCAATTTGCTGATGGATCTATCAAGAGGCCGAAGGGTATCCTTGAAAACGTCATCATTTCGATTCAGGGCACGAGCTACAACATTGATTTTGTCGTATTGTCCATGGAGACCTCCACAGTGGAGCACTCTCCAATCATCCTGGGACGACCATTCCTCGCCTCAGCGAGGGTCGTTATTGATTACAGATCAGGAGATTTTTGCTTCCGTCCCGTTGACGAAGGCGAAGTGTTGATCACCACACAGACTGCTGGCCAGAGACCTGCACCTGATACACCTTCACCTATCTTGGCTGACCTCGAGGACTATGATCTATATGAGGATATCAGAGAGACTTTCTTTATGACCGATGATGATACCCGAGAATTCCTCTCCAACGAGGAAAGCTCGGAAAGCATAGACCTTGGTGTTTCCGCTTCCTGTGATTGGCGATGTGTTGATGACATCCGCGGGATTTACATGATTGATACCATTGAGAGGAGGGCAGATTTAGAGACTAGACAGGACGGATATGATTTGACTACTTTCATCGATGGGTCTGTTCCTGTTCACTTGGATGCTGATGAGACAAAGGCCGAATTTGATTTAGTTGCTTTTATTCGGGAATTCAGGCCTTTTGATGAGAAAGATTATCCGGTTGAGATTATTGAGGACGAACAGAGTTCGACTACTTCCACCGACGAGTTCGTTCCTTTTGGTTTTGACCTGGACGAGACCTCGTAGGATGACACGGATTACACTTCTTCCGATGAGGATGAGTTCGTCCCATTCCACTTTGATATCAGTGAGACTCCCAAGGCCGGACTTAGTCATACTTCTTACACTCATCCGTCTGTGCCTTTCCACCCTAGGGCCACTGAGGACCTTCACCCTGTCGACCCTGATCGGCTTCCATCCACCATGGACCCTGATGTCGACCTGCACCACACTAGATCTATTCCTCAACAGTCTCGCAAGAAGGTTCGCTTTCTACCTTCTTGATCCCGTGTATATCCACCTTTGTTGTACATTCTCCTTTGTTTACCTCTGTCCCTCTACCGTATTGCTCGCCCACCCATTCTCATGTTTGCCTTGCTTAGGACATACTTTGTCCTAAGTATAGGGGGGTGGATGAGCTGAGTGTTCATTCATCGTTCCATCTTATCACTCCTGTTGTTGCCTATATTTAGAGCTTCTTTTACCCTAAGTATAGGGGGAGTGATGCGTACATCCTTCTCTATCATTTTCTATCTTCTGATCTCTTTTCTTCTTTTCCTCTTCTATCTTCTTTATCTACCAAAAAGGTGTCACCCCTTTTTTCAGTCTTCTATACTTAGGACGTACTTTGTCTATATTTTTGCTTTATTTATTTGCTCATTTATTTGTTATAATTATTTGACTCGTCTAATCACCCTCTCTTATTGACTTTGTGCGAGGGAACCGTGGATCGAGGGAGGTGCTCCACCCTAGGCGCCTGTGCACCCACGTGAAGACGGTGTGAGCTTCCGACTTAGCATCAAAGGAGTCTTGGAGGACTTGAGAAGATAGTCACCTTTTTAGCATATTTTGTGTATTTATTTACTTGTGTAATTTTTGTGAGAGAGAGACCACTATTTGTTGTAATAATACAGGTACTCTGGACTCTGCACATTCGGGCCCAACTTCCAAGTGTTTGTTCACTTGGAGGCTCACCACGTTTTTTTTATCGATTTTCATCGCCTTCTTTCATTTTGTTTTCTTGATTTCATTTTCTTTACTTTGTGTGATTGAGCCCTTAGTTTTAGGATTGATTGCGATAGATTAAGGCCAAACACATAATACCATTGCATGCTCCTATAGATTCGTTTGAACTTAGTCAAATTTTAAACTGCTTCTCACTTAGTTTCGGAACCACCGCGCCGCGAGAGTTCTCCATACAGCGCTTGCAGGACCCATTGTGGTGGGCACCGAGGAGACTCCAAGACCAGACACTTCGATTTTATTCTAAGTCATTAGCATCGGTTCTTCACGCTAATAGCAATTTTTGAAACTTAGGGCAATTTCATCGGCTTTGCATTTGCATATAGATAGGTTTCAATTCTGTTGAGCATATTTGCATGTAGAGTGTTGGAGGCAAGGTGAGCATTTACGCTTTAGCATTCATCATTGTTTTGCCGCTCGTATTGCTTTTCCGACTCTCCCTCTAATTTTGATCACCTAGGTGCTAAGTGAAATTGACTCCTCGATAGGCTCGTGGATTTCTCACTAAAAATCCCAAAAAAGTGATAACAAAAAAATTGGGACTGCTAACATTACTTAACCCTAAAAAAGATCAAAAAGAAAAATATTGTATTGGAGTGAGTAATCCCCTCATTGTCTTCGTTTTACTTGCTCGCGCACACACTAAGGATTAGTGCCCAAATCTCATTCAACCCCTAAGTGTTTGCGCAACTTTTGGACTTCTCACCTAACTCTAAAACAAACAAGATAAAAAGACCAACTTTCGATCTCCACCGAGATGAGTAGATGAATTGAGGGTTTGTTTTGTGTGAGTTTGCTTGTGATTGCTTCTATGTATTCTAGATCTCCTCTGCACATTTGTGCCTTTTTCTCACCTCTCTTGATTTGACCGACTTGTTCTCCTGATAATTTTCCTCTTGTTTCAAGATGACTGACAGGAGTGTTTTTTATCCGGACTTTGCGGATCCCTCGTCTACTCCAGCCGGTTGACCTCCTTTTATCCAGGAGGACTTTGTTCCTGACTTTTGTACATATCCTCCTCAGACACAGATTCAGGACTCGAACTTTGTACTTTGCAGATCTGGGCATCATATTTTGATGATGGCTACTGCCCACGCCATCACATACCGTCCCATTCCTAGGAAAAAGAACACTGCCACACCTTTCATTAGTTGCACCATCTCTGACCACACATGTGATCACACTCTCCTTGACGATGGTGCTTCGATTAGCATATTACCCTTCTCGCCGGTACAATCTCTTCATTTAGGGCTTCTAAAATGTTTGAAAAACGATTTGCAAATGATTTAAAAAATGGTTGCAAAAATATTTTGAAAAATCTATATATACTATTTGGAAAACCTTTGCAAAATGATTTTCAAATGTGTGAACATGTTTGTAAAAATAGTTGTAAAAATTATTTTAGACTATAGTTTTCAAAAATTGTTTGAAAACCCTTTTTCAAATAAGTTTGAGGAATACAGACATCACACCTAAAATTCTTTATATATATACCTATAAAATTGACCACTTACCCTTGTAAATTTTTAAAAACCACTTCTTGTAAATACAAGATACATCCCCGTGTAAATATTTGTACCTAGTTTTTAGCCAAAACCTTTTTATTTTCAAAAATCCCAAAAACATTTGCAAAACTAAAATATCAAAAATATTTGAAAAACCTTTTTGAAAAATCTAAAAAATGCATATGCATCATCATTTCAAAAATCCATAAAAAGTTCAAAATCTTTGAAAGTTGCATCACAAAAATATTTTCTGCATAGCTATTGCATGGCATTCGCATTTTTCAGATTGGGTTTGATAATTGAACAAGTCTAAGTAAAATCCGAAGATTGGAGCTTGGTTGGACCTTAAATCTACCTAATTAATAGGAACCTTTTAGGAGCTGGATTTGAGGTAGTTCAGGTCTAGTTTACTTAATTCTTTGAGCATCACGGGCCTTGGTTCAATGGATTCTTGACTGCTTAAGTAGAGTATTTCGGAGCACACACACGACTCTTGTTGATAATGACCTAACTTGGACACCTGTACCTTTCACTTGGCTCAACTCAGTTGAAGTGGTGAGGGGGGTTGGATTCGCCGGTATGAGACGCACACAGGTGGAAACACTTGTCCTCCTCTAGGGAGGGAAGTGCATCGCAACCCGTTCAGTGATGATGAGTTTTGAGGACAGAAGATTGTGAGTTCAATAAAGCTTCAAAAGAGGGATAGTCTACTGGCTCAAGAGGAAAAACTCCCTATGTAAATGTTGTTGTATATAGTATTCAAAAAAATTGCAAAAGCAAGAAAACTCCAAAAAAGTGGACATGCCTGTACAAAAATAAAAATGCCTGCCGGAGTGTACATATGTGTATAGTCAATAAGCAAGCTTGAGCTTCAAAGTCAAATTATGTGAGTCTGCAGCTGGATGACTTGACTACACTGGTCTTGCATCCTAGGATAGGTAGCTACACTGGCTACCGTCCATTCTTCTCTTCACCCCATCCTCTTGAGCTGGTTGCCACTTGAACATAGAAGGGAATACCTTGCTCCTTGGGGAATGAGTTGTTGGATTGGGAAATCATTGGGCTGTCATATTGGAGAAGCTAGTCTCTTTGTCATTTTATTTGGGGAGAGCCACCATCACTTACACTATACGAGTCAGATTCATAGTCATAAGGGTTTGCGTATGAGTTGAAATATTTCTGACCTGGCTATTGAGGAGACTTGAGCAGAGTTTTGGGATTCTCGGAGGCTGTTGGATTTCAAGTCCAGTTCTCATTAAGGTTCCGCCCGCACTAAAATTCCAAAGGTCCGACTTAAGATCCAAACTTTGATTTTGCGAAGACAAGTTTGATAGTCATACTTAATCCAATTTTCTTCTTTTTCTTTTCTTTGTTTTTCTTTCTGCACTTATTGCATAAGTGTTTGCTAGGGACTACAAAGGCAAAGTATAGGGGGATGATGAATCCACATTTTATCATCTTTATTCTATTATTTTTGCCTAAAAAACCCCGACAAATTCATGTAAATACCCTTAATTAGTACATCTTAGCATTCATGCAGGTGTGTGTAAATAATGTATAAAATACAGTTTTTAAAGCCAAAATTATAGAATAAAGAAAAGAAAAAGAATAAAATTTTGTAAATATTTTATGACCCGAAATACCGAGACCTAGGCATCTAGATGAATAGGTCGACAAGGAATAAAGTAGGGGGAGATAAGGGCCAATATACAATAAAAATACCTTTTATTTAACCCATTCTTTATTTATTTTGGGACCTATTTTTGATTCCACTTTTTATACTTCAAATAAAGAAACTTTGTACATGAAAGTTATAGATAATTAAATATAGAAAAATACAAAATTGATTTCACTCAAAAATGTTGTACAGATAAAAAGTTATGATCTGAATAAGATTCCAAAATCCTAACTTCCCAGACCCGTATCTCTCAAACAAAAGCTCGAAACACATCAAACTCACCTTTAATTGTATATAATTTCTCATAAGCTATTTAATGAAGGTGGTTTCATATTTAATGAAAGTTGAGTTTTGGACCCCTATTGTATACTTGTATAGATTAAAATATTCAATTTATCTATTATCCATTATTTTTATATTTTTATATATTAATAATTTTGTAAATATTATTTATAATATTTATGTACATTAAAACATGAATAAAAACCTCAAGAAAATACAAAATAAAATACTTGTATATAACATACCTAGGTATAATACCTGTATATATACCTACATAATTAATAGCATTTGCATAGACATTTGATCACTTCCAGTCTTGAGCATTTATCTTACCGATCTATCATGCTTGTTCCTTGTGTTCGACACTCTACATACTTGCACTATACACATATTTTGTAGAGTTACAATAAATTTTAACTCCACATTCACTTTCACTGTCTTATGTGATTGTTGTGGGTTAATTGTTGTTTGAATTCTAGATTTTGTGTGGTCGACTCAGCGACTGAGTTCCAGCCTTGTGTGGAACTTAAGACCATCGATTTTTGGGTTCAACAAATGGCGCCATTGCCGGGGAGCAACACCGCATAGTTCGGGTTTTTACTTGTGATTGTGATTCTTTGTCTATTTTTTGCGACTTTTATTTTCGCTTATTTCATTTTCCTTATTTGTGATATATCTATTGAGTTGTCTAATTTCCTCTCTTGTTGACTTTGTGTGAGGAACCGTGGATCGAGGGAGGCGCTCCACCCTAGGCGCCTACGCACCCACGTGATATCGGCGATAGTCTGCCAGCCTAAGCACCTAGACACTCAGAATAAAAAGCCACAAAGAAAACATTGCAAACATGTATATTCTCCATATGAACTCAAAATTCAACATACTCATCCTTATTGTTCATAAAATTAAATTATATATGTAATGAAGGTGGTTTCATTCAATTTGGAGTTAAGATGTAAATGTTATATATTAGGCCCTCATTGTGTAATATACACGTATAAAATAATCACTATTTATCCCTTTTATTTTTTACTTCATATATTTTTATAATTTTGTAAATATTATTTAAAATACATGTACATAATTAAATAAAATAAAACAATTAAAAATACATTAAAATAAATAAGTGTACTAAAATACATAGATGAATTATACTTATAAGTACATGATAAATATACATATGTATTTAAGTACATAACTAAACTCAGAAAATACAATAGAAAAACATGTAAAACAAGTCATAAATATATAAAATAAGTTTATGAAATAATAAAATATAATTAGAAAGTAAAAATAATATACCTAATATTTAGGTAAATATACCTATATATACATGTAAAACTTAACATCTGATAAAATAACTTGTAAAAGTAATTAAAATCATTTTAAAATACTACATAAAATACTAAACACTTTTCATATTTTAATAAAAAATAATAAAATCATTTACTATTTAAATTTGATTTAATAAAAATTTTATATCCTATTTTGTCGCCTAGCGCGCCCACATAGACCAATGGGAGACTGGTCCCAGTGAACACGGTCAACTCCCCAACCACCCTAGGTCTGCTTATGTAAAGTGTTAGTCCTCTTACTTCCTCGATTTATCCCCGTTGATTCTTTCATTTTTTAGCTCGACTCCTTCACAATTTTTCCTTCTCAATCATCGATCTTTTGCACCAGCCTCATTCCTTGATCGATGGATCCCTGCATCGAGCGTTCTTCCCGGACCAAGGCTCTCATGTACAAATAAACCTCACCAAGTTCCTATTTGATTGTGATGTCTTCAACCACTTTGACACCCTCATTTCCTACCTTGAGGTAGCATCTCAGTGACAGGTTGTTGATCTCACCATCTTCAGGAGTGGATGAGCGGTGTTCGACGTAGCATCCCCTTCACCGAAGCCTGTTGCCAACATCGAAGCTTCTGTGTAGAACAACGATCTATTGAGGCATAATAGTTAGCTTTTCTCGCATTTTTAGATTTAGCTTTAATTTCCTGTTTTTATTTTACAATTAAATCAACTTCATTAGTAGCTTAGATTCTGAATTCGTAGTCTGTCAAAGCTTTTTGCTCCGACTATAGTTCTGTCGTGCCCCTTCTTTGTTTTGTCGCGCTTGACCATCCCACCGGATTCTCCTTTGCCTTCTCCACCTACCGACGCATTTCATTCACCTAGAGCCCTCTTGGATTGAGTCATCTGCTCTCCTCTATCGCTCTTCATTGGAGAGAACTGCCCCGACCCAAATCTGTCTCCATTCTGCCTAATAATGGGTCGAGGCAATTTTCCTTCGAATGAATTTTCTTTCCGTGTAGGATCCTAGAGCCCAGAGCCTCGTTGGAGGTAATTTTGCATATGGCTTGGTTCCCAGGCTGTCTGATCTACTCTGACCTACTAGGACCCCATCAATGGTTCTTGGAGATTTTTGAAGCATCTAACATCTGGAGACAACCACAAGGGACAATTTGAGCACTGGAGCAGCGCTGCAGGAGCTCGGTTGAGGAAGGATTCTCTATTTGAAGCTCATCGTTGGACATGTTCTTCCCTATTCTTAGAGAAGCGCAGCAACCGTCCGATCCTTCCTCCGCTCTAGATTTAAATCCAACTGTCAGATCGAGTCGACCCATGACCATCAGATCTCCTTGAGATCAAATCAACATCGCTCATCAATGAAGCGATATCAAGTGACAGGAGGCGCCACGTGTCCAAGTGAAGACCCAATCGTTTGATCTATCACATGGGGGTAATTTTGAAACATACATCTACCCTTTTTTATATTTTATTTTTTAGTCTAAAAACTTTCATTTGTAGTTATAATATTTTCGTAAAATTAGAAATCAGACCCCTAAGATTATCGTATTTGCATATAGGTCCCTCACCATGTCACGTCACGTGTGCATAAATGTGAAGTGGTTGACATTTTATAAGGGAGCCCTCTGATTTTTATATTTCAATTTAGTCCATTAATTCTAAATTCTTGTGTAATATTTTTTGGATGAATATCATCAAGTATCTTTAGCTTTTTGAAAATTGCAAATATACTCCTACTAGACGTATTTAATAAAATATTCTAGGCATTTTGTGTGATTGGACGTAAACTTCTTTAGGGGGTTAAAAAATGAGAAATATTTTTAGGAAATTGTAGAAAGGCCCCTGACAATGGAGTGATTTATTTTTATTGATTTTTACTTTTATTAAATATCTTTTGTTCTCTAAAAATTCTAGAAAAATTAGGTTAAATGCCTCAAATAGTGTTCTACTACTTATATTTTTATTGAGGTATTTTTATTCATTTTGTCTATTTATTAAAATTCAAAAATAGAGCATTTACTGAAGTGGAGGGCGAAGGTTATGGCCTCAACCGAGCTGCAGCAGGCTGGGAGGCTTCATGCGGTAAAGCTCTGGTCGCGTCTTGAGCTACAAGCCTCCAGGCGTCTTCGAAGGATCCTAAGCTACACACCAGGTGGTTGTCACTTCACTAAAGGGAGCTAGGGAAGAATGGTGGCAGAGGGACGAGCTCGGGCATGATGTAGGTGGAAGAGGAACTTTATAGGATACTTGAGGGTCTAGAAAGATCGAGAGGTGGAGTGCAACCCTAGGTAGATACGATCCTCCCTAAGGATCCGTGAGAATCACGGATCCTAAGAGAGCAATTGGGTGGTAGAATCGAGACCAAAGGTGTTCGGGTCCGACTAAGAGAAATTCGAGAAATAGCTCCGATGAGGCAAAGTCGGGTTGACCTGACTGGGAGGGGACGTTGATCGAGGTCAATGAACAGACATGGACCAATGAGAATCCTTGATTTACAAAAATAAATAACACTAAATTTAAAATAGTAAATGAATTTATATTAAAAAGTGTATGAAATAAAAATTGTAAACTATTTTTCTATGATTTTTAATTATTTTTTGTAAAAGATAAAATAAGGTATATACAATATAATATGTTATGTACATGTATAATATACCTATGTATTATGTATAGATATTTTTATTTTATTATTTTTATAAAATTCGTTTGATTTATATTTTATTTATTTACACAATAATTTTAGGAATACAAAATGTTTTTTATTTTATTTTTATAAATTCATTAAGGTTATAAAATAATTAAGTATTGTATTATGTACATGTGTCTTTTGTACATGGAATTGTTGATTTTATTTTTATTTTTATTTTTATGATTTTTATTTTATATTATATTATTTCTAGGATGTTACAAGCGTGTAATAAGAATAAGATATTTATATTTTTTCAAAATAAATATATAAAATATAATTTGTACAAGTATAGGTGATATGTACAATACATAATATACCTCTATCTCTCTCTACTTATTTTCTTTACAACCAGGACGAGGCTTGACCTTCTCTTAAGGTTTGGGTCAATCTATATTCATTCTAAATACATCCTTTTTCTTTTCTCTTTATTCTTTTATTTTAGACAAATAGGTGTTAATTATGTATTATTATCAAAGGTAACGTAAAATGTTAAGTTATTGTATTTACAAGTAGTTATAGCTGATTTTGCTAAAAGAAAGAGCTAAATAAAAGAATAAAGAATTAGAATTGTAGAGTCATCAATTATCGGGTCTTGTTGAGGCGGCACGTGTCAAGCTGATTAGCCAGCACCATTCGATCCAACCGTTGTGGGTATTTTGCAACATTTACCTGCAGTACTTTCTATTAAATATTTATACCTTAAACTTACCTCTATAGTTTATATCTTTTTGTCATAATTGCAACTAGACCCCTCGATTATCTTTAATTATTATTTGGTCATCTGCCACGTCACCTCACATGCATGTACACGTGAGGTGCTGGCATTTTTGCATCAAGACCCTCTGTGGGTTTTGATTTTTGTATTAGGTCCAGTAAATTTTTATTTACATTTAATTACAAAAATGAACCTACTATTATCGTATTTTCTGCTTTTTGTCTCTATCTCATTTCAATAGCTATTGTGCTCCTAAAAATCCCAAAAGTTAGGATTAAGTGCCTAATATATTTTAGATTCATGCCCTAATTTTGCATTTCAATTTTAGGCATTTATCCTATTTTCTAAAAATCAAAAAGAGCATTATCTCCTCCTATTTAGCTTATAAAACCCATAAAAAATATAAAAGGTTTTTGGAAAAGTTCCAAAAAAATAGTTTTTGTTTTTATTTAGTTATTTTAAAATTTCATACCATAAATCTATAAAAAAAACTATAAAAGAAAACTCTTAAAAATTAAAAAGACCTAAAAATACTTATAAAAACATAAAAAAACCTTAAAATTCCTAAAAATTATATTTTCTATTTATGAATTTTATTTATAATATAATATTTATATTAAAATTGACTTGGAAATTTTGGACTTAATTTTATATTTTTAATTTCCATTTCAATTTCGGGTATTTAATTATACCTAATTTAGGTTATCTTTAAACATTATATTTTTAATTTACATTTCAATTTCTTTTTTATTATTTTTATTAATATTTATATCTACCTTGGCCTACTTTGTATATATATACTCTTATATATAGCTATACTATATTTATAAAAAGAAATAAAAAATATAAAAATATAAAAATATAAAAAGAAAATATAAAAACAGAAAATTGAAAATCAAAATACAAAAATATAAAACAAAAAATTAAAAAATTAAAAACTCATAAAAAAGAACATATAGACAAATATTTCACAATCACATTTGTGTTTTATTCCCCAATCTATCTAGTTTGCTCCCTGTGTTTGACACTCTACACATACTTGCACACTATACAATCTTGTTGTAGAGTTAAATAAAATAAATTTTAACTCCGCATTTATTTTCATTGCTTGATCTTGAATTATGGGTTAATTGTTGATTAATTAGGATTTCTCGAGGGTTACCACAGCGATTGTGTCTCCGCCCTGTGTGAGACATATTTAGACCCAAGAAAAACCCTAGTTATCACCGACTTATTCCCTAGTGTTGAGGATTAGTTCTTTAGAAGAGTCTCCTAGACTGAAACTTTGGGTGATGTCTCAACTTGACTCTCATGATTGTAGTATACTAATTTTCATATCCTTATATTTTATGTACAAATAAAGAGTTTGATAATTAGAGAAGTTGGATTCATTTTGACTAGAGCATGGTTAAGCCCAGAATTTTAGGAACACTAAATTTAAGGGTCTTCGATGAATTGAGACTTGAAAATTTCATATGCACTATCAGGAATTAATCCGACTCCTTCATTCTTTAGATGCTCGAGGATGAGCATAGTTTAAGTACAGGGGAATGATGAATCGTAGATACATCATGTTAAAGTTCATTTATTATTCTCCTGTCTTAAACAATGCAATAAAAATCACAATTAAATCCATGTGATTAACTATTCTTATATTGTAATAATCTGTGTATGATTAACACTATTTTCTGTCCCTATTTATTATATTTATTACTAATAATTTCTTTGTTTTTATATTTGATTAAAAATGACTAAAGTTAGGTTAATCATTGTTTATATTTATCTTGGCTTTAAAAGAAATTAAAAAATACAAAAATATCAAAACCACCAAAATAGTGTTTTCATTCATTAAAAATATTCTTAAAAATTCATCTTTGTTCAAATGACCTCGTTCGACTTTTTGACCAACGTGAAACTTATAGATCTCATTGAGATCTACAAATTTCATGTTTTGACCTTTTTCTAATTCAACCTCATATTATTTCTTTTTATTTTTTTTCTTTATTTTCTTATTTATTGATTTTTCTGGACCGGCCACATGGCGCTCTCTGGAGTTACTACGCGGTCGTCTCTCCTTGTGCCACCCTCCACTTCTTTGAGCCATTGGATCATCTCTGATGCCTTCATCCCAACCACTCCTCTGCACCATAATCTCAGCCTTTGATCGCTGCTCCCCGATCTTATCTGAGCTGCATCCAGCCGCCCTCATTTTGACTGCCTATGGCTATCTCATCTCCACGAATCCCCTTCTCTCATAACCCTTGGATGAAGCCAATGCTTCATCACCACCGTCCATCCCCGCCCGCTTCCTAGCCACAGAATCAGATCTGATGATTTGATCTCAACCCTCCGCCCGTACCTCCATCTAGATCGTTGGATCTCATGATCCAATGGTCCAGGCCTCTTCATCTACCTCTGTAACTCCCCCTCCCCATCCATTACACTGCACGACCCCTCCTCTCCCTTCCATTTTTAGCACTGCCCTCCTGTCACCTCTCATCTCTCTAACGCTCCCCCTTCCATAGCCAATACCTCCTCCATCTTCGTGTAATCCCCATCACACCATCCATCACTCTTCCATCACTCCACCAACCATTGCAAAACACCACAATAATTCCCACTTCCTCTACCTATTAAATCCCTACTCCGCCTCCATCTCCCATCATCCACCATTCCACGAAGCTTGGCCTAGCCCTTCTTGCCCTCCATGTGATAGGGGGAGGTGGAATCAAAGAGGTGATAATGGTTTGAACCTCTAGGTGTGATCCTTAGCCATCATGGCCAAGTCATGGTGCTCAGCCACCGTTGAGCTCGTCGGATTTGCTGCCCAGCATGTGCGATGACCAGAGGACCAATTTGGCCCTCAGCCCAAGCCTCGCTCTACCTTCTTCTTCCCCATTCGATCTTTAGGTATCTCTATATCCCTCATTTTTATTTGATTTCTTTAAATTAATCCCACATACAAATGATGTTTCACCCACCATACATCCTCCTCTGAGTTTTTCTGCGCCTCCATGATCTTTGCTACACCCTCCGCTCATTGCTTCCCTTCTCCGGAACCCTAACCATATCTGCCCCATCTCATCTTCAGATCGCTTGAGATGAATCATCGGCACTCTGCTCATCCATATGAATTAGGCCCCATTCAACTCAATTCCACATTTACGCGCTTCGGTTATGTGTCTAACATCTGTAGGTACCTTCAATGGTCAAAGCCCATGCCTCCTCGCCGATCTCGAGCAACAGCTCTGGTGATGCATCGTCAGTAGCCATCTTCCGCTACCCTCGTGGCTTCTCCATGCATCGGTCATCATCGCCAGGAGATCACGAAGCTTCTAGTGTCTTGTACAGCCTCGTGCGAAGGTGGTGGAGCTCTGGCAACCGTACCGAAGCTCCATTCGTACCGCCACCTTCACGACGGAGGACGAATTATAGGTGTCATTGGATGGCGCCCCTACAGCAACCATTCAACAGCCCAGATGATGCCATGTCATGTCACCAAAGCTCCAGGATTGGGGCAACAGAGCCACTCCCTGAGGCACATCCAAGCCTACCATGTGTTCACCTGAGTTGTCTGCCTACCGATCCTCACCCCGTGCATGTGCCTTGCGCGTGAGGGCAGAATTATTTGTAGAGACAACCCGAGATTTCTGAGATTTACACCTAAGTCCATGCATGCATGCATCACATGCACACTTGGAAAAATTATACAGAAGCCCAGTTGGATTTCATAAATTGCAAATGCCCACGTACTTCAGGGATATTTACAAAAGGGCCTCTCCAGTTTTCTTGAATTACAAATTGGTCCCTCTAGGGCCTATTCGTGCTTCTCTAATATCTTGAGCATACATACTTTGTTTGAATTGATTTCAGTGTCATTTTGTTGCAAATTTTATTTTTTATTTAATGGCATCCTTTATTTCATGATTTGACACTCTTAAGTAGGCTAATTTTTTATGATCTATAGTGTCTCCTGCTCTTTGACTTAAATGCCATTCATCATCGTTAATGCCTAACTCGATTATGAAATCGATATGTATTTTCTTACTCAATGATTTGATTAATTCGCAACATACTTTTATATCATTTCTCTGTTATCATATCATTAATATTTCATCTCATTTAATTGCATCTAAAAATCAAATAGAAATTGCATGCATCACTTGTCTTTGTGTTGTTTTATCTGCATATTATTTTGCATTTGCATGAAGACCTAGGATTAGAAAATACTCATTCATTGAATTAAACAATAATTTTCAATAAATAGATGAAGAGGCTTGTGTTCCTGTGTTCGACCTTGGTATACTTACCACGTAAAAATAACTTCCACATATTCTAAAGTGTGGTCTTTGCTGATCCGAAATATGACTCATGTACTACAATAATACGACATTATTAAAGAGGCATTTTTCACATTCACCAATAGATTAGAGAGAAAAGAGGACGCATAACCTTTAATCTTTTATTTTGGTCTTAAATCCCTAGATAAATGCATATAAATAGCATTAATTTGTACAAAATAACATTTAATAATTGATATATAAATATTGTATAAATATAGGTACTTATTCCAAAATATAAAAAAGGGAAGAAAAGAAAAAGAAATGAAGTGCCAAAGACATTGAATGACCCTAGACCCCGAGACCAAGGCAATATTGATTTGGTCGACAAGGAATAAAGTAATGGGAGATGGGCAGATTAGTTGTACAAAAAACACCAATAAACCCTAATTTTTATTCATCAATAAATGCCTTTTGGATCCTATTTTATTTTATATTATACACACTCAAATAGTAAAACGCTCAACATGAAACTTGTACATAAAATTACAAAGAAAAATACAAAAATAATTGCACATAAAAATAAGACACACTGCACTCGGGACACACAAATCAAAAAGTCGCAAACAAAACTTTACAGACCCGTAGCTCCTCCATATAGATTCAAAATTGACTAGACTCACCTTATCATTCATAAAATTAAACCATCAATCTAATGAAGATGGTTTCATTAAAAATGGGAGCTCATATGCAAAAGCTGGCTTTTGAGTCCCTATTATACTATATGTGTGTATATTTTGTTCATTATATTCATTCTTTATATTTTTATCTTTTTAGTATTTTGAAATACTTGTTAATATTATTTGAAATGTATTAAAAACATAAACTTAAAATAAAACCACGAAATACATTAAAATAAATAAAGTAATATAATATATACGTAAAGTATACCTATAATATACATACCGCTAATTATTAAAAAATAAATCAAATTAGAAAATTTAAAAATGTGAATGTATATTTAAATATACTGTAAATACATAAAATATGTGTATATAATAATAAATTACATAATATAAAATAAAATAAAATACCGCAAATACATGTAAATATACATGTATATCTACATGTAAATATGAGCACCTAATAATTTAACTTGTGAAAATAAATAAAAATATCTATAAAAAGAGTACATTAAATAAGAAACATTTTTATGTTTTGATCTAAAATTAATAAAATCTTTTATTATGTATTAGCTATTTAATAAAGGATTTAACCAATCCTTTTTATGGTTGGTCCATCTAGACCAAACAAAGCGTCTCGTAGGTTGACCTCCCAGTCAATTGCATGACCCTCCCCGCCTCCTTTGTTAGATGTCATGAGACCTCTGATTCTCCAGTTTTTCTATGCCATCTTCATGCTCATCAACCATCGAGCTCCTCCCAATCGCCAACCCCCATGTCCCTAACCCACACGCTACCTCTAGCTTCCACCAACTCCTCATCACCTTTACACAACGAACCCTCGAAACCATGCCCATCACTGCATGTATAAAGTTCCTCCTCTATCCCCTTTTGAATTTTTGATCCAATTCGCCCATCATAACACAAATAGGAACACTCTAAGTCGAAGTCCTAGTGACAGGAGGACCTCCTTGGACCTTGTCGGCATGGACGAGATGGAGGTGGTGATACAAGCTCTCATGAGTCCTCCTTCGACGAATCCTTCTACTCCAAGTATACTTGCCTATTTGAGCTGCTTTGATTAGCATTCTAGGTAGATTTTTATTACTGCAAGTGTAGCATTTAATTCTAGCAATCGAGCATTAGGTTAGTCTAATTTGTAGATCTTAAGCTACTGGAGCTTCGACTTCAGCTCTAATTTCACAATGCCATCGATCGTATTTCGACAGATTATACCGAGTTACATCCTTCACCTCTGCTTGTAGCTCCATCTCCCCCTTCCTTCACCGTACTTCCAACTTTAATCGGTGGCCGAGCATCTTCACGTCGATCCGAGGAAACTTTTGATGCAGATTCTAAGCTTTGAATGGCCATCTAGGGCCAAACCATAGCTCATTTTTTTCTCCAGGATACTAAGAATGCTACAGACCTTCCAGGTCCCCATCGATGGGATCTGGACCCCTACGAAGGAACTCTACGGGTGTAGCTTAGTCCCAGCTACGTGCTGGACTTGTCAGAGTCGAAGACAGTGGCCTGAGCACCGTGAAATCAGTGACTGAAGGAAGAGGAAGCAGATATTCTTGGTTTTCTTCCACCACCTTCGAGTGTCATTGTATCTAAAGGCGTGGTCGAGATCTAATATGGGTCTCTCATTTGAGGCGAAACGACATCCAAGTCCAACCATTTGATCACGCTTAAAGCCGCCACGTAGAGCATTGAGGACCGCTCAAGGAAGTGCTATTAGTGGGTAAATTACACAGGCCCCTCCAAATCTTTTATAATATTTAATTACCCCTATAAATATTTTATAGGTTAAATTTTGTGTAACAATTATAGACGAACCCTCAAAATTTCATAGTATTACATTTTGTAACTATGCCAGCTCCCTCATGATGCGATTAAATTTTGCACCTATACCCCCACCGGGTTTAGATATTTATTATTAGTACCAAAATTTATAAATAGTGTAACAATTTGAGGAAATTGCCAGTCCCTTGCGCTTTATTTTATTTACAAAACTACCCATGTCATGCTTGTATTTATCGTGATTTTGGTAAAATATTTTGTGATAATTCAAGTGCTATTAATTAATCTAGGAACTCCTTAAATCACTCTTGAACTAACATACAAATGTTAGACATTACTTTTTAAGAGATAATGTGATAAAAGGGCAAGTTAGTCTAGAACTTGTTGATACCGATAATTAACTTGACTAAATCGTTACATTATAAAAGACCTAGTTTTATTAGATGGTAGCTTCGTACTTGGAAGTTACATAGTTTGTAAATTCTCAATATCACAAGTAACCCAAAAGGTGCCTGAAACAAAACAAGGTTAAAGAATTGCAATCTTTAAGGGCCCGTTCGGTAGGAGAATAAGCAGGATTAAGGATGGAGAATAAGGGGAATAAGGGTCTATTCTCCGTTCGGCTGGAGGATAAGAATAAGGAGAATAAGATGAAATAAATGTAGGTAAGGTGGGATAAAGATAGGAATAAGAGTGAAATAAGATGAAATAATGGGGAATAGTCGTACCACGGGGAACCGTGTCGGGGGCTTATTCCCCTTATTCCACTCCCCCTTATCCTCCAAACGAACGGGGCCTAAACCCATTCCATCCCTTTGGGATGTCTAGAAAGGAGGCTTCAATACTTTACTTTCCTTCCCTTGGCCTAATTGATTTGGTTTTAAGATTGATGATTTAAAGAGTAATCTATCAATGTTATTTTCAAAATTATTTTTTGTATCATTATATGAATGTGATTTAATGAAATTCTTTTATGGATTAAAATGGTCAAGCAGTATTTGTCTAATCTAACCCAGCCTCACATATCTTTAGAACTCACCTAAACCCCTATTCTCTCTTCTCCCACCCAAAGAAGAAGAGAACTTCCGAAGAGGAACACATCTTCCTTTGTCTTTGATAATTTTGATCATTAGAACTTATTTAATGTAGTTTGTTTGTGTTTTGCTTCGTAGAGATTGATCCCAGGTCCTTATTAAACACATTCTGAGACATCTCTACAAACATTGGACTCGAAATCCTTAATTCCTAAATCCTAGTTTCATTTCCCAATCACCATGTACTAGTATACCCTTTTCTGTATACTAGTTTACCAGTAAACAAAACTTAGTTTGCTTTAGTTTTCTATTACCATTTCTAGACCATGTTTCGTCATGACTCTTGCTAAGGTTCTACATCTCATCCTCGCGATCCTAATTGTATTCCGAGGTGTCTATGAAAAAAAATACAAGAACTTTACTAACTAATGTATCTTACCATTACATTCGATCTAGTGGGATCATTGTGATGAATATTTTCCAAAATTTCACGATCTTTTCACCATTAAAGGACTCACTGAGCTCTCGTTTTTATGATATTAGTTACTAAAAAGATGGTACTTGAATCTTGATAGAGAAGATGATGTCAGTGACATGTTGACAACCACTTTTATACATAACAGTTTTTTATCTTGCTAACTTACTTTTCTGTTAAGAACAGATTGATCCAACTACACTTTCTTTGTCTTAAGGAAAAAATACCTCCACAATGAGTCTGAAAATCATATTGAATTGGTTGAACCCTCTGAAAACACTTGAATCGAACCTTTTCACTATAAGTATTTGAAAAAAAAAAACTACGCCAGTATGAATCTTTCACATTATTGGCTGGAACATTTTCTCTAACAAAGGTTGATTTGTAAGAATATCTCATGACATGGATATTCCTGATTTTGCTATTTTGAAAAGGATAAAGGTAAATTAGGCAGATTCTTTTCACCAGTGTGAAATCTCGCTACTTGGATTTTTCTACCTTTTCTTGTGATTGTCACTCACTTGTGGATCATAAATGGTGAGATTTTACTTTCGATAAGAAAGTCTCTCAACTCAACTAATTTGATAACCCATCTTTGTGTAAGAGAAAGTTTTTAGGGCCTGTTTGGTTGCAGGGTTGGGCAGGGTTGGGTTGGGCTGGGTTGGGCTGGGTGAATAGTAATCTGTGAGGAGGAAGTACCATTGTGAATAGTAACCAGGGTTGGGCCAACCCTGCCCAACCCTGCAACCAAACAGGCCCTTAAGGTTGAAGAATTACCTACACATCGAAGTGGAGTTTTCTCCTACCCAACCCAAAGCTACTAAAGTACCCTCAAGATCGTACAACCATGAGCCCTACGAGACCTACTTTAAAGCTTTAGCAGCCATGGCTATAGACCCCTCCACCAACACTCAAGGGCAACCGCATCATAGCATCTACTTGGGGATGCTTTTCATTCTTCATTGGGGACATCATTGTGAAATCTTTGGAACATCTCTTGTCCCCAATGAAGAATGAAAAGCATCCCCAAGTAGATGCTATGATGCGGTTAACCAAGTCAATATTGACCTAGTCTCAGGGGTAGGATCAGTCTGGACATATTTACATATCTACATTATTCTTTCTTTTTTTAATTCTTTTTTTAGTGTAAATAAGTGATAAATATACTATATTAACTAATATTGTTAGTATGTTAAAAAAGTGAAAATTAATGTTTATTTACATGTGCTTTATCATGAATTTTAGTCAAAATGAAAGCATAAAGGTGATGAATCGTGGATTCATAAGTGGATCCTCGAAGCCCAGATTCTTTGAGATTGACTCCACCAACCCTTTATAACAATCTATTACTTTTTCTCTGAAGTTTATTTGAAGTTATGCAAGTGTCTTTTTACATCCAAGTACAAGTTTTGCATAAGCAATGCACACACATTTTCTTTCTTTTGTTTGCTTTTCTTTATACAGATAATTTGTTAGTTTATTTATTTAATATATTTATTTATTTTTTCTATCTTAGTGGAAGAACTTTGAAATTTTGATTAAATCTTATGGTAGGCAGCTTGTTATTTATTCCTCTATATAAAGAAGCAATTAGTGCTTAACTGGTTATATTTTTCTAGTTTGTGATGATATAAAGATAAAGGATAATTGTCTAGTTTATTTAACCCTTGTAGTGTTGCAAGTGATGCATGTATTTAGGGGGTTCTTTTATTTCTTTATAACCCTTGAGGTTTACGGGATTTACATGTTGTGTGTGGGGGTTATGATTTGTGTGCTTAACATATTTTTGTTTTTAAATTTTTTGTTAGCATTTTGTCATTATCTAAATCGATTGTTGGAACTTTTACCTTCATGTCTTGAATAATAAACAAAAGTGCACAGCTAAGTTATAAAGAAGATTAATCAGATAATTTCTTTATGCTATTAACAATGTGATGCAGCTTACAACACATCATTGTTAGAATTACATTGAAAGAAGAAAGATTAATGCCTTATGATCAGAATTAGAGCAGCTATTTTTTTTTGAGACTGATGGGTTTGCTCAAGATAAAGAGTCATTAAATGTGTCTTTTCTTATTTATCGGGTCAAATTGTAATAAAGTACAATTATAGTTGTGTGTTGTAAAAAGTCTTTAAAACAGAACTCTCTCTCTCTCTCTGACACATACTTTTACTTATTGATATACCAATACATGACCAAGCACACCAGTATATGCTTAATTACACTAGTGTTGCAGACCTTAACTTATTGTTGCACCGATACAAGTCCTCGAGCACCGATACAAAGTCAATTTTGTGCACTGGTACACTAGTACATGCCTTTAGAAGTTCAAATCTAAGTCTTGCACTTACTGTTGCACCAGTACATGCCCATGTACACTGCTACAAATCTGACTAATCATTTGAACTTGTCATTTCGACAAGCCTATTCTTGTGATTGTTGTTGTACCGGTATATTCTTGTTTATCATTATACTCTATCCGTTGAAGATCTTGTTAAGTGTGTTTTACCATGATGCACTGGTACATCTTTATGCAACAAAAGAAAGTTGAAGTCTTCAACCATTTTTGGGTGAGATTTAAATGTTTACTATTCTTAGGACTCCTTTATATCTATATAAGAACCCCACGATCTACTATTTCAACACATAAGTCGCACAAGTTCTCTACTCACTAAAACGCTATCTATTACTGTAACAAATTCTTGTGTGTTGAAAAGTATATTTGTCAGGCAAAGCCCCATCAATTCTTTGTGTTCTTTGTGACTCTTAGGCTATGTTTGGTTGCAGGGTTGGGCAGGGTTGGGTTGGCCCAACCTGAGGAGGGTTCGTTTGGTTGCAGGGTTGGGCATGGTTGGGTTGGGTTGGGATACCTCTGTGAATAGTAAACTGTGAGGAGGATTGGGAGGGCTGGAAGGAAGGGTACCCCGGGTTGGACCAACCCAACCCTGCAACCAGACGGACAGCTTTGCCCTCTCAGAAAAACATTTTATCCAAACGTTGGTCTCGGATTGCATTTATGTTTTACATGTTTCAAAGGAATAATTGTATTTTATTTTTATTCTTGGCTAATAGGCGTTTTGTGTAAGGTCCTTCTTCCCAAATGGAAGATAAGATCTTAGTGAGGTATCATACCTTGAGGTGTTTTGTTTGAAAGTTTTTCTTCTTATGTAGAAGGTAAATTTTTTTTAAGTTTGTGTAACTTGAGGTATTCTCTGTAAAAGTCTTTTTTGTGTAGAAGATAAATATTGGTACGCCATGTGCTTCTAACAGGTTTTCACTGCAGTAGAAGTTGTTTGTACGATGGAGTGTCTGAAAGCCCTGGGTGGGTTAAACTCAGGCATAGGATGTAGTTTAAAGGAAAGGTGAATCTGTACAAATCATAGCATGTGTGGTTTGCGTTTTGTGATTTATTTATTGAGATAATTTATTTTAAAATTGAACATTTTTATACATAAACACTGTAGATCCTCCCCCTCCCTCCATTTGAAGGTACACTGGGTTGTAAACACAAGTTGCCACTTGATAATGAATATAAATATTAGGTTAAAGTTGAATAGTTAAGTGAATGAGGATTTAAGCACTCTTGTTGAATTAATCGATGACTCAATAACTTGGAAATTCCCATTTGACTATTTTATGATTTGAGTGTAGCGGATCAAGGTGATAGGCATCTTAGTGATAATATAGAAACCGTGATAGTGATAATATATTGTAATAGTTATTACTTCTACTTGTATTTATTTGTTAAACATTGTTAATGTTGTAAACATCATTGATATGATCATTCCTCCCTTTTATAAAATTGAGATACTTGAAAATTGTTGCGTATAATATATTTCTCACACACACAGGCACATACACTGCATCTTGAATTGTCAGTTGGTCTTATGTTCCTTTATTTACGCACATACACACATGCACATCCATGCATCCATGTATATATTTAAATCTGTGTCTACACACATAAATGTACAAATACACACGTATATGTATACGTATGCATATATTTATACACAAATATGTGTGTGTGTGTGTGTGTATATACACACATGCATGCATACATACATCATATATATATATATATATATATGTGTGTGTGTGTGTAAATGTCTTCGTGTACATGCACACGTGGTATGTGTGTCATCGTTCTCCATCACTGGGCTATTTTCTCTCGCTCTGATATACCATTTGATTTTCCAATCAAGTTATAGGTTTACTAATGAAGGGAAGTTAATGTAACATCTAAGTAGCATGTGCATTTATAACAGATGTGCCAGACTTGGAGGTTTAGGTCCTTTCCTTACATATTTTAGACATATGATTTAGCATTGCATAAAATTGAGGAACGGTAATCACTTTATTGGTGATGGTGAACATTCATATGATGTCTTTGTTCCATTACAATCGAAATGCCGGTTGCATGTGTTTCTTATGAATATCGTTGAGGATCCAAGTCCAAATTATTAGGAGATGGTCGCACAAATCAAACATCCCATGTATTCTTGTCGCAAGGGTGAAGAACGTTACACTTATCCCAATGTAGGCCAAAACCAGGCGAAGAGATCAAAATCGTCAAGGGTTGGTGGGATGAAGGTACCTCCCTATTGACCCAGATTGTTTGTTCTATCATGCCAAACATGTCCTACACCTTCATAGGCCATTTGGAGTAATTTGATCACAGAAACCTCAAAATAAACTTCATGACTACGCAATCATCAATTCATGCAAAGAGGAAGAAGTGGAAAGGGGAAAAAAGAACAAACTTCTCATGTTTTTTTAATTCTTAGACGCATGTCATCCCCTTTCTCCCATGAGCTCGGAGCTTCATCAAGGTGAAAAATACTCCGACTGAATGAAGATAATGGATAAGTGGGATTTATCTCTCACTCTTGTGAAGTTGATTTGAAAGATAACGAATGAAGAAGTATTATAGACAAAACGGACGATATAATCACAATGTAACCATCTTATTTCAAGATTGATTATTATAAAATAAAGTCCATATGTTCCTAAATAAGTCTATGAACCCAATCTCTCCCTCGAAATTTCAAATGATCCTAATACACACCTTGCAAGTACTTTGGCAACTATGTGGTGCAGGGTTAACCCGTATATTATCCAATGAATTCGATAAAATTCCGAGGGCAACCCTTGAACAGGCTCGCCTCGAGTCCAAGGTTGTAGAGCTTCGCCTTAGGTATGCATTTTAGTTAACCTGCAAGGTTCCAGAAGAACCAAACTCTCGTGGGTTCTCTGTAATATTTGGACAAAGACAAGGCAAATATCATCTTCCTTTAATCAAGCTTCCGATATTATTCTCTGTTTAGACATGTGTATTCATGAGTAGTAATCACTTGTATTCTGTTCAATGCTGTTTTCTTGTAAGAAACAACATTTCAAAAAATAATAACGAAAGAACACAAACATGACTTGCAAAAACAGAGCTCTAGCTAGACAGACGTAAACATCAAAGTGGCATCCCCTCAGATTTTACGATGGTGTCTACTTCTAGGAAGAGCACGGGAAGGAACTGAAGAAGAAAGAAACTGTGTTACTTCTGCCAACGTATTGTAATCTAGTTCCAATGAGAGAAGCTTTCGGCGAAAGCTTCAACTTTCACACTGGCTGAACTACCAAAAATTACTGCCAGAGATCATCCAGCTTGTCCCTGTATTGCGCCAAGCTCTGCAGGCAGTAAAAGTGGGCATCATTCTCTAGTGCAACAAAAATATGGTAAAGATCTGTGGTTCACAATACATTTTAGGCAAGAGATCATAAGTTGTAACGTTGCGATACTCAGGCTATAGTTGATAAGACAATATAGAATTGGAATGTGCTTTCAATGAGAAAATAAAATGAATTATACTAGCTAAGGTTCAAATAAAAATCACGATAACCGTTAAGTGTGTTTATAAGGTCATTCTCCTAGTCAAGGGCTTCACAAGCTTTACTGCTATTCTCAGTTTAAATTTCATGTACATATTTGGCATGCCCTAAGATGAAAAGAGAGAACTCCAGTTCAAGACCTCGGATGAGAATGAAATAATGATTTTGTTTTCCATTTATATAATTCAAAATAAATGTTCTGGATAAAAAAATAAAAAGAGGAACTGGTACAGCTACTAGAAAAGATAACAGAATATACAAGAAAGAAATATCATATGACAAGGGTAAAGGCAGTGCTCTTCTTCAAGGACTATGTACCATATCATGTCATGATGGGAACGTAAGGAAGGAACATTTAAATCAGTCTCAAGTAACATTAGTGCCTTGGTACATATTGCTGGTAACTGACTAACAAGAAGCTTGAAAACTGGAGAGATGTTTGCGCATATAAGGGTTCTGTCTAAGAATAAAGATGGTGAATGTAATGTCAATAATATAGAGGAAAGACTGCTGTGAAGCTTCAGAAGTTTGCATGCCAAAGGAATATGTAGTTGGAAATGTGGTGCCATATTTTCAGCGAATAATAGATTAACTTGTGCAGTCAATACATGAAGGTTGAAGTTGGGAGGCACTTCAGGTACATTTAATGACAAGAAGATAACTTCAAAAGTAGAAGGTAAAATACATAGAGCTAGTTTGATTGCTGGTGTGCACCGGTGTAAATCGGTGTACCCCTCGTTCCAACCCTCCCAATCCTCCACACAATTTACTATTCACAGAGGTACCCCAACCCAACCCAGTTACCAAATTGGCCCATAGAGCGACATAGAACTTGAGATTCCTAGTAAAATAAAGATGTTCCGGTGGATGTGAGGCCACACAAAAATGAGTGGGATGCCAACGAAGCTTAAAGATGAAAAGTGTGCGTGGTTCCAATCAAAGACAAAATGAGTGACACAACTTTAGGCCATGAATTAAAAAGGCCGACATCCAATTTGAAGGGGTGAGAAGCCTGAAAAGAAATCATGCACAAGGAGTTGAGGAAGATCGAAAAGTCTCGGAAGGAAACTCTTAAGATTGCCATAACTTAGTGGGGTTTAAGCCAACCTTTGGTCTAGTTAGCGAATCCCACTTGATGTTGAAAGGGGTTTAGCATGGTTTGCTTGATGTGAACAGAAGCAACCAAATTTGGACACCCGGAAAACACAAAATACACCTGTAGTAATCCATAAAACAGTGAGATTCGTGAAAATCAACAGTAGTTTTGCAACTCTCTTAGGGTAGCGGGATTGGATGTGGAGGCATTTGTAACGCACAAAACCACACATTCTTTGGAGGTGTTGGAGAAATTAAACTTGATTAGGAAATATAATATAAGTTGTTACTTTCACAACTCAATATTTAGCAAATAGCAACGATATGTAAAGACTCGATTTTAGTTCTCTTTTTTCTATGATTCACTTATAATAACTAAATCTTTATTAGAGTAATTTACCAAAAAGTCCTTGACTTTGAGGTCCAAATTTAAGCGGGTCTTAAAAGAATACCCGACATCTGCACACATGTTTATCAGGGATTTACTTGTAGATAATTAATATTAAATGTTCAACTATGTCTTAACTATGTCTGGTTTATGTGTGTAGGTATCTGCATGTGCGTGTGTACGTATGTACATGCGAAGGTAGATATGTGCATACGTGTATAACATAATGAGTGCACATAAGTAGGTACTTTAAGTACATATGTAAAGTACATAAGTATTTTAGTAGTGTGGGCCGTGTGCTAGTAAGTATATACATGGGCATGTATGTAGGTAGGGTTGAGATAAGTATTTATGTACCTATGTATTTAGGTACGTAGGTTGAGAGGTACATATGTACGTACATAAGTATATACCTAAGTAGGTGACTTAGGTAGATATGTAGGTATGTATGTATGTATATAGGTAGATAGGCAGGTAAAGGGGGGAAATTGGGGCTGCCCCTCCATGGAGCAACGTAGCAACATCGACTTATTTTTATTTACTCTAAAAATGTTGTTTTAAAATGAAACTTTTGAGGCTTCAGATCACCTTATATTAATATGTAGTCAATAAAATTTTAAATCAATCCAGGATCAAAATCTTCGGTGCTTGGGCTACACCCCATTACATCAAGGGTGCTAATTTTCAACGATCTTACTGTGAAAATCTAACCTTGTTTGGATGTATGCGTTAGGAAAGCCCAGTCTTAAATAAAATTTTGACATACTTATTTCCACAATCATTGATAGCAATCCATGAAAGCTTGCGATATTTAATTGTCCACACTCTGTGGTAGCCCCGTTAGAACCATATAGCTTTTTTTAATAGAAACAGGGGGAGTCCTCCTAAGGCGGGGGTCACCGCATCAAAATATTCATTAATAATGAAAGGATACATCAGTTGGATATCCAGAAAATGTACAAAGCATTACAGTGCGCTAGTAGATTTTCACAGTAAAACCACTGCCCCTTGAAAGTGCAATCATTCCTGCCAAGCCAGATAGCCCAAAGGGCGGCAAAGGGCCTGGACACATCACCTGAGGACCCAAGTCCCGCCGATCGAATAGATCTCCAAAATTGTTCCAAGCCGGATGCATGGACCCAAGTCAGCCCCAAAGAATCCCAGACATGTGCCGAAGACCTGCAACCGAAGAAAATGTGTTCCGCATCCTCCACGTCCTCCTCGCATTTATCACACTTCAGATCTGTCACACCCAACAGTCTCCCCCTTCTTACTTTGTCGCACAGACGGTCTCTCCTTAGACACCAAAGAAGCACCTTAACCCGAGTAGGAATCTTGGCCGCCCAAATCACTTTTATGTCCGCACATAGGTCTTCATCGCGCTCCATTCCACCACACAGCTTTCGATAGGCAATCTTTATCGAGAACTTTCCATCCGCCCAACCAAAATGATCTGGCTCACCTGACAACTCCCCAACAGAGGGAATCTCAGACAGCAGAAGCAAAAACTCCTCCATCCGCTGATCCGAGAGAACCGAAAGGAATCTCGGAGCCCACGATCCAGTGTCGGCTACCTCCGCCACCCGCGCCCCCGTGTTCCCTGCTAAAGCCATCAGCCTAGGGAAGCGGTGGGCCAGCGCCCCCTCCCCCGTCCAGTCATCCTGCCAAAATCGGAAAAGCTGACCATTCCCCAACCTCGGCCGAAGGAAATGACAGAGCCCCGGAAGCACGGCACGGATCCACATCCACAACGGAGACTCATGACGCTTCCTTGCAGCCACCAATTCCCCTGTAACACCATAAATCTTCCTCGACAGCCTTGAAGCCAACGAGTCGGATGAACCCCAAATATGCACCACCCATTTGGCAATCAAAGCTTTGTCCATCAATTCCACGTCCCGGATACCTAGACCCCCCTTCGAAACAGGTACAACAAGATCCTTCAAAGCAACCAAGTGTAAGCCCCTCGTTGCTTGCCTCCCATCTGACCAGAAAAAAGTTCTCATCATAGCCTCCACCTTCCTTCTAACCCCAACAGGCATCAATCTCGTCGAGTAGAAAAAAACGGGAATGGCTGAAAGAACGTGCTTCAGCAGGGTAAGCTTCCCACCCTTGGACAGAGTGGTAGCCTTCCAGCCCTCCAGTCGCTCCTCCATTCTCCGAAGAACACAATCCCAATCAGACCTCCTCAGCCTGCCGTCAACCAGAGGCAACCCCGGATAGGTGATCGGTAAACGCCCCAGAGGGCATTCCGACCACTCCGCGAGCTTGTTGCCCTCCTCATCGTCCATCCACAGTAGGACCAGAACCGACTTCTGCCTGTTAATCTGCAAACCCGACAGGCACCCAAACATGTCCACCAAAATAGATGCATTGTGGTTCTGCTCCGCCCCCCCCCCAAGAAAGATCAGCATATCGTCCGCATACTGCAGCATAGGAACAGAGATGTCCCCCATCCGGAAGCCCTCACACCACATCTCTCCAACCGTCCGCTGAAACAAAACCGCAAGACAGTCCGCCACCAACACAAAAAGCAGGGAAGCCAAAGGGCAGCCCTAACGCACCCCCTCTGCGGTTGGAACCATCCTCCCTCCGGCCTTCCGTTGACCAACACAGAGCATGAGCTAGTAGTGACGCATCTCTTGATCCAACGAATCCACTCTTCCGGAAACCCCCTCCTTTGCATCGATATACATAAGAACTTCCAACTGACACAATCGTAGGCCTTAGCGTAGTCAATCTTCCAAACAGCCCCTTTCTTTCTAGACCTCTTCCACTCAAGACAAACATCTGAAGTAGTGACGATCCCATCCGCCATACATCGACATGGAATGAACACAGATTGTGCAAGTAAGACCACAGAGCTCAATACAGCTTTAAGCCTACTCGCAAGCACTTTGGCGACAATGAGATAGATGTCATTAGAGATAGAGATAGGCCTGAAATCCCCAACCCCCACGGGTGTCTCTTTCTTCGGCAGAAGAAAAATCAAGGCCTTGTTAACTTTCTCAAAACCCCTGTTGCCACTCTTGAATTCATCCAAAACCTCCAAAATATCACCCTTCAGCAGCTCCCAAAACTCCCAGTAAAAAGATATAGAGAAGCCATCAGGGCTAGGAGCCCCATCCACATTCAGATCCCAAACAGCCATGCGTACATCCTCCTCCGAAAATGCGGCCACTAACGAATCTGCCTAGGGCCCACTCAAAGAACCAGCACCCAGACCCGTCCAGCCCCAGCCACTCTCCTCCCGCACTTTCCTTGAAGCCCTCACAAAATGCTCCCGCAAGGCGCCACCAATGTTCCTCTCACCCGACACTCTCACCCTCCTACCTCCACCTCGTGCAAGAAACTCCTTCTCCTTCTCCCGGATGCCACAGAATGGAAAAAACGTGTGTTCGCATCACCTTCCCTTAGCCACTTCTGCCGCGATCTCTGCCGCCAGTGAACCTCTTCTTTCCTGTCCTCCAGATACACCACCTCCAAACACGTTGCCCTCTCCTCTACATCCTCCGGAGTCAACCCCCGGTCATCATCCAACCCATCCAACCTGCTTATCCCTACCTCTGCCTCGGTCTTGACGGCCCTCCGCCTCCTGGCGACATCCTTCCCATACGATAACAGCAACGGCCTTAGGGCACCCAGTTTAGCCGCAAATCGCGACACCGCAGAACCCATCACCACAAACCCCCGCCAATGGTCAATCACCAGGTCCCGAAAACCCTCCTCCAATAGCCACTTCTTCTCGAAACGAAAGGAAAACCGGCCCATCCGCTCCTCCCCAGAGTACCAAAGAATAGGAGTGTGATCAGAGAGCGTCCTCGGAAGAGCCCAAGCCCTCGCCAGCAGGAAAGTCTCCCCCGCCTCAACCGACATCAGGAATCTGTCAAGCCTGGACCTCGATCTCGCATTCCTCCAAGTGAATTTGCAACCCGTCGCGTCAACGATAGTCATCCCCAGAGAACTAGACACCTGTCTAAAATCGTCAGACCCTGAATCTCTACAACCCCCCCCCTCCGGCCTGTCGTCTGGAAACAATGTGACATTCAAGTCACCACCGATGATCCAAACTCCAGCTCCAACCTCATGCGCAACACTCTCCAAGTCCGCAACCAAGGAACCATCCTCTCGTCGAAACGGGCCGTAGACATTAGTGACGCACAAGCAAATTCCATCCGCTCTCCGCAGCAGCTTCACCATCAAGGAGAACAAGGAGATGAAAGTCCCCAACAGGTCAAAGGAATCACGCCGCAATTGGTCGTCCAAGGACTGCAACTTCGTCTCCTGAATCAAGAAGATATCTGCACCAGTTTCTCTCACCAGATTCTGCACCCCAAGCCTTTTATCAGGAGGTCCCTTACATTAAGAGACAACATCTTCATTTAACAACATGAACTTCCCTCTTCTTCGGGGGAATGACCCCCAAGCGCCGCACAATATCCCTATCCAGTGCTGCAAATCGGTTCCGCACCGATAACGGGCTGGCAGTAACCTGATGCACATTCTCCGATGGTGACACCGACACCAAAGAGGCCCTCAACGAAGCCCTCGTCACCTTCCCCGACCTCCCCCACCCTCATACGCCAAACCAAACCGTCGCTGCCACGACCCCACCCCCTCCAGAGTCGACTGCCCAGAGTCAACCCCCTCACTCAACCCAACAGCACCCAACACAGGAGGACAAGATCCCCCATCGATCACCGCTCCAGACGAATCAGCCCCACCACCGGCCGAGCTCCTCCGCACCACCACCGTAGCAGCCACCCCCACGTCCCCTCGCAACCGGTTGTGGGGCCGATCTCCCTTCGTCGACTCTCCGCCAGTTGTGTCCGCCGCCTGGATCTCCCTTCGTCGACTCCCAGCAGCCGGTTGTGTCAGCCAAGCATCCGCGGCTATCAGCTCGAGCAATAGATGTTTGCCTTCGAACACCACCTCCCACCAGCCCAGCTTCTCAGCACCAACAGGTAGGGCTGCTAATCGAACCGAACTGTAACGAACGGACCTATGTTCGAGTTCGGTTCGATAAGGAAGTTCGAAAGTTCGAGTTCGAGTTCGAGTTCGGTTCGATAAATGTTCGATAGGATATGTTCGAGTTCGAGTTCGTTTAGAAAACGAACGTTCGAGTTCAGTTCGATAACAGTTCGTTAACAATTTAACTTAACTAAAACTTGTTTATATGAACAAGTTCGAAACTAAAGTTTGATAATAAGGTTCGATAAGCAGTAAAAATAAGAAATTTTCAAATTAAAGCGGTACAAAGCTCAATATAACACCACAATTTCTTTAACCTCTCGAAATTTTCCAAGTGTATAAATACTAAGTTACATATACAAATACATACACACACATATATATCGAACTCGAACATTTATCGAACGAACATATGTTATGTTCATGTTCGGTTCGTTAAGCTATCGAACTAAAATTTGAAGTTCATGTTCAATTCGTTTAGAAACGAACGAACATTTTTCGAACTATTATCGAAAGAACTCTAATCGAATACGAACATGTTCAGTTCGATTAGCAGCCTTACCAACAGGACGCACCCGAAGCATAACATCCAAGGACTGGCCGGGTTGACACCCAGTGCTTTCGACGAACAGGACCACGACCACACCCCGCAGCAGCCCCGAGATGCAACCTCTCGTCCTTGCCCTCACAGGGAGCCCCCTGACCATGATTCTCTCCACCCTACCAGGCTCCACGGCGAAGTCCTCATCCTTTGGCCTACGCCACTTCATCTGCAACGAACCGTCCACCGTGCCACGCAACAAATCTCGCACCTCCGAGTCGCGGAGCCCCCTCGCCATCGCCCCCCAGGGGGATAGTTGAGCCACGTCTCCCGTAAAAGACGCCTTGGACACGAGCCCCACATCTGAGGTCGTCATGAAAAGAGCCACCTCCCAACCTCCCTCACCGACCAACACGGATGTATTGAGAGCAACCACTGGACAATTCCTCCGCGAATGACCAAAGCGGCGACATGAGAAGCTGCGCAAGGGCTCCCGACATGCCCTCCGAGCCCTCCATCCCCAAACCTTCTCCTCCGATGGCCCCAACATCTAAAGATGATAGACAAATGAAAACCAGTGAGATGTGAGATTGTGATCAAAACCATATAGCTCTGGACATCACCTTTTATGTCACATGAGATCATGTGGCCTCGAATAATCAAAGGAAATATAATAAAATATTTATGTGATTACACACATATATTCACATAAGCAGTGGAAGAGATTTATTCCAAAATTGATCATTACGTGCTTCAAATGATCAATTATGGGAAACCATATGATTTCATGTAACACTAAAAGTGATTTATTCTAAAATACCCTTGGAAAGAAGATTTGGAAGTTTCATTGCCTCTCTATAATGTCCGTCAACCTATTATGGATCAAACCAGCAAGGAGCATATAACAATTGTTGGCAGTGTCCAGAGAGGAGGGCTAGCTCTACTGGAAAGAGGAGGTGCAACCAGAGTAGGGTTGTTGGATGACGAGTGAAGGTGATAGTTGTATGCTAATCCCCAGTGAGCAAGGTTTTAAACAACATTAAACATAGCAAGGTGGTTCTCTATTATCGAGGCAAGGCGTAGACCTCAAGACAGTTAAAAAGTAAGCTTCACTTGTTAAAATAAATGTAAAAAACTTTTAGAAATCTAATAGTGAGGAAGTTTGCGAAAAAACGGATGTTCATGCTAAATTTTGCAACAAATCAATAGATATAAAGTTTACATATACCAACTTTCCACTAAATCTAACACTAATACTACTAAAAAATAAGGTACAATATTACATTAGTCACAATGCCCAGTGCCTAACGCAAGTGTAACTAATAGACAAACTCCTTATTCCAAGCTTGCAAGTTTCCTTTTTTTACCTAAACTAAGCCGACATGTTTTACACACGCCTACCCATGATCCTGTACCTAAAGGTAGAAGGGGATGTATTCCTACTAGGATGTCATAATTTCAAAAGTAGGAGAAAGCATATGCTTAAATATCGCTGAAATCAACGATACATTGTCGAAATATTGTCTCTCCAGCTGGCAAAAAATGGCATCCGACATGCTTTCACTTTGCAAAATTCCACACGATATGTCACCTGATATTGGAAATATAGTAAATTCCCCACATTCGCCTCAATATCGATGAATTTTCTCCACATTCCCCCGTATATTTCTATATTTTTTGAAGAAAATTGTAGCTAATGATTCTTTGATTAGTCATCTTACTCCATAAGAAGCTTGAGATCTAAATTTCTAAGCTTGAGAGCTAAGTTTTCCGTGGCCACATATCACTAAATTGCATACAACTATTTGCAATAATTTCATAGCTTAGGCTACTTTCAATATAAAGCTATCAATAAAAACCATGTTTCAAACATGAGGCTTCATTCCCCCTTGATAAATGAGGCCATGAATATCAAATGGTTACTACATGACATGAAATCATTATTGTTACTCCCAAGAACTTGTGTTATTATGTGTAGAAAAGAGCATTTACTATTGATTGTCTTTTATATGATATTTTATAGGTGTTTTTACACCATAACCCTATATAGTTCCATTATTACACGCATAACCTTCCATAATTGTGAATTACACACACAACCCCGAATAGTTGCTCCGTCTTAAATGTAGAACCCTCCATTAATTGGCTCCACTAAACTAACAATCATCTTTGGTTAATCAAACTAGGGAAGGATTTGATGGCTGGTTTTTTTATTTTTTATTATTCTCTCCTCCCCATTCCCCCTCTTCTCTACTTCCTCTTTCTCCCAGCTCTTCCCCTTACCCATCACCGCTAGCACTCCCTCCTCCGCTGAAATGTGTCAGGCGGGTACCGCTACTCCCGGAGCTTTGAGGTGGTGCTCCACAAGGTCTTCAATAGCCTCGCATTCAGGGACACGTATTGACTATATTTTATCTCTTGTATGACCTTCGCAACTCCATACTGGTGGTGTTCTCCTAGGCAAATGCAACGGAGCCGATGGCAATGATGGTCGCTCGCATATGACTTTGAAACGGCGTGCACGTGAGTAATCACAATGATGGTTGAAGGTGACGGGGATAGGGAGCTCGACAGTCCATCTTGGTACAGTACCAAGCATCCGATTTATGTTGTGTCCTCTCGTCTTGGTTCCTCCTACAAACAGCTTGTCCAAGCAATCTCCTATACAGTTATCTCTAGTACTCATATCGAGGCACTTCGTGATTCGAGATGACGCTTAGCAATGGAAGAAGAGATGCATGCATTGATCTCTCGGAACACCTGGACACTTGTTGATCCACCTGAGACAACAGGACAGTAGGATCCAGACGTGTATTCATTGTGATGTACACTCCTGACGGGTCAGTTTCTCGCTCCACCCAACTCAAGTTCACTACGCATGATCAAGGTTCAAGGGTGTGTCCACCATCCATGAGCTCCCCTACAACCATTATGTCCTCCTAGAGAACCCCATGGATCCCGCCCACACACCCATCTCCCACGACCGCACTGACAGGCAGTCCAAGCACGAGTATGTACAACTCCTCATCTTCCAACTCTTGAAGCATATCAATCGTGGCTTCACCGGCTATTGGTGGCACTCGAGGGACCCCACCACAAAGAGCCTCGTCAGGTTCCAAGCCCCTGCGTGATACAGAGCAACAGGGAAGAGGCGGACAAGAAAAGAGGGATGTGATACGTCTCAACAATGTTCCTATGCCGACCCACGAGACAGGGGAAGACCATGGTCATTGTGAGGTTCAAAGCAACCAAGAGAGGTGGGTGAGGGCAATGGTGATAGTGGGTCTCGCCTATGTGGTGGTTGTGATAATGGTGTTGAGCATGAGGTCAAAGGGGTCGTTGTTGTAGTGGCGATGTGCGTTGTGGTGTGATTTGCGGGCGCTAGTCTTCGTGGTGTTGTTATGGATAACTGTGTGCATAAGCACAAGAGACTGTAAGGGACTCTAATATCGTATAGCAGATCCTCTGATGGTATCCCTTTCTATTTTTTTAAGTCCATGTAAAACTTTAATATGCTTGTCCACGACACTAAAATCAAGGCCTTAAATGTCAGTTTCGGCCACTATTTCGGTGACCGACCGAAACGGATTTTCGGTGGAATTTCGGTCGAAATTCGATCGAAATTTCGGTCATTTCGGTCATTTTTTGTATTAGAGCCTTCATATTTCGATCATTTCGGCCATTTCAGTCGAATTTCAATTTCGACAGGATATCGATATTCGATGGAAATTCGACCGAATTTCGCTGAAATTTAAGGCCACGACTAAAACTGCTTTGTTTAGTTTTTTTTGAACGAGTTGCTCTTTGCTTATTTATAACAACTTGATTTTCACATGATTGAATTAAATATTGATATATTTTAATTGTCTGGTGATGTGTTGTGCACTACGCAGCAAGAGCACTACGATATTAGTCGCCCCCTCCCTTTGCCTCTTCCCCCCACAGCAAACCATTCACCTCCCTCGCCATGGCAATTCCATGGTGTGCTCCACCTACGAGTGGAGTCCCTTCCTCTTGTGCCCCCTCCTTTTGCCTCCCCCAACCCACTACAAACCCTTCCTCATCGTCGTTTTCCGCAGTTGGAACAACAGTTACCTTGTCCTCTGATTTCGAAACATGAACGGAAACCGTCAAACATGATGCTAAGAATAAACGGAAGTTAACATAGGGTACGAAAGGGTTAACAAATATTTGAGGTTCTGGATGTAATTTGATTATGAAAGGTTGCGGTATTAATGAAACTATACATGATCATGGGTATAAAATCATTATTTTATCTATTTTTGAATTCCTTTGTCATTAAGCATGTAGTGCATTAATGATGTTGAACAAACTGAACATCATAATTACACCTTTGTTTTTGCAAACATAGGTGTATCTCTATCTTATTTATTGATTGAATAATATTGGAAACCTTTTTTAAGACCAAATTTTCTAAGTCATTTCCATTATTTCCAACCATATAGACCAAATTTTCCCAAATTTTCCCCTATATGGCCTTAACAAAATGATAAATAGAAGCCATAGGAAAATAATATAGGGAGGAATAGTCATCATGCACAATCAGAGAGCATGATCGTTTTCAATCATGTTCCTCCCATTAACGAGAGAGCACATTATGCAGGAGTGTAAGTCCCAACTTTAAGTTGATGGACATGAGCCTTCGAATACTCATACCCCCCCCCCCTTCAAGAGGGGTTAACTTCTAGAAAGAGAATTATAAGTGCTCTCTCCACATATGTAAGACCTCTCTTTGGAAGAGGTCACTTCTTGAGAGAATAGATGGAAGGTTTCCTAGGGGTTGCTTGGGGGCCCAAAATTCAGGTCATCTTCAAATATCATCGTTCATCATGACTACTGCCAGAGTGCATTCTGGAACAAAGTTAAAGGATGCGGTGCCATAAAAGGTGGTGGAATTGCCTTTATCAGGAATCGTTCCTCCTGCGGCCATGACCATTCCTCATTGTTTGACCAAATAAATCATTCATTGCTATAACGAGTATTGTTCTTACTATTTAGGGACGTCATGGCAGCATGGAAGGATGTGATGTAATCTTCTCACTCATTATCAGACTACAACAGGAGAGATCGGGTGAGGGGTGAAAGATGTCTCGATGTCTTTTGGCTATCGTTAAACAGTCCTAAAGCACATGCTCAATATCATTGGAGGTGGGATCCCAAAGTGTTGCTTTCATATTCTTTAAAGGAAACCCCTAAGGTGATGTGCCATGGGTTGCTTATCAAAAGTATCCCTAGAGGGACCCTTTGTAGAGTCGAGATGCTACATTAAGTATGTGATCAACATGTGGTGCCAAGGGCCCCTAGTGGATTAAGTATCGAGATCCACGTGCATCATGTCTTCTCTCCCCACCTTTATCACGAGGGATGGCGATTCTCAATATCAGAGGCCATGGTCCATTGATATCAGAGGCACACTTCCAATACTCTTGGATTCATACATCATAGGACCTTAGTGCGCATATAGTACCCAACAAGGTTGTAGAAGTCGGTAGTCGGTATTGGATCGGTCAGGTCATTGATTAATGATTAATTGGCAATCGGGCGACTAATCAGATTTAGTTGGCCTCTAGTCAGTTTTGAATTTTTAATTATTTTAAATATATAAATCATGTTTTATACATGGGAAAAATGGGGCTGCCCCCTAGGGATAGCCAACATGGCTGCCCCCACCCTATTTTTTGGCAAATTTTTTTATTTTTTTGGAAAAATAAAATCATGTATATTCATCCCTATATCCCTCCTACATGCCACTCGAATTTCGTCATCCAGACAGGGTCGATTTAAAAAATCTTGCGACCGTTAAAAAAATGGCATATAGATGGAGGCCGTAGGAGTCTCTGTTTCTGACGAAATTCGAATGACATATAGGAGGGATATAGGGATGAATATACATATCAATATTTTTCAAAAAAATTAAAAAAAATTGTCAAAAAATGGGGCGGGGCAGCCATGTTTGCTGCCCCCAAGGGGCTCCCATCAACCCCTTTATACATATATTATTATATATTTACATAGATTTGTACATTTTCTCTATTATCGTAATGAAGTAAAAGTAATTGAACTTAAATAAAATATTATGCATGTTAAAATAAGTATGCTTTTAAAAAAATAGAAAATAAAAAAATTGGTTTCTCCATGCAAAAATCAACCGACTAGTCAGCCTAATCAACCAACTAATCAGGCCGAGTAGTTGATTAACTGACTATTGACCAATTTGGTCAGTCAACCACCCCACCGACTCGACTAGCCGGAACGACTAGTTGGGCTAGTCGGACAACTTTTACAACACTGGTTCCCAAGTCTTCTTGGTGGGTCCCAAAGGAGGTCCAAACCCTTAAATCATGCAAGAGTGAGAATTCTCATACATCATTAGGCACCTAAAGCACATGCTCCTTGAAAGGAGTCTCTTCTCCCTCGTGCATTCTAACTAACTAATAACTTATATGATAAATCATATACTAATTTTTGGAGTATCTTTTAGATATATAATAAATTTTGTACTAAAATAAAGTTACTAAGATAAGTTCAGGCTTACATTTTAAGAGTTTAGGATTTCATTATTTGGCCAGCAGTGGTGATGACAAATAATAATGACAAACATACGATGGATGGCTACTTAAACTATGGTGCCTCGAGGGTTCATCAACCTTCATGAAGGAGCATCATCATAAAGCTTTGAGCTGATTGCATCGTGATGTGGTAAAGATGTTTTGTGGTGGTCACAAACACAACGATGTGAGGTTGGCATTTTAGGCAACTTGGTATCTCAGGCATAGGCAAAAGGCATCAAACAAATCTCGATGAACCTTGAGTAGTATGTGCTATGCAATAAGTGCTGAAGAATTGCAAAGCTCAATGAAGATAAAAAGGTTCAAGGTTTTCAAAATTTCCATTTTATAATCTGTGTAGCATGCAGTCTCTGTATACAAATATAAGTCAAGTTTGGGCAACTCCCTCGCAAACTAATCATTGCCTTAGTGCATTGGGACAGCTTCATATTTATCGAGGTGCGCATGCATCTCAAACACTTGGGCTATAGCTCAAAGTGTTTGGCCTCAAAAGAAGCCTTGAGGTGTACACCTCAATATCTCAAGGCATGTTTTTGAAAACCAACACAGAAAGTAGGGACTTCATTTCTTTTTGGTACTGATGATGACGTTTTCATTTCCTTTGTGCTTATGCTTAACGTTAGGTCTAAGGTGAAATTAAATAAAGAAATAAATACATGATTTTTCGGTTGTATCACAATTGTTTTTGTGATAATGCTTCAGTTTTGTACTACTTTTTCACATGGTTCTCTAGTATTTCAGGATTTTCTACCAGACTTCATGTCCCTATATCTTATTAGAGTGGTACCATTGATAAGAAACATCAACATATCCTTGATGTGGGTCAAGGTTCTCCTTATCTACAAGAATGCTCATATGTCCTATCCAAGGGTGTGGTTATCATTGTATGTTACATTTTTTAGTCGCACCTCCTCTATTGTCCTTAAGAACAAATTCCTTATTCATTCTTCTTTCCAAATAAGTACCTCTTTCTGGTACCACCTCATGTAATTACTTATGTTTTGTATGTGCACATTTCGGAGTCGGGTCAAGATAAGGATGCTCCCCCTGCTTCAAGATGCATACTTCAGAAGGAGAACCAAAAGACGGATACACAACATCTGCTCTCTCGTCATGATGGATAACCTTGCCCTAAAGTATAGGAAAATTAAAACTGATTTAATGACCACAACTATTCCACTAACATTATTAAGGAGTGTCACACGACAATCAAGAAGTGGCAAAGCAGACAATGGTCGATGATTTGGAGAGCATGCTTTCAAGGCACAAAACTCGCCTAAGATCCTGTGAGACAGCCTGCTTAAATGAAGTCGAAGAAAGGGAATCATCGGTCATTAAGGATAAACTCTCTCTTCAAAAGGAGAAAAGCAAGTTCAACCTCTTTTCAAGCATCATATTTCTGAGAGCATATTGTGTTCTTTTCTATTGTTAACATTCTTCTGAAGCCTCAACCAGAGGAGTAGGCAAAAGTGAAAGCATCGGGATAGACTTGATTACAAGGAGAGTATCCAGCTAGTGAAAGAAAACGATGAGAACACAAAATAAGAGGTTGGAATCAACTATTCATAAGTATACTATCATAGAGTGAACTGTTATAAGTAAGAAGAAAAGAGAGGAAATGGAGCAACACCCAGCATAACTAGCCAAGGTAGTCCATAGGCCAATGCTTTTTTTTGAGGAAGTAGGCCAATGCTTTAAAGTAAAAATTCATTATGGGTATTATATGTATCACTTAATAATGAATTTCCCCATTCTTAGTAGAGGTGGCCCCAAGGCATGGCCTTTGAATAAGCACTTCATTACCAAAATCTTGGCATTTTGCACTAAATTCTTGCATAGAAATGATCAGCCTGTCCTGAGAAACTATTATGTCACAGAGGAAATATGTTCTTGATGTACTTGAAGAGACTGGGATGTGTGGCTCCAAGGGAGCCCAAACTCCCATTTACCTACTACGGAATAGATTGCAAGCTAGATTATGTCATCATCATACCCAACAGTCTTTGAAAGAACTCAGTTGATTCAGTTCATGAGTTGTCCGAGGAAGGTGCGCCTTGATATTATTATGCACATTCTCAGATGGCTTAAGTCTTCCCTTGACAAAAGACTACTATTCATGAAAAGATCTCCTTTGTACATAGCAATAAATCCCCTACAAGCTTTTGCACCTTCATTGGAGGTATTCATGTTTTTGCAAGAAGTAGAATATTGTTCATCGATCAAGCACATGGTTGGCAAGGCCCTAAATGTCGGTTTCGGTCACCGACCGAAACGGAATTTCGGTCGAATTTCGATCGACATTTCAGTTATTTCGGTTTTTTTGTACTAGGGCCCCCATATTTCGGTCATTTCGGCCATTTCGGTTGAATTTTGATTTCAACTTGATATCGATATTCAACTGAATTTCGCTGAAATCTGAGGCCATGATGGTCGGTGAGCATGTAGAATATTGTTCATCAATCAAGCACATGGTCGGTGAGCATGGTCATGACATAGACAGTTGCAGAAATAATGCGCGTCAAGTCTGTTATGTACAAGTTGGTAATAAAGTCAACGGGGTGGGATAATCAGGCTACCATTTTTAGTGCTAACAACCCTGGATTATCATGACAGGAGAAAATTTGCCGAAGTTGATTTCACTAAATTGTGACTTGATTAAGAAAGATATTATCAAAACCACATATTTCTTTAGAAAATCAAATTGTTGATATGATCACATAACATCTTCAAAGAAAAACATTTTTCATTGTGTCCATACTGAGCATGTGTAACATATATGCTCCAGCTGTAGGGGAAGGGTCTAGGAAGTTTGATTTTTACTTATGACGAAATTAGAGTATTTAAGCTTTTATATTCATGAATTATTTATTAAATAACATTTTCCCAATTAACCTTTTCTTAGAAAAAAGGTGACCACCCTTGCTAGGTGATCACCCGGAAAGCCCGTTTATATATTAAGGATAATATAGTTATCATAATAAGATAACTCCTTTTTTCCTAACACAAATGGATCTAATAGGATTAAGTCCGTGCTGAGGGCTAAAAAGTCTGTATCCTATGTATAATTTCCTTCCAAGAAATCGACATTAAAGATATATTAATAAAAATATCACATAGAAAGGGTATCCCTGTGCGCAAACTCCAGCTTGGTGTGTCTGGAGGAGGGCTCTGATAATAACACAACTGTACAGATTTAGAGATGGGGTTTTCAGTTCTGCCAGATAGGTCAATTATACACACAACATTTAGCTTCCTTAGATTTTTTTCTCACCAATTAGCTGCCTTAGATTTTTTTTTCTCACCAAATATTGAGAGCAAAACATGAAGATTGATAGTTGTTTTATGACATTCAGGAAGAAGACATAGAATGTGCTGTGCACAAAGGTGTTTCATGAAATCATATAAAAATCACGAAGAACCTAGAGATCATGTTTTCTTTTGAAGTCCAAGAGATCATGTTTTTTCTTGCTTTTTTTGTCTGAAATGATGGTTAGCAGACGATTATTGAATAGGAGGAGTAAAGGGCTAATGGGATAAAGAAAGGGACAATTTCCATGCTCGGATAACTATAACCACCATTGCACCGATCAAATGAAGGTAAGCCTATATCCAATTTCCAACACTAAAAGAAGAACAAAACACCTTGCAGCCTTTCACAGGGTTCTAATTCCAGCAATGAGAAGCACAATTAAAATAAAGCATATGAGGTGGGAAATCATACCCTTGTATAGGCATAAACACCAGCCTCCTTCGGTCCAACAGGGCTTCCCCTTCTGATAAACTTGCCCTCTTTTAGTATGTACAACATGGGGATGCCAGTTGATAATTCAAGACTTATAACCTGGTAAAAATGTGAACCATGGCAAATTTTGCATCTAATCAGTACCAGAAAATGCACGAATTGACAATCCTGCAAGATAGCACCCTAATCTAATATGCAGTACTTCACCTCCTTTGAAGTTAGTTTGTCAAGGTACATGATAATAGACCTCAAGGAATTCCCATGAGCAGCAATCATCACATTTTTTCCAGCCAGCAGCTGAGGCTCAATCTGCACATAAACAACACATTCAAATATCGCATAACTGCTGCCTCTACATTGTTGTATTCTCCAACATGAACATTTGATCTCAATCGTCATCAAATAACAATTCCATGATTTACAACTCAACAAGAAATAACATTCACAAAAAGTTGAAGGTAAAAAGGTATAAACATAAGGTGTTTACCTGCTCTTTAAAATAAGCAACAGCTCTCTCAGCACACATTTCCAAGCTTTCACCATTAGGTGGAGGGATATCATAACTACGACGCCATTGGTGGACCTGTTCCTTGCCAAACCTGTCAGCTGTTTCCTGCTTGTTCAGACCCTGCAATTCACCGTACCTACCAAAAAATGCAGTTCATGGTAAATTAAAATCTCAGTACAGACTTTGTACAAATCTTTTGTAAAAAGACAAAAGAGAACTAAATTGAAGAGACGATCTCACATCCTTTCATTCAACTGCCATGCTGTTATAACAGGAATGGACTGCTTCTTGGTTTCTTCACTGTATATTCCACTCCATGCTTTAGCCTGCTCGCTCCCACTATGGGAGATAATTGGGACCTGGAACCAAAGAGAAACATAAAAGCCAAATCACACCATATTTTTCTATAGAGTGGAAAATAGTATTTGTGACAAATGCAAGTAAATATGATACTAGCATTTTTTCTTAGTAATATTAAAAAGATATTTGTTGAATTACCTTTTTGCATCTGTGCTGAGTCATGGCAAGCATTGCAGTCATCTGGGCACGGATTAGAGAAGATGTATAAATAAGGTCAACAGGAATGTGGCTTATTCTTTTGCCTGCTTCTATTGCCTCTTCAATGCCCTTTTTCGTCAGCGGCACATCAACACAACCAGTGAAGAGATTTTTCTCGTTCCATAAAGATTCTCCATGACGTATTAGAATAAGTGCAGCTTCATCTGAAAGATACATAAGAAGATTTATCAGACAAGATATGACAGACAGAAGCATGAAGAAATCCCTTGGTGTATGGCACAAAGAAACTCACAAGTCACAAATGAATGATGAGCATTTGAATATGTCGACACAAATATCACAATAAAAATCCAAAGTGAGATTTGGCAGGAGATGAAAGGGCAGATAGTAAGACTGAGTGGAACTGAACCAGCTTATGACTCTTTTATGGATGAGTGCAATATTTTATGCAGATTCCCTTCAAACCTTAATATATTTGTTGGTAACATCAGGTATTCAAGCTTTTGATTTCATATTGATGCAGCATTTCCTATTATAAATATTCAACATTATCTTTTTAATATTTATTCAATTGTGACATCATATGGGCGTCTAAGGAATAGTTCCATATAATAAGAGCTGGCCAATCCATGAGTATACAGTGAACTAACCTCCCAAAGCAAAATAAGTTCAAGGAAAGAAGAATAGCTTGAGGCATCACTTTCAAGATAAGTATATGTGGTTCATATTTTGATATGAATTCAGCAAGCAATTGTGTTTTTCTCAATTCCTAACTAATTCAGCCTTTGAAAAAAATTATTCTTTAATTGTTGTTTTAGACGGTACACCAGAGTGCATTGGAATTAGAGTCCTATGTGCACACGAATGAATAAAAATAAACTAGCTCGTTAAGTGGGCAAAATTAGATACATTCATCATATCCAATCAGTTTTTATATTTTATCACAGATAATCTCCAAGATTAGATGCAAATAGCCAGATCATGCTTAATAGCTTTCTTCTAACAATTGTTGGGTCTTCTTAACACTTTTGCAAGAACTTTCCACACATTTAAATTGGGGGATCAATCGGTCAGTGTAAAAAATACAATGGGGCATAAATGGTCGTCTTTGTAAATATTCGAGCCACCTGGTGTCTCATCCACATTTTACCTTTGTTGAGCCAAATTAGCTTTTCTTGATTATCGTGTTATAATATAATCTTCTATTTTACTAGTAATCCTAATATTGTGTCTTGGGTAACCAACTTCATTTAGTGTAGATGTGCATGTGAAAGCTGCGAGAGAAGAGGCACATGGCCTATACATCAAGTACGGTGCACAAGGCCACAAGGCCTTAAACAAAGAAAAGTTAACTAAGAGTATTTCCAACATGGCCTTTAAAAAAAGAAACCAAAGTAGACATTGTGTTCGTAAGGCGTTAAAACAGATATAAGAACTCAATGGCAAAGAGTCAAGGGTAAAAAATCTTCAATCCACTACAAACTTTCTACTCTCCATCAACCAATGAAAGTGAATTAATTCTTGTAAAGAAAGGTGGCAGAACGCAACTTCATACCACTTCTCTTCTTCGTCACCTCAGAAGATTGTTTGAGATCTAATTCCTTCCTAATCAGGAGTGCTTGTTTTGGATGTTGTATTTCCAATCATTTCTTGAAATCCACCATCTCATTCTTTGTCCATTCACCACAATGGAAAGGAAGAGGAACCTCGATGGTAAGGTCAGTCAACACCGATCTAACCTACATCATTTCTGCATTCCCTAGTGCCATGGTCCTGTATTCAGATTCTGCACTCGATCTAGCCACCACTGTCTACTTCTTGATCTTCCATTAGACAAGTGAGCTCCCGACAAACACAGCAAAGCCCGAAGTAGACTTTCTGTCCGCAGGGCAACCTGCATAGTCAGCATCTGCACAAGTTATCACCCCAAAAGATGCATCCATGCTAAATAAGAGACCCGAACCAGGTGAGTTCTTCAAATATCTCAATATCATATAGACAGCATCCATATGAACCTTTCTGGGCTGCTCCATGAACTGTCTAACTTTGCTTACTGCAAACATTATATCTGGCCTGGTGATAGTGGCATATAAAAGCTTCCTAATCAGTTCTTTATATCTCCTGCTATCTACCTCCTCAATGTCATCATCATACAGTCTCATACTCGAATTCATAGGAGTAGTAGCAGGATTGCATCATGACATACCTGTGAGCAGATCCATCACAAACTTCCTCTGGGTCATCACCAAACCACGTTGGTTCCTGGCAAACTCCAACCCTAGGAAGTATCGAAGACTACCAAGGTCCTTAGACACAAATTGTTGACCTAGGAACTCCTTGGCAGTCTGAATGCCTTGGTCATCATCCACTGTAACAACAATGTCATCCACATAAACAAGAATGGCAACAATACCTTTCTGTGTCCTCTGAACAAAAAGTGAGTGGTCTGCAGTCGACCTCACAAACCCCTGGTGCTCAATCAACTCCGATAGCTTTTGGTACCAAGCTCTCGGACTTTGTTTCAGGCCATAAATCGCCTTGTGGAGCCTGCACACCTTCTGGGACTCCCCCTCGGCAGCAAACCCAGGTGGTTGATGCATGTAAACTTCCTCCTAAAGATCCCCGTATAGAAAGGCATTCTTCACATCAAGCTGGTACGGCCAGTCTCGTGAAACAATAACAAAAAGAAGAATGTGTAGTGTCGAATGTCTGGCCACAGGAGAAAAAGTGTCCTGATAATCCACCTCATAGGTTTGGGAGAATCCTCGTGCCACAAGTCTTGCCTTGTAGCGATCCACACTGTCATCTGCTCTTTGCTTGATTGTAAATATCCATTTGCAACCTACAACAAAAGTACCTTGTGGAGCAGATACAATGCTCCATGCCCCCATGTGACCTCAAAGCTGTCATCTCCTCTTCCATTGCAAGGCGCCACCTATTCTCATGTAGCGCCTCCTGATATTTATGTGGGATAGTAACCGCAGAAAGTCCCATTACAAACTTCTTGTACTCATCTAATAGATGATCCAAAGAAACATGTGCAGCAAGAGGATACGTGGCACACTTGCGTCGAGGCTTCCTTAAGGCGATAGGAATGTTCGGATCATCATCCATTCTGTCGTCTGTAATTAACTCATCCTGTGTATCATGTAAAACTCCAGTACCATCAGTAGAAAAAATGTTGTCATGACATACCTGAGGCGTGGTGGATGATGTGGACGGCATATGAGCAGAGGGACGAGTAGAAGACTTGCGAGTGTCAACAAGGGTCAAGAATTTTAACGGGATAGCTGGAGGTGGAGGTGGTGGCGGAGATGGAGATGGAGATGGAGAAGGTTGAGGTGCGGCATGGGGTCCATATGGTGGAGGAGATGGAGGAGGAGGAACAACAACATCCTCCCCAGAAGTAGTATTGGATAACCTGTCACCTATAGGAGAGAAATACATAATCGATTCAAAGAAAGTGACATCAGCACTCACATAATATCTTCTGCCTACAAGATCAAAACATCTATACCCTTTTTGGGTATGAGAATAACCAACAAAAACAGACAGCTCTGGGTGAGAGCTTGTCACGACCAGGAGTGAAATTGTGGACAAAGGCCACAGATCCAAAGACTCTGGGAGTGAGAGAGAATAATTCCTTCTCGGGAAACGCAATCAAGAAGGGAACCTTCTCTCCAAGAATGGTGGACGGCATGCGATTGACTAAGTAACAAGCAGTGAGAACGGCATCCCCCTAGAAAGAATGAGGGGTACGACTCTGGATCAACAATGTTCTTGTGACATCAAGAAGGTGACGATGTTTGCGTTCAGTCACACCGTTCTGCTGAGAAGTGTAATTGCAAGAGGTTTGATGAACAATTGCGAGAGACCTGAGAAATTCAGATAAATGTAGTGTAGAAAACTCCAAAGCATTATCAATACGAATGAATTTCACATTGGCATAGAAAATATTTTTGACTTAAATAAGAAACGTTTTAATGATAGCACCTGCTTCAGACTTATGTTTTAACAAGAACAACCAAGACAGTCTAGAATAATCATCTACAACAACCATATAAAAACGATGCCCCTGATGATCAGGGACACGACTAGGACCCCAAATATCAAAATGAACAACTCAAAGGACTAATTATTGTGACGACTCGGACGACTCGGAAATGAGGAGCGATGATGCTTTCTAAGCTGACAGGCTTCACAATCCAATGTGGTACGAGTAAATATCTGCGGTGGCACATGACACATCTTCTGAAGAGGAAGGTGGCCAAAGAGAAGATGCCACATGACGGGAGAAACGGATCCAGAGGGAATAGTTGCAATTCCAGTACATGGTGGTACAGTAAACTTATACAAGCCTCCCTGCTCATGGCCAAGACCAATCACCCTGCCAGTCAGTATGTCCTAAATCACAAAAGAAGAGGGATCAAAGATGGCACGGTAATGTAAATATTTTGTAAGTTGACTAATGGACAAAAGATTCATCTGAAAGTCAGGAGCATATAAGACATTCTGAAGATGCATAGAAGGGGCTAGAGCAAACTCCCCTTGACCAACAATGGGTAATCGAACCCCATTGGCAATGACCATGGATCTGCCAGGTGAAATTGATCTGTATGAAGTAAAATGCGTCCAGCCGCCCCACATATGATGGGATGCCCTGGAATCCATAATCCAATCAGTCAGGTTCGAAATGTTACTACTGGTAAACACATAATGAATACCTGATGAACTAGGCAACGCCCTGGCAGTAGTTGTTGCATCTGTGGAACTTGGAGACAAAATCATAGGAGTGATCATCATCACACGAAGTCTGGAGACAATGTCATCGAATCGAGTATCTAGAGTAGGCTCAGCAGAAGCCTCGGTCTGCTCAGCAACACGCATAGACGCTGGATATCCATGCTTCTTAAAGCATGTCTCCTTAGAATAACCTGGACGATGGCAATGTGAACAAGGACCACGATGTCGGTCTCCCCCTTGACCACGAGGTCCACGGCCACGAAACTGGGACGGCCCTACCCTGCCTCGAGTAGCTGCCATAGTAGAAGTTGTATGTATAGTAGTAGTGGATGTGGTAGTAATCCTACTCAATCGCTTGTAGACCTCCTCCATTGGTGGTATGGTTTATCCAGTCAGAAGTTGAATATGAGCGGCATCGTACTCAGAATAAAGGGAGGACAAGAAAACTCCCGTCATTGTGACATTCCGATATGCATGTTGCTGCTCTGTACTGGTGGTAATAGGCATGAAGTTGTATAGTCGCTCAAACATACCACGCAGATGAGAAAAGTGTGCATGGAGTGATCGACCATTCTGTTTGGTCGAGAAAATGGCGAACTGCAATTGAAGAATTTTACTTTCATTCTTCGCTTGCTCGTATATGTCCGCCAATATGTCCCACATAGCCTTCGCAGTTGGCTGATTAACAATGTCATTAGCGATCTCCGTGGTAAGAGTCCTGGAGAGCCATATACGAGCATAGGTATCATCTTACTTCCACGACGCATTTACCCCAGTCCTGTCCGTCGGCTCGGAATCAGTCAGAATGTGCTCCTTATTGTGGCACTGCATAAGGGTACGAAACTGCATGGACCGTAACTCATAGTTGGTCACATCCATCTTTACGATAGGAGCCGGGCCTTGAAGGCATCGGAAGAGGAGAAAACATCACCCTTGTTCTCTGACATTATATCACGAAGCCGAAACGCAGAACGATTGAAGGATAAATCAAAGAAAGCATGTCTACAGAACTATAAGAGTGATAGGTTGTATCTGTAGACTCATACAACCATCCCTAGTTCTCGCGCGAGGTCTAGAGCCGTCGAATATGATAGAAATCAGATGCTATCAGGATGCGTGAACCACAACAGATCTCAGATGCAGTCGCAAAGCGCCCCTAACGACCCACAGGACGCGTTAGGACCCTAGTGGGTGCTGGACAGGCAGTCGATGGCCTCTAGGGTGGCGCGATAGGTGGCTAGAGGGGGGGCCTGCGGCAGTGGGGCTGTGAACAGGAGCCCCTGCGGTAGCGCGGGGAAGGCCTGGATTGCGGCACCGAATGCCCTTCACATGCGGAGGGGAAGGGTCGGTGCTCGACGTCGGGGAGGAGGGGGGGCAGCGGGTATAGGGTTAGGGTTTTGGGTGGGATACAGAAACTCCGATATGGGACTGTTGCTCTGATACCATGTTGGGAGAAAAATGAATCATACCTTTAGAATAGACCGAGGGCTCTCTTATTTAGGAGAATAGCCCTTGGGTTAATTACATAATAAGTACTCGGAGAAAACAAAATAAATAAAATAAACAAAGAAATATATTTATCTCAACATACACAACAAGGAAGATATTGGTGACAGTCTCACCCACTTATATAATGCCAGCAGCATCATGTCATAGCATGGAGGGTCTTAATTGCTCTCCAACAACATTATTATCTATAATGACACTAAAGAAATGTTCTTCATCTGAAGATCACATATTCCCCATCCTCCATCCTCAGTCAATCAACAATTATCCCATCCTACCAAAGGAAGCCATAACACCCTTGGCACAAGTCCCTTTACAGGAATCCCCTTCCTATAGAACCTCATTTCTAACTTCATTGGGAGAAAAAAACATGGATGTAATATACACATGGTTCAAAAAAACGCGCCTCGAGGCGCACGAGGCGTACGCCTCGAGGCGAGGCGGCCTCAAACCGCCCCAGAACGGCCGCCTCAGGGGGCCTCTGAGAGGCGAACGCCTCAGTTGGTCGAGGCGTTCGAGGCGGTCGAGGCGGTCGAGGCGGAGGCGAGGCGGTCACTGAGGCGTTTTTTTATTTTCAAATTATTTTTTATGTTAATCATTTATCCTATTAGTAATTTCATATGTTTATAAAGATCTAGTTGTTTAGGATATAAATATACAAGATGAATGCTTAAATTTGGCCACTTTCATGTTCATATTTACCATTAAACATGTCCAATTATGTCTAAAACTCTTAAGTTATACCATTAAACATACGAATATGCAAATATCATTTAAAGCATTACTTGTAAACTTAATTTTAAGGAGTTGTTACACAATAAGCTATGCAATATGCCGAAAAGGGCAAACAAGATAGAATTCAAGGGGAGTTCATGTACTATTCTTATACAAACAGATCCATATATCCGAATAGAAATAAAATCTTCAATAAAAAATTTCGCCGGGGGCGCTGCCCCAACACCCCCGCAGGGGGGGAGCGCACCTGCTCCCCCCCTAGACCCCCCCCCCAGGCTCGCTGACCGGGCAGCGAGACCCCCGTCTTGTTGGGGTATGTTATGGCAGGAGGGGTGCATACACTGGTTCTTCAACTTGGGCTAGATAGTTAGAATTCTGATGAAAACCGACAGATGCATTCTCATACATTTGTATATCTTTCTTTCGGTGTTTTTATCTTTATAATTTTATCATATCTTATAGTGATATATATCATATGTTAGTCAGAATATATATAATTTCATTTAGTATATATTTATTGTAGTTTTTATATATATTTATCCTTGTAAACCGAGGCTTACGCCTCGACCGCCTCGAGGCTACGCCTCGCCTCGATTCCAGGGAAACCGCCTCGTTCCGTTTTTAGTTTTTTTAAACCTTGAATATACATTACATGGATGACATCATCAATTTTAACAAGTCCAACCAACGACCACAAAACATCATTATTATGTCTCTACACCCTTTTCAGACCCAGGTTCGAATCCATACTTCTCGCAGATGTACCAATTAAAGATAACTTGAGATGAACCAAAGCCAACATGGTATGCCCAAAATCTACAAACGAACGGATTTCGCCCCTAAATTCATGTTGAAAAGCACACAGATAGGCTTCTAATTACTAATTGTAAAGGCTTCGTAAAAATGTTCATTGACCGTTGCAACTTCCCACGAGTTGCCTCACTACATCTTCCCTAGATAAAAAGTTACCATCGATAAACTACAATAATGCAGAGAATGATAGTAGCAGAAATGAAAATGCTAAGGTGGAAGTGTATTCATACACGAAAAGATTGGATTTGGAATGGTGTGATCAGAAGGAAAGATGGTATAGTTCCGATATATGATAAGATGAAAGATAACTGCTTAAGATGGTTTGACCATTTGCAAATGAGGTCAAATGATGAACTACTTAGAAGATGCGAGATTTTTTTAATTCAAGATATAAGATTTGAGATGTTGAGCCAGTTAAGAGAGGGTGAGGCAGGCCCAAGAAGTGTTGGAGTGAGACTATCCCAAGGGATCTTGGTTATTTGGATTTAATCCCGAGAATGGCCCAAAATAGATATGAATGGAGGAAACAAATTCATGTAGCTGACCCTACTATATTGTGGGAAAAAAACTTTGTTGTTGTGATAAACTATAATAGTGGAATATGATATGATGCAAACGAGGAAATTCCAACGGTAGAAAAAATATAATTTTTGGTGGAAGAAATTTAGAGGGGTTGAGAAGAGAAATTGGAGGGGTTGAGAGGAAGAAAAACTCGTCGGAACGAGGGGTTTGGAGAAGATAACTCGCCGGGAATGCGAGGGGTTGAAGGAGAAGACCGCGGAGATCACGTGGAGGGAGAAGAGAGATGAGAGAGATACGAGATAAAATCTCAATTTTTACTTCATAATTGACTGACTAGAACAATGGACTACCCTCTCTTTATATAGGAGAGAGGGGTTTACAAAAATAGTAAACCAAATTAAATTGACAACCGACTTGCCTAATTGGACTCTAACAAATCCTAATTGACCTCTAATTAATTAATTAGACTCTAATTAATTAATTGACCCATAATTGCAATTAAAATCTACGAAATAACGTTGAGATCACAGGCGATCTCAATTATTCAATTAGACATTTACGACAACTTAAAAACGTAAATAAAATTGACAATTAACTAATTTAAATAAATGCGGCCCTATTAGTTGCGATCACGCTGCATCAACTCTCCACCGCTTTAAAAATTCGGCTCCTGACGAATTGCGTGATGTAGGTGGATAGTTGGAGAAATCATCCTTGAATTGGGGCTTCAATTTCCTCCCATGGGATCATCTTCAAGATTACGTTTATAGTTTTTTCCAATTGAGGGGTACCACTGCAATTTTCGTACCCCTTCAGATTTCCTTACTTTCTTTTCACGTTGGATCTCCCTGCAAATAAAGGTTTTGGGGAATGGTAGTTTGCAATTTTTCCCACTTTCCAGCCAATCCCTCAATTCCAGGGATTTGGCTCCATGAAACCCCGATAGGGTTTCGGTTCTCCTCCACAAAAGGCGGCGGGGCCGCGGGTTCGAGCGATCTCGTAGGCGGCGGCGGCTCGAGGGGGCCTGGCGTTGGCGGCACAAGGAGAGCAGGACGGTGGAGGCGCGGGCTTCAGGGCGAGTCGAAGACACCTCAAGGGGGCGGCGGCGGTGAGGCGCAACCGGGAAGGGGGGTGCTGGGCTGCGCGCGGGTGGCGGTGGAGCAGGAGGGGGAGGTTGGGTTGCTGGGCGAGGTGGCGCGAGGGGCAGGTGAAGGTCACGGGGAGGGTCTGAGCGGTGGGGCGATCTGTGGGTGGAGGGTGGGAAGGGAGGCGATGGGGGTTGGGCTTAGCGACCGTGGGGTTGGAGAGGAATGGCGCGGCGGCCTGGCGAGTCGGCTGGGGGGGTGGTCTGCTACCGCGGCGCGAGGGAGAGGGGTGGGTTGCGGCGGTAAGGAGAAGAGCTGGGAGGGGCAGAGGGGGGGCAAAGGCTGTTGCGCGGGTTGAACAGCGGAGGGCGATGGGTCAAGCGTTGGGGCAGCGAGGGCAGCGGGTGGTAGTGGTGGTGTTGACGGGGCTGGGACGGGGATTGTGGTCGAGGAGGAAGGTATGGGAGTTACCTGGGGTAGTTTGGGCAACGCCGGGACGGTCGGAGGGGCCGATGGAAGCGATTCCGGCGGCGAACTAGGGTCTGGAAGGTGCTGGACAGCAACTGCAGCTTCACGGAAATTGATTATTTCATAATTTTCCTCCGTAGGATCTTCATCAAATGTTGGTCCTATGTCCTCCTTGTCTTGTTCCACGATTGTCTTACTGAAATCGATATTAAGACTGGGAATACCTTCGTTTTCATGGCTGAAATCGACTTGAACTGCAGGCACAACGTTCTGATTTCTGTTGTCGACCGGCGAGTCTTCGTCGATTTGTTCATCCAACCATGCCTGGACCTTCAAGGATGCCGCAAGACGCTTTTTGTACTTCCGTTGACGCGAACGCGCATGCGTCCCATAAGATACGCGGTTGAGATCGAGCTTGAGACGCCAATATGCCACGGGATCGTTGAATCGTAGGAACGACTCAATATCCATGCTCTGATACTAATTGATGCAAACGAGGAAATTCCAACGGTAGAAAAAATATAATTTTTGGTGGAAGAAATTTAGAGGGGTTGAGAAGAGAAATTGGAGGGGTTGAGAGGAAGAAAAACTAGTCGGAACGAGGGGTTTGGAGAAGATAACTCGCCGGGAATGCGAGGGGTTGAAGGAGAAGACCGCGGAGATCACGTGGAGGGAGAAGAGAGATGAGAGAGAGATACGAGATAAAATCTCAATTTTTACTTCATAATTGACTGACTAGAACAATGGACTACCCTCTCTTTATATAGGAGAGAGGGGTTTACAAAAATAGTAAACCAAATTAAATTGACAACCGACTTGCCTAATTGGACTCTAACAAATCCTAATTGACCTCTAATTAATTAATTAGACTCTAATTAATTAATTGACCCATAATTGCAATTAAAATCTACGAAATAACGTTGAGATCACAGGCGATCTCAATTATTCAATTAGACATTTACGACAACTTAAAAACGTAAATAAAATTGACAATTAACTAATTTAAATAAATGCGGCCCTATTAGTTGCGATCACGCTGCATCATGATAGTTGATCTTCAACAGGTGAAATGCATCAAAAGGCATATCCTCCAGTTATCAAATATTAAAAAACGCACCTATTAATAAGACAAAAGGAGAGGTGGAGGTGAGTAGCCTTACCACGCGCCCTACTACAATTATAGGCAACCTCATTATTGCCTCATATTCGTAAGCGTGGAGAAGCAAAGAAGGGGACATAATGATTGATCCAAAAAGCACAATCAGTTTAAGGATCCCCACCTCCATAGTGATGACTACAAGAAACTTCTACTCATTAAGTCATAAGTATTGTTGAGATTGACGAAGAAATGTATGGCATCCTCTCTCTCTCTCTATCAACTCTCATTGGCATGTTTGCAAAGACATTTTCTATGATCGAGTAAATAGAGGTCGACAAAGAAATCGGTCTATAGTCATCTAGAGTTTTAGTATGACCTATACAATTAAAAATAAACAACAAGCAGCCTTCCCATCTCAAGAATTTCTACCCATCGTTGAGTATAAAGGGGATAAACTTTGACACCATAACTACCACGGTTCTCATAAAAATAAAACAATCATACATATTCTTGAAAATGTGCGATGAACCTGTTGCTCTGGGATTAGAGGAAAATGAATTTTTTTATTTGATTTGAGAAATAAAAATTCGGTCCTCTACCGTACGGAATCATCTCCAAAAATTTCGGTCAAAGAAAGCATAGGCCAAACATGAATACCTTTAGACACGGCTCCGATCTTTTTCAATGTTATTGTTGCGTAGTAAGTCGACAAAACCTAAATTCATCTCACAATCACCTTCCAGTTTAGGCCCAACACTATTCTCATCCTATTCCTTTCATAATGAAGACCTCAAAGAACTTCTAGTTCATATTGCATGTGAATTTCACCCGACTGAAGGTTTTCTATGATTCCAGTGAAAACATTTCAAAACATAAAGTTAAAAGAGTGTATATCACTTTTATTCTCTCTTACATTTCCTCTATATCATACTAATGACATTTTCTTAATATTTTTGGAACTATATAGCTAAAAGGAAGTGGATGAATGCTAGATTGTGATGTTCAGTATGGGAAATTTACTTTAAAAATATTCATATCATTTACAAGTAATGAAGAAATGATAGATTTAAATCCCTTAATAATTTTGAGGAGGCTAATAATTAGCTAATAGTTCCAGACTCCTACTAACCCCTTTTGGTTAATGGGTGCAAGAACGAGAGATTATCGAAGAAGAGATGATCCTAATCTTGTGCCATTAGTATTCGTTGCATATGTCTGCAATGTTAAAAAATGTCAACCAACGTTATGGAACCTAGAAAATTTTAAAGATCTCACAGCAAATAGGCCATTTGAATAACCCTGAAGGTAGAGTAGAAAAACTCACTTGATTTCTTCTGAGACTCATCTTTGTTGTTTCTTGCAGATTGCTTGACGGGATCTGCAACAGAAGAACTAGAAGCAGATGCATGTGTAACACCCAAATTCAATTTCCTCGAGCAACGATCTCTGCTTCTCAGAAGCTTAATCTCAACAGGAAAATCCTTTGAAACTCGTCCAACCAAAAGACTCCCGTTTGCAGAAGAACGAGACAAGTTTTTGTGGACGTTATAAGGCTGAACAACCCCAACAGCATGTTGAATGGCAGAGTAAGCCATTTCTGAATGAACATCAGACAAAATTGAATATCAGAAAAGGCACAATGCCATAGAGAGACTACAATGTTAGAACGAACTTAATAAAGCGTAATCAGCTCTCTCTCCATATTTATAATCAAATATGTAGAAGATGGTTCGCATTTGTAAACGAACTTTGTACCCATGAAAAACACGTCATGTTAGAAGCATGCAGTAAGGAGGATGGTTGGCCATCAAATATGCAAATAACTAGATGATTTCATCCCAAAGTCATTTGCAAAAAGAAAGTAAAATATGTCATTTGCAACGGCAGCTGAGATGAACAGTAGAAGATAGGCATTCAAGCAAACACGAGTTGAAAAGAAAATTCGGAAGACAAATCGAACTGTCAAGAAATAACATGAACCTCCTGATATCCCTCTGCACGAACACCACCTTCAAGTCAAAACCAACAAAACCAAAGATTTTTCTGAGATTTAAAGGCACGCAATCCCCAGCAAAAGCCTTGATAGGGGTGGTGGTGGACTTTACTGAAACGGAATGGACCAAAGAAATCCAAAACAAGGCACGTTGACGAACAACTTGCACTCAACGAAAGCGGGGAAAGGAGCACGAAATGGGAAGAAAGCTCGAACCTTTCTTGCACGGGCGGCTGCAAGAAGAAATGGGTACGCGGGAATCAGGGGGATGCTGCGGGGAAGGTGCGAACTGGCGTGGTTTACTTATAAAGGGGAGGGAAGGGCGGGCGATCTAGGCGTGAATAACAAGGCGCGAAGGCGACACGTAAAATCTGGTGGGTCCTTCCATTTGAACAGAGACCGAGATGGGGGAGCAGAGGAAGGTCGCTGGAAGAAGGTTGGTGGCCGGCGAGGTGGTGATCTTGGAGTTTGGTTTTGGGGAAGGGTGGAAGGTGGTGAAGTTCGGAGGCAGAGAGAGAGAGAGAGAGGAGACCTTCCCAAAGAAATTGGACATTGTGGGGTTCCCCATTTGCTCTCATTTTAGATGTGGAATGCAAATTTGATTCCTCCTACATATTGAACAAATGTGTAATATCTACATATTCAGTTCATTAGGAAGGCAAACTAAACATTCCAAGTTTTATGTTCATGGAGGTGACACGGGAAGATGTTGCGGTAAAAATGTAGAGTTTAATGGGGTTGCCCCCTTGGGGCAGCCAACAATGGCTGCCTCCACGCCATTTTCGGCGTTTTTTTTTTATTTTTTTTGAAAAATATCGACATGTATATTCATTCCTATATCCCTCATATATGTCATTCGAATTTCGTTAGAAATAGAGACTCCTACGGCCTCCATCGAGATTGTGTCGATTTAAAAAATCATGTTACCGTTAAAAAATGACTGTCCGGATGGAGGCCGTAGGAGTCTGTTTCTGACGAAATTCGAATGACATATAGGAGGGATATTGAGATGAATATACATGACGATATTTTTTGAAAAAAATAAAAAAAGCACCGAAAACGGCACGGGGGCAGCCATGTTGGCTGCCCGAAGGGGGGCAGCCCCATTAATCTCAAAAATGTAAGTGGGGTATATATATAAAAATTCATTTATTAATTCCAAAATGTCAAATTTTATATCCTCAAGTCACTCATGTGTGATGATAAGGAGCATAAATTAGTAATTAACTTTGTTGCCATGCCCTAATGCTACTTTAAAGTCATTTCTAAAGGTCTTCGTATAAGGCTACAATGTCACATAAATTTAGTGTCTAGTACATTGATCAAAAACATGTGCTATTGTGTCCTACCATAATAGCAACTTCTCCGATGGATGATGTCATTAATGATGTACTTTGGTTGGAATTTTAGCATGAAAAACCTCAAGATATTCTATCATTTATCTTCACACTCTTAAATTTTATTTAGTCTATACTCCTTCCCTCAACTTTCCGTGTAAGAAAAACAAGCTTCTCTCCACGGGTAAGATGGTTCAACTAGTTTGTTGCATTTTACATCCAGTAAACTAGAACTTTTTACTATTCCTTTATTTAGAGAAGCAGGGGTAGCTACTTGGTTAGCATGTAAAGAAGTAAAAACTTGAGAATCTTTCAGCATGAGTTTTCTCAAATATATGTTCCTTATTCTTTTGTACATGGGATCTTCGACATCACTTAGAGGAAATGTTCAAAGTTTCCCAGAGTTCAATCAAATGTGCTTAACCTAAATCAGTTTGTGGCTTCATTGCATGAGTTTGGGCCCTCCAAAGGAACTTAAAATGTGTTCCTTTAAGTACATTTTGGGACGGAGTTTGTATCTTAACTCTCCGATTGGTCAAATCGCAAAAGGTCGTCGAGTGGCCTTTTATAGTGGATAGTATAAAATAAACTAATGGGTATATCTTGAGGAGCTTTAGCCATTTATGTGCAAGGAGGATGTGGTGTGTCCGTTAACTTAATGGTCAACATGTTAGCTTCCTTCATCATTGATGAGGCAATTAGTGCTTGTTTGATTAGTCGAGTGGGGTTGAGCTTAAATATGCTAACCCCTTGAAGCCTTCAAGTCAAAAGTTATTTATTTCTATGGTCAAGGTCCTATACTTCTTTAAGGGGCACTCTTGATATAAAACTTGGCATGATTTTATTTTGCATTATCCTCGGATGTATAGCATGGCATTTCCCTACTGTACCTAGAATTCAAACTTATATCGAAATAGTATTGTCAATAAATCTCACACTATAGGCCTTCTACATTCTTAAAAAATTTTATTATGAAGGTCAATGGAGATTTCGAAAGGTGACTAGGTGGATATAATTATCACACAGTGTTCACTCATTCTTTTATTCCCTTATTTTGTGCTCATGCATTAAGACCTTTTTATATCATCTCTCTTTAGATTCAAACTCTAGCCATTCTTGGACATCCTTAGTTGACTAGTGTTTCTCTTTCTCTTGGCTGTTTTGGCCTCTTCATTCTATATGATATTGCTTTCTTGGCTCCAAATGTTGTTTATTACCTTTTACTTTACTTAATATAAGAAAACCCTCTACGTTGCACCGATGACATAGTCGTTGGAAGGGAAATATCATCTCAAGTATTGATCTTTGAAGAACTTAATGCAATTCCTTATCATTTCTTCTTTCCCATGCTTTATGGTGTATCATGTGGGAGTCATCCTTGATTTGAGCACTTAGTGTGAAGTGCTCTCCCATTTTTATGAAAGAATGTGTGAGTATATGATTTTTACAAATGACTCTTGTGGGTGTATTGGTAAAATATATATGCTATCAGGAAGTATTTAGCTTGGCTACTCCAATCCCTTTTTTAACTTTTTCGTAGCATTTAACTCATGGAAGAATTTATATAACCTATTGTCATGATGTTAGCAGTCAAACTTCGCAAAATGCATGCACTCTTAGTATTTTCAACAGGAAAGGGACAATTTCAACTATTGTAAGACCATCAATTTTTTGATACGCTTGATGGATGGGATAAGAATCAAATATTAAGTCGAAAATTGAATGACAATGTGATGATATTAGGTACTAAATCCCTTCAGGAGTTTTCACAAACTGGGGCATTATATAGACCGAAAGGCATGCGTCTGAATGTGTATGTGGCAAAGGGACATGAAAAGTGTTCTTCTCCTGGTCTTCAAGGGTAATGGCTACTTGATTGTAGCCAGGGTACCCGTCAAGAAAAAAAGAACTCTTTCCTTACTAGTCTCTCCAAAATCTGATCAATAATGGTAAGGGAAAGTGATCTTTCATGATCGCAACATTCAAGCTCCTATAATCGACACAGACGCACCACGATGTAGGTATTAAGGTCGCAATCTCAACTCCCTCCTCATTGGTGACCATCTGAATTACGGACTTCTTCGGACAACATGTAAAGGTGCCACCCTTTTGGATTCAAAGATAAGGTGCTCTACACCATTTTTCTATCTCCTTCTTAATGACTTCCCAAGATTTGGTCTCCTCTGAAATTTATGGGAAAGTCTTGCATTATCCTCAATAAAAATGTGGTGTGAACAGAGTGCGGGGTTTATACCTGAGACGTCCCTAGGATCCTGGTACTCGACAAACCAATCCACACACATAATTCCACATTTGAATATTTGACATTCACAAAAGCAAGAGAAAAAGCAACATGCAAAGGAAATAATTTTTTCTTTCTTCTCATTGCATTCAACCTGTTCACAAGCACATGTATTTCCATTCACCAATTCTATTACAATATATTATCCATTTCCATGTCCACAAAATTACACCTAAGCATAAATACAGATGTCCACAATTATACATTACATGCCATGTCTCTCAAAAAGAAACTACAAGTAAATAAGACCGTAAAAACTACTACCAACTGTGATACAAGAACTGTAGTGAAGCTGCACTAAAAGTGATGTCTCCAAACTGCTCATTGCTGAGGACCTGCGAATCCACACGTAGGTACGTTATGAGCAAAGTTGCCCAATACGAATTAGATAAAAGTATACAACAACAAGCATGATATAATTTAAATGTGTTCAAAAGAGAAAGAAACTAGGTAATCAAATCTCACAAGAATCACATTTTTATTATGGTTATTAGATATGGAGTAATCAAGCTTCGTGGATAGTCTGTGGTCTTGGTCTGGATGAGACCTCACACTATGACTCTAAGGCAAAAAGAATACCTTAGGGTTGGGGTGCCTCCGTAGGCATGCGGTGCGGTACAATGCATCCTAACTAAGTTCCCAACACGTCCACTTAGCTCCACTTCACTATCGTACTTCTGATTCACAAAATATATTCCAACTCGCGAATCTTTGCGACTAGCCCAATCCTCCTTATGCACAGGAGATTTACATCCCATTCCCAACTTCATTAACCACATTTCCTGGAACTCCTCTCTTAGTGCTCCCACTTGGAATACCGACCAATGTGGCCTACATTGGCATGTACATGAGTGTTAACTCCAAGTGACAAGCGAAACACTAGCCGACCAATCATGACTACTTGGCCCGCGCTCGAGCACCGGGATAAAACACGCAAGTGCCGAGGCCAACACCGTCAGATTAGCACCTCAGTGTGCCAAGCAACATGTCCTCCAACCATCGCAGCTACAGTAGTAGTTGGGATCGCGGTCAGCTAAGCTTCTAACTGGGGTCGCAAGGGTACATGCCCATCCCTTGGCGGCACCTATCTCCATCTACCCGCGCATCATAAGCACAAACATAGATTCAATTTGAGATGTTTTATATACTCCATTCTGATCAATCAAAATGATAATTTAGGACTATACAATTAATTGCGCACCTCATACGAAATATATATCGACGAGATTCAAATGCCTAATAAACTTGATGCTTCAACACTGACATAATTGATGCAGTTCAAGTAAACTCTGCAACATAAGTTTCAATCTACTTCATCTTCCAATTCGTCATCCAAAAATCCATTGTTAAATAAAAAAACAATCAAGACTTGATGCATCCACGTAATTTAATTCCAAACAATCTATTTTATAATTTTGCTTCCCAAACAAACAAATTTAGTATTATGATTGATGCAACCTTTCCAAACACATTTACATGGTGAAAGACATCATAGGACCAAATAGGATTCCATATAACAAAAGGTTGCAGTTGTCAAGGACGGTCCAGTACTAACAAATGGGCATGAGAATGGATAGAAATGTGTTGATGTATTAAATTGAATGGAACTGGTTGTGTACACGGTCACCAGAGAATGAGAGGCAAATAGAGGTGCTCCAAGAATCCTCAGAATGAAGCTCTCAGAAAAAAAAGAAGAGGATTCAATACAATCTTACATTATTGTAATGGCTTACAGTAAAATAGCTAAATTGAGAATTTGGAGATACGGACAAAGACATTCACCCAGACCCACAACCATCTATTCCAAGTCCACCCTACCGGTCCAAGTACTTATGCCAATGGTAAGATTATATAGTTGACTTCTTATATATGTTTATCTCCTACAATAGATTTCAATAAAGTAAAAAATGTTTAGGTTAATCTCCATGTTATTTACTTTAGAAGGTAGGCTTATCTTCAGCTTATCTCTGTTTACAACTTGTACTTCTTTACCATTCTTGTGCTCCCATTAGAATTCTCAAGAGGTTGTGGGATCCCAACTAATTATCACTTTTTAAAAGGAGATATCAGTCAATTAGAGCACAATGGATTCTAAGATATTGGAAGAAACATCATTGCTATAGAACCACAATGCAGAACGAGCATTATATTTTGGGAGGCTTATCCGCATTGGTTAACCAAAAATACAATAGTCTCGATGAAAGGATCTTACGTCAACAAAGCCATACAATCAGGTTCAGGTATTGGTCAACTGCTATTAAGGGATTGGTAGATAGTAATCCCTACATCTCCAATCATATTCAAGCATATTATTATCCTTTCTCTTTGCAGATTTCAATTTCATAAACATGTGCCCGTGTAAGAAGTGGTGTACTTTGATGATGGTATCCCATCACGTTAAGTTAGCATACCAATGAACTAAAACGTAGTATTTTTCCCCCTCACGTTCCTATGCTATTTGTTCACAACATAATAGATATTTGGGTAAAATGTGATTTGTCGGTTGTAAGCACCCGACTATCCATCAAGACAGCAAAACTCAACACTTTACTTTGAGTCACATGAGAAGCATACAATCAATGGGAGCTAACGCAACTCATATTTTCAAAAGAACTATAAGAGCTCAATCCATTATTTTTAACACAAAAACAAAGAAAAGTTGTAATGCAGTTGTAGACGATATGACGTAAGTACTCAACGGCTCTACGAATGTTCCAACACATAGGTTCGAAATTCGCATGGAACCCGCAACAAAAGGAAGGGGAAATCGTACCTCAAGAACTCGATTCCTCGGCAACTCCGCCCGTGGAGAAACGACGCAAACGGTGCTCCGATGATTACGCATAATGGCACACAAGGGTGACCTCTAGCTCCTCCATGCAAGGTAGGCTTTGGATCGTCGATCCGGCGTGCTCCGGTAGTGCTCGGTGAGGTGGAGGGAGGAGGAAGGGGCTGGATATCATGTTGGGCGTTTTTAGGGCGAGAGGGTCTCATTTGGGGGTTTATATGTAAAGGGGTATTTAGGTCCGGATCTTGGTTCGGGTCTGAAATGGACTCGGACCCTGCCTCGCTAAATTGACCATAACTTGGGCTCCCGAACTCGGATTTTCGCGTTCTTGGACTCGTTGGAAAGATCTCGGCGAGCACTACATAAAGGATTCCTTATTTGAATTTTTTTGTCACTGAAAAAGTACAGATTTTGTAATTAATCCCAGACTCAGTTAAGATTTGCATTTTAGTCCATGTTTGGTTTTTGAGGTTTTCACATCATAAAAATCTCAAAGGAAGTCTCGTCCTCGAGACTTAAGATGGTTCTGGTTGATTTTTACACCCGAGTCCAATGGCATCCAAGTCTCACGGAGAAATGAGACCATAAAAACCTCAAAGAGAGCAAAACCCATAAGATCTCAAAGGGAACTTTGCTATGTTTTCAATTCCATACATGTGAACAGATGAGGGTAGTTCTCCCTCATGTCCATCTCAGGTTCCCATGTCGCCTCTTCGACGTCTTGACTTCACCACAGGACATTGATCGAAGGGATCTCCTTCCACCTCAGCCTCTTGACCGTGTGGTCCAAAATGTGTGTCGGCTCTTTTGGGAAGGAGAAGTTTGGCTCCACAGTCAAGTCTTCGTAGCTGATCACCTGTCGGGGATCTCAGATTTACTTCTGCCGATTCGACATGTGAAACACGTCGTGGGTGCCCTCGAGGTGTGGGGGAAGGGCCACCCTAGAGGTCACTTTCCCAACACGGACCAAAATCTCGAATGGTCCCACAAATGTTGTGCTAGCTTGCCCTTTGCACCGAAACATTGTACGCCCCTCATTGGGGAGATACGTAAGACCATGAAGTCCCCGACCTGAAACTCAAGGTCTTTACGCTGATGGTCGGTGTAACTCTTTTGATGGTTCTTCGCGGTCAGCAATTTCCTCCTAGCAGTCTCTACCACCCTGAAGGTCTCCTCAATGATCTACGAAGTGAATATGGTGTTGTCATCCACCTGCTATCAACACAAAGGAATGGTGCACCCTCTCCCGTACAAATGCCTCAAATGGTGCCATGCCTATATATTGGTGTGGTAGCTATTATTGTACATGAACTCAACTAGCGGAAGGTGATCCCTCCAGGATCCCTTCTACTCAACTGCACAAGTCCACAACAAGTTCTCCAATGTCTGAATGGTCCTCTCGAACTGCCTATCTGTCTGTGGATGGTATGCTGAACTCATGCGTAGTTCGGTCCTCAAGGCTCTCATAAATTCTCCCCAGTAGTGTGATGTGAATGGGAAACTCTATCTGACACTACTTCCTTGGGTATCCCATGCAACTGAATGATGTGCTCAACGTATAACTTGGTTAACTGTACTGGTGTATATGTCATGTTGACCGAAATGAAATGGGTGGACTTGGTCAAACGATCAACGATGACCCATATCGCATCATGCCCTTCAGGGATGCACAGTAATGATGTGACAAAATCCATGAAAATGCTCTCCCATTTCCACACTGGGAAGCAAGGGGGTCTATGGTACTCTGCCTTCACCATTTGACAAGTAAGGCATTGACTAGCATACTCGGTTATGTCCTTCTTCGTTCCCTCCCACCAAAGGTGTTGGCGGAGGTCCCTGTACATCTTGGTGCCTCCTGGATGTATAGAAAGTCTTGCACTATGCGCCTCATCCAAGATATCTCTCCTCAACACCTTATCATCTGGAACACACACACGGTCTCCATTCCATACAATAGATTCACGGACTCGAAACCCATCGAATTTATCCTTCAAGCATCTATGGTACAAGCTCTTGATCCTTTGATCTATATGTTGCCCTTGGACGATCTTGTCCCATAAGCTACTATACTTTGTTGGCATAGTCACTACATCAGATGTACTTTCAAATCGATGCCACTCACAAAGTGTAGTGAGTACAACCCAAGTCTGCTACCATGCTATCGAACCTTCAGTATATGATCGCCTACTCAAGATGCATGCTACCACATTCCCCTTATCAAGATGGTAGGAGATGTTACAGTCATAATCTTTCAGTAGTTTCATCCACCGCCTTTACCTAATATTCAATTCCTTCTGATCAAAAATGTATTTGAGACTCTCGTGGTCTGTGAAAATCTCAAATGTCACCCCATACAAATAGCGATGCTATATCTTTAATGCAAAGACTACGGCTGCCAACTCCAAGTCATGAGTGGGGGTAGTTGTGTTCATGGTTCTTCAGCTGTCGTGACGTGTATGCCACAACATGCCCACATTGCATCAGCACTGTACCCAAGCCCTCCATGGAAGCATATGTGTACACAGTGAAGTCCAGCGTACCAGAAGGAAGGGTGAGGATAGTTGCAGAAGATAATCGCTCCTTGAGCGTACGGAAGCTCAACTCACATTTGTCACTCCAGACAAATGGCATCTCCTTCTGCATCAGCCGGGTGACGGGTAGGCAAACTGGGAGAACCCTCTAACAAATCTCATACAGTACTCGATGAGGTTAAGGAAACTGCAGATCTCTGTAACCATCTTAGCCCTCTCCCAAGACACCACTGCCTCTTCTTGGCGAAGGCAACTGACACCCCCGTCCCTGAAATCACATTGCCAAGAAATGCCACCTCAGAAAGCCAAAACTCGCACTTGTTATACTTTGGCATATAAGTAATGGTGCTCTTGAGGTGTCTCTTGCACGGTGCAAAGATGGGACTCGTGCTCCTATTCATCATGGGAGTAGACTAGAACATCATCAATGAATATGATCATGAACGTTTCCACATGCAGAAGGAAACTCGGTTCATTAAATCCATGAATACACCAGGTGCATTCGTGAGTCTAAAAGGCATCGTCAAGAACTCATAGTGGCCATATCTAGTGCGAAATGCAGACTTCATCATGTCGACCTATTTGATACTCAACTGGTGATATCCTGACTGCAGATTAATCTTAGAGAATACTGCTGCTCCCAAAGGGATCATCAATCTGTGGGAGTGGGTATCTGTCTTTAATTGTTCTCTTGTTCAATTACTTGTAGTCTATGCATAGCCTCAATGATCCATCCTTCTTCTTCACGAAGAGGTACTGGGGTGGATGAATCTCTTCTCCACCTACTCCTGCAATTGTACTTTGAGCTCCTTGAGCTCAACTACTGTCAATCAGTATGGAGGGATAGATATCGGCTGAGTAGCGCGCTCTCGAACTCTATCCCCTATACTGGTGGTAATCCAGGTAGTTCATCTGAAAACACATCAGGAAACTCACGTACAAGTCTAACATCCTCTATCATCTGGTCATGTGCTGCTGAGTCTACTACATAGACGAGGTAGCCTTCACAATCCTAATTGAGAAATTGGTGTGCCATCAAGGTGGAGATGCACTCGATCCCACCATTAGAAGTGTTGCTTGATTTAAGAGAGACATGGACATGGATGTAAACATGATATTCTCCTGTGGACTCGTGTTGGGTCAGAAGACTTTCACACTATCGAGTATTCGAATACCAATGAGGGATCATATGCGTGAAATGGAATGGAGTACCACGGCTCTGATACCATTCTGAGACGTCCCTAGGATCCGGGTACTCGGCAAACCAATCTACGCACATAATTCCACATTCGAATATTTGACATTCACAAAAGCAGGAGAAAAAGCAACATGCAAAGGAAATAACTTTTTATTTCTTCTCATTGCATTTAACCTGTTGACAAGCACATGTATTTGCATTCACCAATTCCATTACAATCTATTATCCATTTCCATGTCCACAAAATTACACCACAATTATGCATTACATGTCATGTCTCTCAAAAAGAAACTACAAGTAAAGAAGACCGTAAAAACTACTACCAACTGTGATACAAGAAGTGTAGTGAAGCTGCACTAAAAGTGATGCCTCCAAACTGCTCACTGTTGAGGACCTGCGGATCCACACGTAGGTACGTTATGAGCAAAGTTTCCCAATACGAATTAGATAAAACTATACAACAACAAGCATGATATAGTTTAAATGTGTTCAAAAAAGAAAGAAACTAGGTAATTAGATCTCACAAGAATCACATTTTTATTATGGTTATTAGATATGGATATAAGTAATCAAGCTTCGTGGATAGTCTGTGGTCTTGGTCTAGATGAGACCTCACACTATAACTTTAAGGCAAAAAGAATACATTAGGGTTGGGGTTCCTCCGTAGGCATACGGTGGGGTACAATGCATCCTAACTAAGTTCCCAACACGTCCACTTAGCTCCACTTAACTATCGTACTTCTGATTCACAAAATATATTCCAACCCGCGAATCTTCGCGAATAGCCCAATCCTCCTTATGCACAGGAGATTTACATCCCATTCCCAACATCATAAACCACATTTCCCGGAATCCTCTCTTAGTGCTCCCACTCGGAATACCGACCAATGTGGCCTATATTGGCCTGTACACGAGTGTTAACTTTAGGTGACAAGCGAAACACTAGCCGACAAATCATGACTACTTGGCCCGCGCTCGAGCATCGGGCTAAAACACGCAAGTGCCGAGGCCAACACCGTCAGACTAGCACCTCGGTGTGCCAAGCAACATGTCCTCCAACAATCGCAGCTACAATAGCAATTGGGATCGTGGTCAGCTAGGCTTCTAAACGGGGCCCCAAGGGTACATGCCCATCCCTTGGCGGCACCTATCTCCATCTACCCGCGCATCATAAGCACAAACATAGATTCAATTTGAGATGTTTTATATACTCCATTCTAATAAATCAAAATGATAATTTAGGACTATACGCATAATTGCGTACCTCATACGAAATATATATCGACGAGATTCAAATGCCTAATAAACTTGATGCTTCAACACTGACATCATTGATGTAGTTCAAGCAAACTCCACAACATAAGTTTCAATCTACTTCATCTTCCAATTCGTCATCCAAAAATCCATTGTTAAATAAAAAAACAATCAAGACTTAATGCATCCACGTAATTTATTTCCAAACAATTATTGTATAATTTTGCTTCCCAAACAAACAAATTTAGTATTATGATTGATGCAACCTTTCCAAACACATTTTCATGGTGAAAGACATCATAGGACCAAATAGGATTCCATAGAACAAAAGCCTGCAGTTGTCAAGGACGGTCCAGTACTAACAAATGGGCATGATAATGGATAGAAATGTGTTGATGTATTAAATTGAATGGAACTGGTTGTGTACACGGTCACCAGAGAATGAGAGGCAAATAGAAGTGATCCAAGAATCCTCAGAATGAAGCTCTCAGAAAAAAGAAGAGGATTTAGTACAATCTTACATTACTGTAATGGCTTATAATAAAATAGCTAAATTGAGAATTTGGAGATACGGACAAAGACATTCAGCCAAACCCACAACCATCTATTCCAAGTCCACCCTACCAGTCCAAGTACTTATGCCAATGGTAAGATTATATATTTGACTTCTTATATATGTTTATCTCCTACAATAGATTTCAATAAAGTAAAAAGTGCTTAGGTTAATCTCTATGTTATTTACTTTAGAAGGTAGGCTTTTCTTTAGCTCATCTCTGTTTACAGCTTGTACTTCTTTACCATTTTTGTGCTCCCATTAGAATTCTGAAGCCATTGTGGGATCCCAATTAATTATCACTTTTTAAAAGGAGATATCGGTCAATTAGAGCACAATGGATTCTAAGATATTGGAAGAAGCACCATTGTTATCAAACCACAATGCAGAATGAGCATTATATTTAGGGAGGCTTATCCACATTGGTTAACCAAAAACACCGTAGTCTCCATGAAAGGATCTTACATCAACAAAGCCATACAATCAGGTTCAGGTATTGGTCAACTGCTATTACGGGATTGGTAGATAGTAATCCACACATCTCCAATCATATTCAAGCATATTATTATCCTTTCTCTTTGCAGATTTTAATTTCATAAACATGTGCTCGTGTAAGAAGTGGTGTACTTTGATGATGGTATCCCATCACGTTAAGCTAGCAAACCAATATATTGAAGCGTAGTATTTTTCCCCCTCACGCCCCTGTGCTATTTGTTCACAACATAATAGATATTTGGTTAAAATGTGATTTGTCGGTTGTAAGCACCCGACTATCCATCAAGACAGCAAAACTCAACACTTTACTTTGAGTCACGTGAGAAGCATACAATCAATGGGAGCTAACGCAACTCACATTTTCAAAAGAACTATAAGAGCTCAATCCATTATTCTTAACACAAAAAACTAAGAAAAGTTGCAATGCTGTTGTAGACGATATGACGTAAGAACTCAACGGCTCTACGAATGTTCCAACACATAGGTTCAAAATTCGCATGGAACCCGCAGCAAAAGGAAGGGGAAATCGTACCTCAAGAACTCGATTCCTCGGCAACTCCACTCGTGAAGAAATGACGCAAACGGTGCTCCGATGATGACGCATAATGGCACACAAGGGTGACCTCTAGCTCCTCCACGCAAGGTAAGCTTTGGATCGTCGATCCGGCGTGCTCCGGTAGTGCTCCGGGGAGGTGGAGGGAGGAGGAAAGGGCTGGATATCATGTTGGGGCGTTTTCAGGGCGAGAGGGTCTCTTTTGGGGGTTTATATGTGAAGGGGTATTTAGGTCCGGATCTTGGTTCGGGTCTGAAATGGACCCGGATCCTGGCTCGCTAAATTGACCATAACTTGGGCTCCCGAACTCAGATTTTCGCGTTCTTGGACTCGTTGGAAAGATCTCGACGAGCACTACACATTGGATTGCTTACTTGAATTTTTTGTCAATGAAAAAGTACAGAGTTTGTAATTAATCCTGGACTCAGTTAAGATTTGCATTTTAGTCCATGTTTGGTTTCGAGGTTTTCACAATACTCACGAGATTCGACAATGTCCCTCCTATAGCCTTACTGTTTTTGTCTAACACTTCTAACAACCTACCTTCCTTCTCTACAGTCAACCTAGAACTAATGATGATAGAAAACTTGTTCTTTGGTCCTGTAAGGAAGGAGTACTTGAGTGTAGGAGGTAGTAGCTTCAATTTTGGCAAAGATAAGTCATCAGGTACATCAGGATGAATTACCACTGAATCTAAATCTGTGTTGTGTAGTGAAGACGAATCATTTGAAAGGCTTTCCACTAACTGAACCGAAGAATAGAGAGTCGGATCGCCAAAGATACACAACAATTCAACCAAAGCCGTGTCCGACTCATCATCTAATTCCCTTAATTGTTCCAAATGAATGGGAACTGACAAGTCCAAAGGGACTTCTACATCATCAAGAGAATATAAGGATGCATAGCTCAATCATTTTGGTAATATATCTTCAACTGCTCCTTGAACATTGTCCTCTCCAGATGAGAGGGTCTCATTTTGTACTGTTGGGTTATGAGCCCAAATTCCAATTGTGTTAACTGATGACTGAATCTCATATTCATCACTTTAAAATGACTAATTAAGCTCAAATCCCCAAGATTCATTGGAATTTCTTCACTTATATTGCATAATTAGCATTCATGCATGCATGAATAATAATTGCATTTTATCACTCATAATTGCATAAAATAAGAAGCCAAAAATCTTAGCCCAATTGACAGTAAAATAAGCTAACTTCCTTGATTTTTAGCTAATTCATGATAAATCAAAATGACCTGAAACCACCTCCACTATGTACATATGAAAAATACAAAAAAAACACTAACATACATAAGTGGACCAGAAACTCAAAACCTAATTACAGGATTTTCGGACTAAAACGATGATATCTTCCGCATACAGTGTACAATTTGATTCTACTCACTTCCAAACTAATGTGCATTCAAATACCTTCAAAACAAGACCAAGTTCAAGTGAATTGGAGCTCATATGTGAAAGTTGGGTTTTGGGCCTCTTTTGTACATTTTATATTTTAGCAGTTTTTGACCTATTATTTTATGTACATAATTAACTCTTTTTATTTATATCTTTTTCATTGATTTTTTTGATAAAAGATTTATTAAAATATACAAAAATTCAAATCCAAAATAAGCTTGAAATCAAAGTAACTAACTGAGTCCAAGTCTTCACTAATTCTTTGTACAAAAGTTGTCTTTTTTGTGCTTTATTTGATTTCTTAATTTTCTTAATTAATAAAAATACAAAAAAATATTAATGTGTAAATATTTATCTTTGATTTTATCATAATTTTTCTTGATATTTATCTTTATTTAAAAATGAAAAAAAAATTATAAAACCTAAAAATCAAGGTGTTTAATGTACATAAAGTACCCCAAAAATATCACTTTAGGCAGTTGACTGATTTTGATTTTGGACATTTCGTTGAAGTCGTATATCTCATCGAGACTAGCAATTTTTATGAAGAAATTTTTTTGATCCAAGGTCCTTTGCTATTGATTTTCAATTTTTCTTTGTATTTTTATTTTCGAATTTTCTGGTGGTGACACATGGCAGCTCCTGGACCCACCACGTGTCACCCATTTTCGGCCTTTATTTTTTATTTATTTTATATAAAAATTAAAATTAAAAATAAATAAATAAATAAATAAATAAATAAAAGTAAAAAAGGGAGACATGGCCGCACTAGGGTCGTTCGATCTCGGCCGATCGGACGACACATGTGCATCTCCCTCATCGCCCCCTTTCCCCTTTTGGCCATCTTCTCCCGCTCCTCTACGAAACTCATGCGTCGTCTTCACCTGACCTCCATCCACTGTTCAACGATTCTCCCAGGTTGTCACCATCAGATCACAATCACATCGACCTCCACCTTCCATATACGGCCGACGACATCTCCAATCATATCCCCATCGTTGATTCCAAAATCACCGTCGCCAATCCTGCCGCCTCTCATTTCTAGAATCTCTCCTCCCCCAATTTCATCCACCTTCCATTATTCCCTCGATTGCATCCTCAATCTCGCCGCCCATCACCGATTCCCTTTCAACCCCGATCGATCTCCATCACTCTATTTAACCACTAACGTCGCCCCCTCATTAATCATCCATCAATTTTGCAATAGAAGCATCTGGTCATCGATGGTGACAGAATCATAATCAACTTCCTCCCTGACGAGCTCCCCCTGCTTAGCATGATCCGAGGTACGTTACGCCTCATCGTAACTCTCCTTCAGTGAGGCTGCTTCACTTTGGACTTCGCACCGTCGAGCCCCGTACCTCCAAGAACTCTACGCCTCTACACCTTCATCTCCGTTTCATCTTCTTTGATTTCTCTCGATCAATTCTCCACCACCGCTCAACCATACCCCCTTCTGCGATCTCCTGCTTATCCTCCAACATCGTACTCCCTCTACGGTACCACATCTCGCATCAAGGATCACCCAACTCCACCTGGACCTCCAGTAAAGCTCAACCTTCCCCGAACATCATCGTCGACTCCAACGACTAGAGCTCATCCATTAGAAGCATCCTTTATCCACATCACCATCATCAACGTCCTCCGCCAACAGCACCTACGCCAACGACCACAGCTGGAGCTCTATTCTTCTTCGGCTATCTACGTCGCACCTCCATCCACTCCGCCATTTCCTTCATCGACGCCTCCTGGTCGGAGCCAAGAGTCGACTTCATTGACAGGATCACCATCGCCTCCTCCCTCGTCTGGTCCACCACCACCGCGTGAGGAGCCCCGCCTCACCTTGTCTCCACCGCGAACCACTGGGTTTAAGACCCAGGGGCCTCCCCGCGTGCGTAGCACATGCGTCGAGGGAACTTATGCAAATGCCCCTGTAGTTTGCCATAATTCTAGAATTACCCCTTGGGGAACATTGCATGAAACACCCTCATAGTTCGGCTTATTCACAGAAGACACCCACCACCAAAGGGCACCTGCCGCGCATGTGCCCCTTAGAGATTTTACACATAGCCCCCTGACGGGTCCGTAAAAGCTGCGTTAAGAAGTTACTTTTAATCTTTGTTTATGGAAATAATTATGAGTCGTGCGTTGTAGGCGGCGATCGGAAACGGTCAAGAAATAACCACAAAATAATAATTCAATTTTAATCTCGTGGTTTATGTTTATTTTACTTGGGCAAGTCCCAAGGTCGATCACAAGGAGGCAAAGGAACAACCTAGAGTTGTGTCTATCAAATTTTAAGTTCGGTTTTCAAGGCGGTCTCTTTTTTTTTGGAATTTTTCAATGCAATATGAGATGCAAAATGCAAATTCGGCTTATTTTAGGGACTAAAATGTAAATTTCAATCAAACAATGTCCGAAAAATACGAAACTTGGCGGAGATGTAAAATATGATGAATTAAGTGCACTGTAATTTTTTTGGAATTTTCTGATGCAATATGATTTTTTTACGAATTTTTAACTGCAAACAGAATGATTTTCAATATTTAATTATAATAAATATTAAACCTACTTATTTTCAAGAAATAAAATTATCTAAGATCTATCACTAGGTGATGGATCCCAGAAAAATCCGAAATCTCGAAAATGTGGGGTTTAATACCTATTAAAAATCAAACATTGAAACGCACAAAATGATTTTTACAGGGCAAATGATGCATGCAAATGCAAAGATTTTTGGGCACAATGTTAATCAAAGTAATCTCTACGATATTTGATTTTTGGGGAATTTTTAGAACAACGATTAATTAACTATGAATTTCAAAGCACAGATTGGGCAAAATATTCCAATTTCCACAAAACAATTACTTATTAATCAACCGTAAATCGCAAAAATATCCACAGCATGTCAAAATGTAGAGAATTAAAAGATGAACAACATGCTATTTTTAAATAAATAAAATGATGCAATATATAGGTCTATAATGGATGACAAAGTCAGGGGTACAAATGCAAACGGAATAATAAAATAAAAATAATGCAGGGGGACCTAAGAGTAATTACCTAAACTGGGGGGGGGTATCTTCTGCAAAATGACCAAGGGGCACGTGCGAAGCACGTGCCTTTGGTCAGTGGACTGAAGTGCAAATGGATGGAGCTCTCCCCCGTGCCTCTACTATCCCGCGACCCGCAGGTGGCTATTGCTCTCCCCCGTCGCACGTGCCCCGCACGTGCGTGGGGAGCCTCGGGTCTGCCCCCGGCGGCGTGGCGGAGCGAGGTGGAAGGGGCGTTGTCGATGACGGAGGTCGGAGAACCTTGGTCGGTGACGTCGCCTTGCACAGCCGACACACGGCCGTGGGCCGTTGATGCTGCGGTGGAGCGGCGCTGAAGGCGGTGATGTTGACGCGGCGGAGAAGAAGCCGGCGATGTCGGTCAAGGCGGAAGTGGCCCACTGCTGTGGCGAGCTCGGTGGCAAGCCGGTGATGACGCGATGGAGGTTGAAGATGGAGTCGATGACGGTAGACCGGTGAAAGCTTCGTTGGGGGAGCCGAGCTCCTGGCGGTCGGTGGTCGGCGTTGTTGTGGTTGTCGAAGACGTCGGTCGGAGAAGAGGGTCGATGTCGCGGCGTAGCTCCTGGAGGAGCTTTGAGCGGAAGTTGAAGGACGGAGAACGTTGGTCGGTGGCTCGACGAAGCTTAGGAGCTCGGAGCGGGGCAGAAAGGCGGCGTGGCCGCCCTGCGACGAGACCTGGGTCTCGGACCTCGCCAAGAAGAAGGAGGAGGAGCCATGTCACCGCAGCCTCCTCCAAGCTCTATCGGCGGATGATCTGAGAAAGGGGGCGGCGAGGGTTTTAAATAAGTGAGGGAGGCGATTGGGTTGGTTGCGAGGTTGACCGGCGAAAGGGGAGCGGTTGGCGGAGATTTCGGAGTGGCGGCGGCAATGATTGCGGGGGCCTGTTGGAGGTAGAGGACGACGCACAGGCGCTGTTCGATCAAACGAGATCGAAAGGCTCCTGTAGCGACACGTGGCGATGAGGGGAGGATGGGGCGAGGCACGTACGGAGCACGTGCCTGGGAGGCACGTGCGACGCACGTGCGTCGTTTATAATTTTTTTTAACAAAACGAGTTAAAAGAAAGGCCCAAAAATGGCTGACACGTGGCGGCCTCTGGGGCTGCCACGTGTCAGCACCAGAAAATTCGAAAAAAAATCATTTTGTAAAATAAAAAAGAAGTAGCAAATGACCTCAGATTGAAAAAGTTTCTTCACGAAAATTGCTCGTCTCGACGTGATCTACAACTTTCATGAAGACATCAAAGCCAAATTCGGTCAAATGTGAAAGTGAATTTTTGGGGTATCCCATGTACATAGAATACCTTGATTTTTGGGTTTTCTAATTTTTTTGTCATTTTTAAACACGATAAAATCCAGAAAAAGATGAAAAACTCAAAGATAAATACAAGAGACCTTAATCTAATTTTTTTGGATTTTTATTAATGAAGAAAATAGGTACAAAAAAATAGAAGGTCAAAAACCGCAAAAATACAACGTACAAAAGAGGCCCAAAACCCAACTTTCACATACAAGCTCCGATTCACTTGAACTTGGTCTTGTTTTGAAGGTAATTGAATGAGCATTAGTTCAAAGTGAGTAGGATCAAATCGGACACTAGATGGGGAAGATATGTGGCTTTTAGTCCGAAAAATCCTGAAACTAGGGTTTGGGTTTTTGGTCCACTTAACAGGGTTAGTTATTTTTTTTGTATTTTTCATTTATTCTTGTGAGTGATATGTACACAATGGAAGTAGTTTTGGGTTATTCGGAGTTAGCATGAAGGAGTTAAAAATAGGGGAAGTTAGGCTTTTTACAGGTCAATTTGGGCTTGGATTTTTGGCTTCTTATTGTGTGCAGAAATTATGGATAAAATGTCATTTTTATGAAAACATGCATGAATGCTAATTATGCAGAATAAATGCAAATATGCTGTTGATTTTTAGGGACTTAAGCTTAATAAATGAGATTTAGAGTGATGAATCCGAGATTCATCATCCCCCTATACTTAAACTATGCTCGTCCCTGAGCATCAAAAAGAAACATGCCATGAAGTGAAATGAGACTGGGTTCCATACCAAGTCCATGAGCTGAAGGTGAGAATGAAACTAAACTTGACCTTTGGATTAGTAGTGTGGCGGAACTTCTATGAGACTTAGAATTTTAAAATCAACAGCCCTCAAGTTCTACACATCTTTGTTACAGTTTCGGCTCAGAAGTCATCTTAGATCAATCCTCTTCCCAAAGTATACCCTATGAACATTGAATAACCGACTCGTGTGTGTGAAGGGTTTTAGCTCTTCCCATCCAGAATGCCGGACTACCATGCTCCTCTCCTTTCCAGTAACTCGTCCTCGGGGAGTCAGGTATTTCCTTCTAAGGTCTGTCGTGCTGTGTTCACAATCGACATGGGGGAGAAGCTAGAAGAAAGAGAAAAGAACCGGAGGGGGTGGCCAGTGTAGTCACCTCTCCTTGTGAAGATGGCCAGTGTAGCCAAGTCTCCACCAAGATCTGCAGGTTTCTTGAAGCTTGGACCTTTTTGGTCGAATTTTTTATTTGGTAGATTGCTTCTTTGTATTTGGAATTTTTGGTGGTTCTGCTTGGATCTTGTTTTGCCCCTACGGATATAGCATCTTTTTATTCCGTACATTTTTTGGGGTCTTAGAAAAAATTGTGCCCAGCCGTCCATCCCTTTTCCGAAGCTTTATTTCAACCCGAACTCCGGTCTTTAGATTTCCACGCTACCAGAAAAGAAACTCACATAGTCTTCCAACATCCCGTCTGGGTTGAGCTAAGTGCATAGTGCGAGAGTACAAATTAATTCCCTATTCCAGAGTTGTACCCAGAATGAAGAGATCAGGTTAGACACTAAGAGTCAAACGCTGCACATTGTCATGTGGAACTTAAAGAATTAAGTCAAAAGACCTGAAGCTCTTAAAATCCTATTTCTCCTCTGAAAATTAGGTGGATTAAGGGCAAGCCCAGACCGCTCTCGGTTTCGGCTCATAACTCGGTTCAGAACCCAATGACTTTTCACAAATGTAAATGCATGTGATGTTGGATGAAGTGCAAGTGTGTGAAATGCAGATTTTTTTTGCGTGTGTGTGTGCAAAGATGAAATAAGAAGCCATTTTTTTTTCAAAAATTTTGGGCAAGTCAGTGTTAGTAGAAAAACTCTTCTCTTTTTTTTTGAAGTTAGTACCCACCCCGTAAATACATATAGACTTACGCGAAAGTACGAGATATGGGTAAAATATATACAAAGTATATATACAGACCCCCCTATACTTAGCGAGTGCTGTGTCCTCAAAGCACAAAAAGCGTAATGAAGAAATAGCTCGTGCTAAGCGTAAGAGAGTGGAAAATTTATATACAATGGGTTAGGAAGTAGAGCGGAAAAGAGTGAGTGAGGAGAGTATATACAGGTGGATGTCGGCTCCCCCTATACTTAGGCTCTGGACAGCCTAAGTATGAAAGAAGGGTGGAAATGGAGCGGTTGGGAGGATGAGAAGGATGGTATAAACAGATGGCATCGGTCCCCCCTATACTTAGGCCTTGGCCTAAGTAGAGGAAGAAGTTGTACAAGGAGACCGATGTGGTCGGGAGGGAGGGTGGGTAGCCGAATGATTAAGGCGGTTTTCGGCTGATCTTCTTGTGAGCCTGCGGTGGGAGATCATAATGATGAGGTGAAGATGGAGCATATGATTCCCAACTACAATCAGTGTCATCCTCAGAAAAATCATGATGGATAATAGATGAAGTGTTTGAGTCAGATGAAAGATATCCATCATCAGAGTTATCCTCAGAGGAGTAGTATTTGAAAGTGGACATACTCCAAGTTTGCATATCTTTTTGTTTCTTTAATTGTTTCCTCAGAATTCGTTCCTTCTTGGGGTCAATCAATTTGTCCTCAGATGATAGCTCAGAAGCACCGGTCTCAGTCAGCTCATACGAAAGAATTCCAGTGTACTTGAAGAGGGCAGGAGCATCAGCTTTGGATGAGTAGTAGTTAGGAACGGGAGTTGTCCAATGAGAATTGAATTTTGGATCCTTACGAAGATATGGCTTTAGGGCTGCCGAACAGACTTCACTCATGTAGACTACCTTTTCTGGACCTGATGAGGGACCATCAGACGATACCTCTTTCGGAAGGTCAAAGGTGACTCTCTTTTTATTTCGTCGTGAAGGTGTCGGTTCACTTGAGTATCCAGATGAATAGCCATTTGAATTTTCCTTGGTTGGTGCTCGATCTGCGTGCTTGCTCTTAGTCTCCCGTATGTTTGAGCATTCTCGATTTGGGATGATTTGGTCAAGATATTCAGAGAATGTTGCTCCCGGGTGTGACCATGCATATGTCTCAGGATCGTAGTAGAAAGATTTGTCTATTTTGAGATCCTCGGGGATTTGAATATTGGGGAGAGTCTCTGCATGTTCTTTCTCCATTGATTCGATGTTGGTGCATTCCTGAGTCGAGTTGATGTAATCCATGTAGTCAGAGTAGGTTGACCCAGGGTGTGCCCATGCATAAGTCTCCGGATCATATGATTCATATACATGATTGTCCATGGTGAGAGCGGCTGGGAATGGAGCAGGGGGGAGATTTTCTAAACCAATAGTCTCATCAACAACCGCTATCTCAGGTGTGGCTGCGGGGTAGGGCTCTTCTACCGCTTCATGGTTACGGTTGTGGGGGACTTCGTGGGTTGCCTCAGAAGATCGTGGTTCCTCGAAGACGTGGTCAGATCTAAGTGCTTCCAATGTTGTGAAATTGATTTCCCGAGTCTCACAATCAATACTCGCTTTGGCCAATGCCAAGAATGGCTTTCCGAGAATGATTGGAGACTGGGTGAATTCTCCTTGATGCTCAATATCAGTGATTGTGAATTCTACTTTGAGCGGAGCACCTTGGAATTTCATGATGACAGAAATGGTTCCTCTCGGCCGTTTTATCGATCGGTCCGCCAATTGAATTATCTCTCGTATCTTTCGAATCGGTCCGAGTTTGAGTTCATGGAATACAGAGGTTGGGAGGATATTAATTGGTGAATCATCATCAATCCGAGCATGGGTAAAAATTATGTCTTTGAGTACACATTCAAATCTGGGCAACCGCTTCACTATGCGGCTCTTGGTTTTTCTCCTCAACACCAAAGAGGAGGCCATTGACAATATATGTCTCTCGGTTTTTGTTCGAATCCTGCCCGATTTCTTCATCGTTAATTTGTCCAATACAAATCCTTTAAGATCGGGGAAGTGTTCAATGACCTGTAGAAAGGGAAGTTCAAAAATCAATTTCTTTCCTAATGCTTCCCGTACGGTTGGATCCAAATTCCTCAGATCGTCTTCAGTCTCAATTTTTATGAAAGTTTCTAATTTTTCAATTTTTTGTGGTTTTCAAATATTTCCATTTTTTTGGTATTTTCTGGGTGGTGTGGGGTTGTGGGGTGTTCTTCAGATGGGATCTGGAGTTCAGGGTGAGGGTCAACGACATAGTCATTTTCAGAATTGTCCATAGGTTCTTGAATGTCCGCAAAATTTTCAATCTTAGATCCAATCATTTCCTCATTCATTTTTATATCCGAGCTACCAGAGATTAATCGATCGGCAAGTTCTTGGAATTTATCCTCCATTAAATCAAATTTCTTATTTATCTTCAAAATATTCTCCAAAATCTCTTCTTGGCCAAGTATGAGAGCAGTTGGGGTATGTTTTTGTAATTCAATGTCCTCTTCCATTTTTCTATATGTACTAGGAGAGGGATCTCTGGAAATATCCGATGTACGATCATCATTTTCTGAAAGTATCTCCTCAATAATCATGGAAGGTGGCTGCTCATATGGTGTAGGTAAGTGGAGTTGGTCCAAGGAGAGTTGTGATCTTATGTGGTCGGCCCAATCCTCTGTATGAGTGAAGAGGGGGTTATTATGTTCAATCCAAGGTAATGATTTTTCTTTGGTATTCAAGATTGATGGAAGAGGTGAAGAAGTGTTCAATTCGATCATGTGGTTATCTTCTCCCATGAATGATGGATTGACATTTACCGAATATGAGGGATGAATTGTATGATCAATGTAAAGAGGATTAAATGAAGAAGTAGAGCCCTCAATCATTTCTTGGTTTGTCTGCTCTGAATACAAAGGGTTGTCATTCATGAAACAGGTCAGATTAGCAGAAGGAGATGGATTTATTGGTGGTTGAGGGGGAGGTGTTTTGGGTCTAACCGATACGAATTCATTTTCATAGTATAGTTCTGATGGATTCTCAGATAAACGTTCGGCTATTTTTGAAAGAGCTGAAAGGAATGAGGGGTTGGGTCTGCAAGAATTATTGGACAAGAAATCCATGATGAGGTTAAAATCAAGAGAGGGAAGAGATGATGGAAGAGAGTTTTTATCAAATGTGCAGCTTTTGATCTTAAGTCTTGGTTTACGCACGCCAATGCAAACACAAATCAAACCCTGGGTTCACCAACGCACACAATGAAGCCGTAAGAGTTTGGCTATTATCTTTTCAATTTTAGTTGGTGATAAATCAATCTTGGCAAAAATTTAGCGAGCTGAGATTTCGGATTTGGGCTCTAGCCTTAAGTGTCTTTTCTCGCTCACTCAGAAGAATAGAAACACACAAGATCGGGGTTGCTCTCCCGCAGGAATTCTTGATTTTATGGATTATTTTGATCGGCTATATTTAGCAGTCCCAATTTTTAATAAGGTGATCACTGAAAAATTAGATAAGCACAAACACACGTCTACCGTCCAGTCCCAATTTTCTTTAGATTTTATGTGATAAAACAAGGGGGAGAAAGTCGGGAAAAGCCGATGCACGCGGAAAACTATGATGAATGCTCAGTTAGAAGACTTACAGTGCCTCCTCGCAATCTTCATGTGGGATGCTAGACAGAATTTAAAAATTATTCTATATGCGTGCAAGCCGATGAAAACTGCACCTAAACAGAAAGTTCTATTAGCGGGAAGAATTGAGTTAAATTTGGCTAAGTTGAACGATCTATGTGCGTCTTGATTAAAGTGAAGTGTGGCTTAAGATCCTACGAGCACAATCAAAAATAAAAATGCTCTAAGAGCCGTATGTGCAGGTCTGTCCTAATCGCCACTCAAGTCGGGCCCCACCCTCACCGGAGAGTGAAACAGGCCACGACACACCACAGAAAAAGTTCAAGGTCTTTTTTACACACGCGAGAGTCCAAACAGACACCGCTATAAATGAGCAGAAATTAAAGTGCAGAAATTAAAAACCTAGACTCTACGCTCTCTCACGACTCGACTCGATCTTAATTTAATTGCGGTTTCTTCGGGTGTCGGTGAAGATGCGTCGGTTCCTTGAAAAACCGCTCCACGTGCGCCGGGTACCTTGCAAGAAAAATAAGAGAGAGAATGTAAGAGAGTGACTCAGAAACTAATCAGAAATAAAATGAATGAAATAAATGCTGCAAAATAAATACAAGAAATAAAATGAGATTTACAGTGAAAGATTCGGGGGTCAGACTACCCGAATTCGAAAAATCGAACAAAAAATTTTCAAAACACAAAACTAAGCCGTTTGCCTCCCCGGCAACGGCGCCATCTGACGGGTCCGTAAAAGCCGCGTTAAGAAGTTACTTTTAATCTTTGTTTATGGAAATAATTATGAGTCGTGCGTTGTAAGCGGCGATCGGAAACGGTCAAGAAATAACCACAAAATAATAATTCAATTTTAATCTCGTGGTTTATGTTTATTTTACTTGGGCAAGTCCCAAGGTCGATCACAAGGAGGCAAAGGAACAACCTAGAGTTGTGTCTATCAAATTTTAAGTTCGGTTTTCAAGGCGGTCTCTTTTTTTTTGGAATTTTTCAATGCAATATGAGATGCAAAATGCAAATTCGGCTTATTTTAGGGACTAACATGTAAATTTCAATCAAACGATGTCCGAAAAATACGAAACTTGGCCGAGATGTAAAATATGATGAACTAAGTGCACTGTAATTTTTTTGGAATTTTCTGATGCAATATGAATTTTTTACGAATTTTTAACTGCAAATAGAATGATTTTCAATATTTAATTATAATAAATATTAAACCTACTTATTTTCAAGAAATAAAATTATCTAAGATCTATCACTAGGTGATGGATCCCAGAAAAATCCGAAATCTCGAAAATGTGGGGTTTAATACCTATTAAAAATCAAACATTGAAATGCACAAAATGATTTTTACAGGGCAAATGATGCATGCAAATGCAAAGATTTTTGGGCACAATGTTAATCAAAGTAATCTCTACGATATTTGATTTTTGGGGAATTTTTAGAACAACGATTAATTAACTATGAATTTCAAAGCACAGATTGGGCAAAATATTCCAATTTCCACAAAACAATTATTTATTAATCAACCGTAAATTGCAAAAATATCCACAACATGTCAAAATGTAGAGAATTAAAAGATGAACAACATGCTATTTTTAAATAAATAAAATGATGCAATATATAGGTCTATAATGGATGACAAAGTCAGGGGTACAAATGCAAACAGAATAATAAAATAAAAATAATGCAGGGGGACCTAAGAGTAATTACCTAAACTGGGGGGGGGTATCTTCTGCAAAATGACCAAGGGGCACGTGCGAAGCACGTGCCTCTGGTCAGTGGACTGAAGTGCAAATGGATGGAGCTCCCGGGGTGTTACTGTAAATTACCCACTGGGTCACGTGCCATGCACGTGACCCGCAGGTGGCTGTTGCTCTCCCCCATCGCACGTGCCCCGCACGTGCGTGGGGAGCCTCGGGTCTGCCCCCGGCGGCGTGGCGGAGCGAGGTGGAAGGGGCGTTGTCGATGACGGAGGTCGGAGAACCTTGGTCGGTGGCGTCGCCTTGCACAGCCGACACACGGCCGTGGGCCGTTGATGCTGCGGTGGAGCGGCGCTGAAGGCGGTGATGTTGACGCGGTGGAGAAGAAGCCGGCGATGTCGGTCAAGGCGGAAGTGGCCCACTGCTGTGGCGAGCTCGGTGGCAAGCCGGCGATGACGCGATGGAGGTTGAAGATGGAGTCGATGACGGTAGACCGGTGAAAGCTTCGTTGGGGGAGCCGAGCTCCTGGCGGTCGGTGGTCGGCGTTGTTGTGGTTGTCGAAGACGTCGGTCGGAGAAGAGGGTCGATGTCGCGGCGTAGCTCCTGGAGGAGCTTTGAGCGGAAGTTGAAGGACGGAGAACGTTGGTCGGTGGCTCGACGAAGCTTAGGAGCTCGGAGCGGGGCAGAAAGGCGGCGTGGCCGCCCTGCGACGAGACCTGGGTCTCGGACCTCGCCAAGAAGAAGGAGGAGGAGCCCTGTCACCGCCGCCTCCTCCAAGCTCTATCGGCGGATGATCTGAGAAAGGGGGTGGCGAGGGTTTTAAATAAGCGAGGGAGGCGATTGGGTTGGTTGCGAGGTTGACCGGCGAAAGGGGAGCGGTTGGCGGAGATTTTGGAGTGGCGACGGCGATGATTGCGGGGGCCTGTTGGAGGTAGAGGACGACGCACAGGCGCCGTTCGATCAAACGAGATCGAAAGGCTCCTGTAGCGACACGTGGCGATGAGGGGAGGATGGGGCGAGGCACGTGCGGAGCACGTGCCTGGGAGGCACGTGCGACGCACGTGCGTCGTTTATAATTTTTTTTAACAAAACGAGTTAAAGAAAGGCCCAAAAATGGCTGACACGTGGCGGCCTCTGGGGCTGCCACGTGTCCGCACCAGAAAATTCGAAAAAAATCATTTTGTAAAATAAAAAATAAGTAGCAAATGACCTCGGATCGAAAAAGTTTCTTCACAAAAATTGCTCGTCTCGACGAGATCTACAACTTTCATGAAGACATCAAAGCCAAATTCGGTCAAATGTGAAAAGTGAATTTTTGGGGTATCCCATGTACATAGAATACCTTGATTTTTGGGTTTTCTAATTTTTTTGTCATTTTTAAACATGATAAAATCCGAAAAAAGATGAAAAACTCAAAGATAAATAAAAGAGACCTTAATCTATTTTTTTTGGATTTTTATTAATGAAGAAAATAGGTACAAAAAAATAGAAGGTCAAAAACCGCAAAAATACAACGTACAAAAGAGGCCCAAAACCCAACTTTCACATACAAGCTCCGATTCGCTTGAACTTGGTCTTGTTTTGAAGGTAATTGAATGAGCATTAGTTCAAAAGTGAGTAGGATCAAATCGGACACTAGATGGGGAAGATATGTGGCTTTTAGTCCGAGAAATCCTGAAACTAGGGTTTGGGTTTTTGGTCCACTTAACAGGGTTAGTTATTTTTTTGTATTTTTCATTTATTCTTGTGAGTGATATGTACACAATGGAAGTAGTTTTGGGTTATTCGGAGTTAGCATGAAGGAGTTAAAAATAGGGGAAGTTAGGCTTTTTACAGGTCAATTTGGGCTTGGATTTTTGGCTTCTTATTGTGTGCAGAAATTATGGATAAAATGCCATTTTTATGAAAACATGCATGAATGCTAATTATGCAGAATAAATGCAAATATGCTGTTGATTTTTAGGGACTTAAGCTTAATAAATGAGATTTAGAGTGATGAATCCGAGATTCATCACCCCCCGCAGGCTGATAATTCCCCTTTAGCCCCTTTCTCTATACTTGCTATTTTGTTTAATTATTATAATTTTGCAAACAGACCCCTGAGTTCTTACTATATTTTGAACTTATTTCTTGTATAAGTTTATTAATTAAAAATTTGCATGTTGTTCTTTTATTAATTCTCTACTTGTTGGCTGATGCTTCATATTTTTATGATCTGTTGTTAATTAATAAACAATATTTTTGTGGAATATTGCATATTTTGTCAACTATATACTCTAAAATTCATAATTACTTAACCATAACCTCAAAAATTGCTAAAAATTCAGAAATTGTAGAGTTACTTGTTAGTGACACTGTGCCCAAAAAGAATCATATTTGCAATATTTTATTTTATAAAAATCATTTAATGTTTTGCATTTATTAATTTTTAATAAGTACACATCAATAGATTTTTAGGGTTTAATATTTTTTATGACTCACGTAGTGTTAAGTCTTGGATAATTTTATTTCCTTAAAATCATTGATTTAATATTTATTAAAATTGATACCCTTGTTTTATGTAGTTTGCATTAATTCATAAAATATTCATCTTGCATTAGAAAATTCCAAAAAAATTACATTGTGTCCATTTCACCATTACTTAAATTGTGGCCAAGTTTCATGATATTTGGACATCGTTGGATAAATATAATGTTCTCATCCCTAAAATCGACCACGATTGCATTTTGCATTCCAAAATTGCATTAAAAATTCCAAAAATATCTCTCCTCGAAAACCACACATGAATTTTGATAGACGTAATTCTAAATTGTTCCTTTTCCTTTTTGAGTTCGACCTTGGGACTTGTCCAAGTAAAATAAATATAAAAAATATCTAATTAAAGTTGAAGAAATTAAATGTGATTATTTCATAATTGATTCCGATTACCTGCCTACAATGAAATGATAAATTTAGCACGATAATTAACGCAAATTAAAGTAGGGTATTCGTGATTCGTCAGATGGCGCCTTTCCCGGGGAGGAAAACAACTTAGGATTTTTGCTTAGAAAATTTAAGTGATCGATTTTCCTTTTTCGGGAATTCTGACCCATGAATTTTCACTATAAAATTTTCATTTTATTTTCAAGAATTTTTTATTTTTTTTCAATATTTCTTTTCTATCTTTTATTTTTTATTATTTTTTGTGTCACTCTCTTACACTCTTTCTCTTATTTTTTCATGTGAGGTACCCGACGTCCGTGAAGCAGTTCTCTTGAAATCGATGCATCTTCACTGACAACCACCAATTCACATTAAAATTAAGATCGAGTCGATTCGTGAGAGAGCATAGAGTTTAGGACTTGAGTCAATTCGTGAGAGAGCGTAGAGTTTAGGATTTTATTGTCTATATTTTTAATTTTTGTAATTAATTTCTCATTTACAGTGGTATCTGTTTGGACTCTCACATGTATAAAAAGATCTCAAAGCTTCTCTGTGGTGTGTCGTGGCATGTTTCACTCTCCGGTGAGGGTGGGACCCTACTTGTGTGGCTTATTAATTAGACCTGCACATATGACTATTAGAGCTTACATGATTTATTGATTGTGCTCGAAGAACCTAGGACCACACTGCACTTTAGTTGAGACGCGCATTAGATCGTTCAATTTACTCAAAATTTTAACTCAATTCTTCATGTCTAATAGAACTTTTTGTTAGGTGCGGTTTTTGTCATCTTGCATTCATATAGATTAAATTTCAATTCTTGTATTGCATCCCACATGGAGATTGTGAGAAATCACTAGAAGTATTCTAACTGAGCATACATCATTGTTTTTTGTGTGCATCGACTTTTTCCAAATTCTCCCTCTTGTTTTATCATGTAAAATTTAAAAGGAAATTGGAACTGGACGGTAGATATGTATTTCTTCTCACCTAAATTTTTTAATGATCGCCTAATTCAAATTGGGGCTGGTAAACAAGATCGACTTTAATTAACTCATAAAATAAATAATTTTTACAGGAGAGCAACCCTGACCTTGTATTCATTTATCTTGTAGAGAGGAGAGAGACAAACACTAAGATAGAGCCAAGCCAGAATTTTTATATTAACTACTGATTTTACAAAAATGATTAGCTACTTCTAAGTGAGTAAATACGGGTAGCCGCTAAATGGTCCTAATTTCCTTAGCAGAGTGAGTGGTTTAAAGGACACTGCATAAGAATCCGTCCTTAAGCAATGAGTAGCCATTTATGATTCGTACTTACACCCATACTAGCGGAAAGTAGGTGCAGCTAGTCGTAAGAATTCGGGCCAGTTGGCAGGAAAGTGAAGGATATGGTTAGATCCTCAAGCGCATCACGGAAGCGTGATCGTCGTATCGAATACGACGAAGAACAACTAGTCGGACTAGTTGTTCTATGCAGCGGAAATTAAAATTTTTTTATGCGATGAAACCACATGATCCAAGATAGTTTCCTCTAAACCACAAACAAGTAATAGGATTACCTCTTGAAGCGTGGCTGCGATCGAGTCTCTAAACGAAGAGACCTCCTATCTCATGTCCGATTCGACGGAGGAGACGCTTGCAAGCGCGGGGATGAACCGCGTGCTTCTTGCAATCCATGTTGATGATCCAAGCGGTGTATCTCATGATCTCAACACACGAGATCCATCGTCTTCTTCATGAGCGAGGCACACCGAAGGAGACGTAGATCCACGAGCAAACGATCGGGCAACATAACGACGACACTGCGGCGATGGAGAACCTCTTTAGGGCATCCATGGTGGACGGCCACATGAGAGGGATAGAGAGGGCTGACGTGTAGAGAGAAAGAGAGAGAGAGAGAGATGTGCTTCTCAAGCATTGTGTAAATAAGAGCAATGGGGTGCCTCTCCTTTTATAACATTTTGGGATCCATGGATCTCAATCCATGGGACAACACAAATCCAATGGCTCCCATTGATTTGTGTTTCTTTTAATGGATAAGATTTGTGTTGGTAAAAACCAACAACAATTAATTTAATTTAGATTAAATCTATATTGATAAATCAATATAAATCAATCCCCAAATTAAATCAATCAAGCATGGAGATTATGGAATGAAGATTTCCTCCTTCCATAATATTGGATTTGGTGGCAATCTCATGCAATCTCATGAGATCTCATGAGATTACATTATTCCATGGAAATCTCCAAGATTTATAACAACACTTGTTGTAAATTATTCTACAAAAATAATTGATAATTATTTTGTGAATATTGCAATCTTGCCATTGGAAAATTGTGAATCATATTCACAATCCAAAATAAAATGTGAATTACATTTTCAGTTAATTGTCCAATGTGAATCCAATTCACATCAACATTTAATTAACAAATGTAAATTACAAATAGCTCTCTCGAATATATTATAAATCACATTTATAATATATATGACTAATATGGATATTGCTATCCACATTATTCATATCCATGATAAATAAATCACATTTAATCATCTTGGATCTCTTTTCTCTTGTGCCCAAATAATATGAATCACATTCACATTATTCACATCTTTGATAATCAAATCATTTAATTATCTAAGACAACTCTCTTTATAATATGAATCGAATTCATATTAATCATGATAATTAAATCACATTTAATTATCCATTTTCTCATTGCTTGGATACATAATATCAACAATGAAATTATCCTGAACCCTTTCAAGGATAATGCGCTTTCTCCACGAATACTTGGAGATAAGGACAAGGCGATTGTATTGTTCCACGTATAGTGACTTGGATATTGAGATCATATCTCAAATCCAGATCGCGGACCTCCCATAGATGCTTGATTATATCAAGACCGCAAATCTAATCTTCTCATTGCATCTGAATCATATTCAGATCAATGTCCAACATTTGGACTAAGATCATATTACTTCTCTACCGAGAGGAGTCAGTAAAATCCAGACCCGTTTCATCACTCCCTAGGAATGGAAGCGTCATGGTTATACAATCGTTTATGATCACATCACCCTCAGGTATTCCCAATACCTGTACAAGAAGACTCAGAATAAACCCGAAGTATTGGATCAACTTTATACTGTCTACTTCATGGTTTTATCAGTAAGTTTCTCATTCGATCATTGGGAGTTGGTATCGATCATACACTTTCCAAAAGCGTATATCATACCTAGGTCTTGATCATATACCTTCCAAAAGTATATATCAAACCTACAAATTCAGTCAAGCTTCCAAAGCGAGACGACCGTGCGCACGGAATTTGATTCTTCCCGATATCTCATGAGTGAGCTCATGTCTTCCGGTTCAGTTCTGAACCTGTATGATCCCTTTGAGAGATCGTATTACTCATATGCCCTTATATGCAAACCAGCGCGCCGGTGTATAGACCTTGGTTAGGTCATCAACCTATTGGTCTACCAAATGTACATACTCAAACATATAATAACACATCTGTCTCTGGTCAGAGGATGAATGCCTGTATCGTGACAGCATACGATATAGGATTTTGGTTATCACGATCTTGTTAAGTCAACTCTTTTGACCTAACTAATCTAACACCTCCGAATCTCTATTCCTATGTAGAGGACCTGCATCAAGAGGTCGGTCAGATATCAGCCTAAGTGAAAAAGGATTGCCATCTCCTACTCATGCTGGAGATCATCTCTTAACAATAATTTGACGGTGCTTGATGAGTCCTCAATCTAACCCTTTAGATATTCATCCAAGCACCAACCTTTATGATTCGATAGTTGAATCAACAACTGTATGATTATTAAGATGGCCATGGTACATAACCCTAATTGTACTAAGGGACCTATTATGCAAACTATTTATTCTTCATTTCAGATCAGGGAATGATATTTGCAATAACATTTATTGCATAATGGCTCGCCGTGGGATCGCATGTCCAACAATCTCCCACTAGCCCAAAGAGACATTAATGGGCCAATCATTTAAACCCGCACTCATGTGACAATCATAGGCTATTTAGAAAACAACTAGGTAAGCTAATCAGTCACTCTATTCCCGCGAGACTACGCCAAGTCCTTTTACGGCACTTGCATATCCCAGTAACAATGCTCGCATCTAATGCGAATGTTGCATCTTATGCAACCAATACTCAATCTTGTTAAAGCTATTATAATGTCCTTGACACTATATCTTAATAATTATCATAACCAGTATTTCCATAATCCTTATCAGAATACCCATATTCATGGAGATCACTATCTCTTAAGGTATCCACAGTTAAGACCTTTTAGATCTCTATCTATAAAGTCTTAAGTTTTTTAAGATAAGACTTTGAGATCACTATCTCAAAAATCTTGTCCTCTATGAAGATATTGTTATTACTGCAATCAAGTGTTTTTCTCTCCATATTAGGATTAGTAACACTTTACTACTCCCATTGCATGGCAGATTTCTGGCTTTTGTACACATCCATCATACACTTAGCTTCTCATAACTGATGCACAAGTGCAAGCAGTACTAGCATTCACTTCCTCAACTCTTTGAGGTGCTATCCCTTTAGATGGGTCGAAGCATTTCTTGGAATTTCTAAGAATAGAATATGTCCAAGGTGTACTACAAATGTGACAGTCCCAATATCCTCTTCTCTTTGCTTCTGAACAACTTCAAAACTAAGATCTAAGAGGTATCTTTGAAATCATATTTCAAGGTATGGAATAGCCAGTCTATAAAACACTTATTATTATCCTTATATCATTCCAAATGACTAGGATATTTTCTACATTTAGCACGATGAACACAAAGGCACTTCCACTAAGCTTCACATGGCTCATCAAGATTTTATCTGAAATCATAACATTTATAATTTCATCAAATCTTATGGTCCAACTTCAAGAAGCTTATTTTGAGTCCATAAATGGATTCCTTAGCTTACACACCTTGCTTTCCTCAACCATGAAGCCCTGGGGCTACTTCACGTGAATATCCTCAGAGAGGTATTCATAGAGGAATGCAATGTTGACTTACATTTCTTGAAGATCCATTTACACCTTCATGGGTCTTACCCATATAGGTGGATCCTCGAGGGTCCATATACAACACTTGTATATGAAGTCTACTTTAGACTTTATTGCTAACATCCATCTTTCCATGTCATGATCTTCAGAAGCTTCATCAAATGAAGTTCGATCATTGTCAGATTTCTCTGACACATGGAATCCATCCTCAAACTCATTTGAAGAGGTATTCTGTTTCATCTTTAATTATCCTTTTAGTTTCCAATTTCAGGAGCCTCATTATCTTCTCAAGATTAAATGAGTTCCTACACTTTATTTTCATCTTGATTCTCAAGAGTCCCAACCTCTAGGAATCACATTCTCAGAGATGAGATATTTTAAGAATCTCAAGGTCATAAAGTAGGTATCCAATACCATCCTTTATTTTCCTAATTAAGTTGCACTTTCTAGTGCTCAATTCCAACTTATTTGCATGGAATCTCATTAAGGATATATAATGTAGTCTCTACTACATATATACTTGGAAACTAAGAGGAAATTATGCTAAAATTCATCATTGATCAAATCATGTCACATATGATCCAATTGTATCTCCCTATAACTCTATTGAGTTAAGGTGTGTTAGGAGGATTGAGATAGAAATGATATTCATATCTCCATAAGTTTTCCTTTGAGTTCAGCTAATAGGTACATGCTACCTAGATTAGACTAAATTCATTTTATCTTCCTTCAAACTTTGGTTGTAAACCAAAATGATGAAACTTTTGAACATTTCAAAGGTTTCTTGGGTGAAGAGAAGAAATCTCATATCAAACATAATCATTAATAGATATCACATATCCATAATGTTTACTATGATATAGATGACCCGCATACATCAATATGTATGAGATCCTGAATACCTTGACATCTTACACCTTTCCCAAAGAAGGGTGTATTGGACGTTTCTCTTTGAATACAATATTCACAAGTATGTAAGATTTGAACCTTTAAACAATCTAAAGTTTCATCTCTCACTAGTCTATTGATCAAATCAACAGACAAATGTCCAAGGCTTGATGTCAGATCATTATTAAATGATCTTTATCCTCCTATTAATCTTTTAAGGTTTAATTTCAGTATTAGAAATGTTAATGAGCCATTCATTAATTTTCTAATTTTGTGGAGTCCACTAGATGTTAGATTACTATCTGAAATATATCCATCATAACTCTTAATGATAGTTTTCTCTCAGAATTCATGTTTATTTCCAACATTTAGAAACAAACAATGAGTGTATTCTTATATTTAGGTCATAGAGACATTCTCTAAGACTAAGGGCTCTCCCACTGAAATTAACAAGTCTATCAATCCAACAGAGATTGTTGAAACAATTGCATCAATATCCATGTGGATAACTATAAACCTTAAGATCAAATTTTCCAGTCTTCTAAAACATATGCAACCCATTGCAAGTATTGTAGAAGATTGAGATACAATCACAAGACTTTATCTTATTCAATAAGCAAGTCAATATCAATGAATTATATAGATTATTCTGATGCTCTATTCGAGTCCTTCTCTAAGGATTCTAGGCAGACTTGATAGTCATACTATCAATACATCAACTCATTGCAGTATTGGCATTAATCCAACTCTTTGGATGTCATATGGAAGACACAGAAGTAGGCCAACTCTTTGACTTTTCTTCTTAATCAAGTCCGTCCCATGCTTCCACTGCGCTCCCATTATCTATAAGCAACCATTGCTTAAGACTAAGGATCTCTTATGTTAAATTCAAAAAGAATTCAATGTAAGAGCATTTCGACATTTATACATGCTTCATCAAATTCATACAATATGAATATTATGAAGCTTCATGAATGATTAGAGTATAGACAGTAGAATGATGACACTCATCATATCCACATCTATCTAAACTCTTAAAACATTGGTTCAGGTAGATATTCAAACATTTTGAATACATCATCTCTTATGAAGCTACCATTCTGCATGATGTAGTAAACCATGTCATTCATGATAAATGTCAAGAGCACATATGTATGCGAGAATATCTTCATTGATTTTATAAGGATTATTTGACAATTGCGATCATCATCGACATGTCACTTCCAAAGTACATTCGATGAGAAATCAAGACTATAGAGACATACAAACCCTAGGGTTGTAGTCCTATTATATATTTTAATTGTCATTCCTCATCATTATGAGGAAACTTGCACCTTGCAACCACATACATTATGTGTCCAACTGCAAGTACAATATCTTGATCATGAGCCCAATCTATGATATTTTACTGGTTATTATTGAGTATATTATTGAGTGGGTTTAATGAAGGATTATCTGAAATAAGAAATTTGCATAAGTGTACATATTTATATATATATACATGTTTTACTTTGATTTAGGAATTTTTATATCAAAATTGTCTTGCCTTGTCAATACTGAAAGTTCATTCCCTTAATTACTTTCAATGTAAGAGATATACTTACCATTATATCTCAACAAGATCTGGGATCTCCTTCCTTATCTTTGTTACATCCCAATAATATGAGAATCTGCAACTTGGATTAAAAGAAGCGGGAACGCATTCCGCCTTGCAAGTCCAACTTGCATCTCCCAATTCGGTCTTTCACACCCGGGTCCACCACCCCTAAGGCAATGTTGACCCGTCATTAGTTGAACCAACCATCAACAGGAATAGTACTCGCTATACGCAATCCAATATCGCCCCAATAATATGAAGATCCGATATTGGGGTCACTACGTATACGACCTTACTCTTTCGAGAAGCAAAGAGCTCGTCCAGATGCGCTTACATGCAGGAGCTATCACTTCGGACAGGCGTCTCTCACATGCAATCCCTGGCAACGGAACTCTTCGCCTTGACGGGAGACCATGGATGTCACTTATGTGATCCTCCATATCATATTCAAATTCTAATTAATCACTATGAATCATATTCATTATGATTAATTCTTCCAAGGGAAGTAACATCTCTATTCATAATAGAGTGTTTCAATTTTAATTGGATTCCAATTAATCTAATCATATTAAATTAACGATCCAATTAATATCCAATAAATATTTTATTGTTACTTGAATTATGGTATTATCTCAAATACGTATTATTTCGAATTTTAATAATTAGAAATACATCATGATTTCTTAAGCATTATACTAACTCTACCCGCTGTCATGGCCAGTACCGACGAGAGTGGGACGGACCACATACGTTGCAACCCGCAACCCAATGCTCTCCGACTAGACACCATATCCACCTCGGGAAAGGATAATACAAAATAAATCATTTTGTACTTGAGATGATCATCGGTTCTTCAACTGAAATTATACCATATAATAATAATCAAAACAATATTGATTAACATTATAATGAGATTTGCTAAACAAATTCCAAATCCTATTCAAGCAACATGTTTGTTGGAATGTAGATCATATAGATCATGTAACCAATCCTGATCTAGATCACATCTAATCATTTATTGGTTAGGGTAAAGTCATTTAAGGGCATAATTATCATCAAATATTTCACAAATATTTATGCATAATTATTTCAGGAAATTAAACAATTTTATTTCACTAATTGATTAAATGACAATCACTAGGTTCTTGATTAGGAAAGTATGTCCAGCAGTGACCCTCACTTACTAAAAATACCATATCTCAATCAATTTAAATCCAAATTAAGCAAAGTAAGTTCCTAAAGTTTTCTAATTTGATTTACAACAGAACCTAATAATTTTCATGCATTTCAAGGCATCTCAAGTCCGCAATTAACTATTTAATTACGTTGAGATTCGCAACCCCGAAACTGTGGATACATGTTCACTAAAATAAGCATATCTTGAGAAAACGGAATCGAAATCACGTAAACTCAGATCCTACGGTTTCCTTATTTAATGGGGAAAAAATCCAATTATTATTTTCGTGTTTAAGTAATTTAAACAGTGCCGAAAATAATCTCAAAACAGAGATGCGAAAATGAAATGCGGGAAAACTTTCGCAAAACCTAATGAAGCCAAGTCGTCCTCGGTTCATGGATTGTATCCAAAACCACCGACCTAAGACTCTGATACCACTTGAAAGATATGGTTAGATCCTCAAGCGCATCACGGAAGCATGATCATCGTATCGAATACGACGAAGAACGACTAGTCGGACTAGTTGTTCTACGCAGCGGAAATTAAAATTTTTTTTACGCGACGAAACCACATGATCCAAGATCGTTTCGTCTAAACCAAAAACAAGTAATAGGATTACCTCTTCAAGCGTGGTTGCGATCGAGTTTCTAAATGAAGAGACCTCCTATCTCAAGTCCGATCTGACGGAGGAGACGCTTGCGAGCGCGTGGATGAACCACATGCTTCTCGCAATCCATGTTGATGATCCAAGCGGTGTATCTCCTGATCTCGACACATGAGATCCATCGTCTTCTTCATAAGCAAGGCGCACCGAAGGAGACGGAGATCCACGAACAAATGATCGGGCGGCATAACGACGACGCTGCGGCGATGGAGAACCTCTTTAGGGCATCCATGGTGGACGGCCACATGTGAGGGATAGAGAGGGATGACGTGTAGAGAGAAAGAGAGAGATGTGCTTGTTGGACATGTGAGCCCATGGCGAGCCATTATGCAATAAATGTTATTGCGAATATCATTCCCTGATCTGAAATGAAGAATAAATAATTTGCATAATAGGTCCCTCTGTACAATTAGGGTCATGTACCATGGCTATCTTAATGATCATACAGCTGCTGATTCAATTATTGAATCATAGAGGCTGGTGCTTGGATGAATATCTAAAGGGTTAGATTGAAGACTCATCGAGCACCGTCAAATGATTATTAAGATGTGATCTCCAGCCTGAGTAGGAGATGGCAATCCTTTCTCACATAGGCTGATATCTGACCGACCTCTTGATGCAGGTCCTCTGCATAGGAATAGAGATTCGGAGGTGTCAGATTAGTTAGGTCTAAGAGTTGACTTAACGAGATCGAGATAACCTAAGTCCTATGTTGAATGCTGTCACAGCATAGGCACGCATCCTCTGACCGGAGACAGATGTATTGCTATATGTCTGAGTATGTACATTTGACAGACCAATAGGTTGATGACCTAACCAAGGTCTATACACCGGCGCGTTGGTGTGCATATAAGGGCATTTGAGTAATACGATCTCTCAAAGGGATCATACAGGTTCACTACTGAACCGGAAGACATGAGCTCACTCATGAGATATTGGGAAGAATCAAATTCCGTGCACGGTCGTCTCGCTTTGGAAGCTTGACTGAATTTGTAGGTTTGATATATACTTTTGGAAAGTATATGATCAAGACCTAGGTATGATATATGCTTTGGAAAGCATATGATCGATACCAAATCCTAATGATCAAATGAGAAACTTAGTGATCAAACCCTGAAGAAGACAGTGTAAAATAGATCTTGATCTTCGGGTTGACCATGGGTCTTCCAGTATGCAGGATGTACAGGTATTGGGAATACCTGAGGGTGATGTGCTCATAAACGATTGTATATCCATGACGCTTCCATTCCGAGGGAGTGATGAAACAGGTCTGAATTTTAGTGACTCCTCTCAGTAGAGAAGCAATCCGATCTTAGTCCAAGTGCTGGACATTGATCTGAATGAGATTCAGATTCAATGAGAAGATTGGATTTGCGGTCTTGATTTAATCAAGCATCTGTGGGAGGTTCATACGATCTGGATTTGAGACGAGATCTCAACATCCAAGTCACTATACGTGAAATAATACAATCGCCCTGTCCTTATCTCCAAGTATCTGCGGAGAAAGCACATTATTCTTGAAAGGGTTCAAGAATAATTCTTTTGATGAAATATCCAAGGACTTGTTGATTAAATAAGATTTAATTATCAAGCTTAAATATGAATATGATTCATATTGTGAAAATGATTATCTAAGATAATTAAATGGGATTTAATTATCAAGGATTAAGAGAATGTGGATAACACTATCCATGATATATGTGTGTTATAAATGTGATTTATAATATACATATATAAGAGAGAGAATTTATGTAAATAACATTTGTTGATTAATAATGTGGATTAGATTCACATTTATTAATTAATTGGAAATGCAATTTACTAACTAGTTTGGGTTGTGAATATGATTCACATAATATTCAATGGCATGATTGAAATATTCACAAATTAATTGGGAATTAATTTGGTGAATATTTTTGTGAATACAAAATTAATTAAGGAATAATAAGATAAATAAAGAGGAGCCAAAATTGACCACCATTCATAGGTGGTGTCACCCATGAATTGTTCATGGGCGACGCCCCCCAATTTTAGGGAGGTTGGTTGACTCCATTTTATTTATCACATTATCTCTTAATTAGTTAATGTTAAATTAAGTAATTTTGATAATGTTGCAACATTTTTTAATTTAAATTAATGTTGTTGGTTTTAACCAACAACAATCATAGCCATTGATTTAGCATGGACCAAGCATAGCCCTTGGATCCATGTGTCCCATCGATTGAGATCCATTGGATCCTAAACTAGTATAAAAGGAGGGCTAGGGTAGCCTTTCCAAGACACAACAACATTCTTGAGTTGAAGAACTCTACTCTCTCTCTCTCTCATTCTCGTAGGGTCTCCCTAATATTCAAGTGGCCGTCCACTTTGTGTATTAGGAAGGAGATCATTTTTGCTGCGCCTCAACGCTTGGATCTTCGTCAAAGGATTGCGGGAAGGACGCGACTCATCATCGTGTCCGCAAGCGCATTCTCCGTGGGTCGGACTTAAGATAGGAGGATCTCTACTTTGGGATCTCGCGATCACAACCACGCTTCAAGAGGTATTCCTTGTACTTTGTGGTTTGATGAAACGATCCGAGAAGTGTTCTCGTGATCATGTGGTTTCATCTGTAAAGTTAAAAATTTTAATTTCCGTTGCATCTAGCATCTAGTACGACTAGTTGCTCCGATTGCATACGATGCAATCAACACGCTTCCGTGATGCGCTTAAGGATTCTCAATATCCTTCAGTGCTTCTCAAGCATTGTGTAAATAAGAGCAATGGGGTGCCTCTCCTTTTATAACATTTTGGGATCCATGGATCTCAATCCATGGAACAACACAAATCCAATGGCTCCCATTGATTTGTGTTTCTTTTAATGGATAAGATTTGTATTGGTAAAAACCAACAACAATTAATTTAATTTAGATTAAATCTATATTGATAAATCAATATAAATCAATCCCCAAATTAAATCAATCAAGCATGGAGATTATGGAATGAAGATTGCCTCCTTCCATAATATTGGATTTGGTGGCAATCTCATGCAATCTCATGAGATCTCATGAGATTACATTATTCCATGGAAATCTCCAAGATTTACAACAAAACTTGTTGTAAATTATTCTACAAAAATAATTGATAATTATTTTGTGAATATTGCAATCTTGCCATTGGAAAATTGTGAACATATTCACAATCCAAAATAAAATGTGAATTACATTTTCAGTTAATTGTCCAATATGAATCCAATTCACATCAACATTTAATTAACAAATGTAAATTACAAATAGCTCTCTCTAATATATTATAAATCACATTTATAATATATATGACTAATATGGATATTGCTATCCACATTATTCATATCCATGATAATTAAATCACATTTAATCATCTTGGATCTCTTTTCTCTTGTGCCCAAATAATATGAATCACATTCACATTATTCACATCTTTGATAATCAAATCACATTTAATTATCTAATACAACTTTCTTTATAGTATGAATCGAATTCATATTAATCATGATAATTAAATCACATTTAATTATCCATTTTCTCAATGCTTGGATGCATAATATCAACAATGAAATTATCCTGAACCCTTTCAAGGATAATGCACTTTCCCCACGAATACTTGGAGATAAGGACAGGGCGATTGTATTGTTCCACGTATAGTGACTTGGATATTGAGATCATATCTCAAATCCAGATCGCGGACCTCCCATAGATGCTTGATTAAATCAAGACCGCAAATCTAATCTTCTCATTGCATCTGAATCACATTCAGATCAATGTCCAACATTTGGACTAAGATCATATTACTTCTCTACCGAGAGGAGTCAGTAAAATCCAGACCCGTTTCATCACTCCCTAGGAATGGAAGCGTCATGGTTATACAATCGTTTATGATCACATCACCCTCAGGTATTCCCAATACCTGTACATCCTGCATACTGGAAGACTCAGAATAAACCCGAAGTATTGGATCAACTTTATACTGTCTACTTCATGGTTTTATCAGTAAGTTTCTCATTCGATCATTGGGAGTTGGTATCGATCATACACTCTCCAAAAGCGTATATCATACCTAGGTCTTGATCATATACCATCCAAAAGTATATATCAAACCTACAAATTAAGTCAAGCTTCCAAAGCGAGACAATCGTGCGCACGGAATTTGATTCTTCCCAATATCTCATGAGTGAGCTCATGTCTTCCGGTTCAGTAACTGAACCTGTATGATCCCTTTGAGAGATCGTATTACTCATATGCCCTTATATGCATACCAGCGCGCCGGTGTATAGACCTTAGTTAGGTCATCAACCTATTGGTCTGCCAAATATACATACTCAGACATATAATAACACATCTGTCTCTGGTCAGAGGATGCACGCCTGTATCGTGACAGCATACGATATAGGACTTTGGTTATCTCGATCTCGTTAAGTCAACTCTTTTGACCTAACTAATCTGACACCTCCGAATCTCTATTCCTATGCAGAGGACCTGCGTCAAGAGGTCGGTCAGATATCAGCCTAAATGAGAAAGGATTGCCATCTCCTACTCAGGCTGGAGATCATCTCTTAACAATCATTTGACGGTGCTTGATGAGTTCTCAATCTAACCCTTTAGATATTCATCCAAGCACCAACCTCTATGATTCAATAGTTGAATCAACAACTATATGATTATTAAGATGGCCATGGTACATAACCCTAATTGTACTAAGGGACCTATTATGCAAACTATTTATTCTTCATTTCAGACCAGGGAATGATATTTGCAATAACATTTATTGCATAATGGCTCACCGTGGGCTCGCATGTCCAACAGAAAGTGCATGCACTTAACAACTCGCTTAAACATTTGCAAGATTTGAATTATCACCAATTAAAATTGACAATATAATTGGTCTGACTCTTGCGACCTTCACTGTATGAGTTGGCAAAACAAGGGGTTGGATTGTGTTTGTGTTGTATGTAGATTTAGGATAATCATCGAATACCGTACACTTTTGCCTACACCATGAATCGTAACCTTTTTCCAAATCATTTGAAATCGAGAATGGAAGTTTGTGGCGAATTTTGTTAGGACTCTGTGAACCCTCCACTGACCATCATAAACTTACCGATCTCAAGGGTCCGGAAACACTCTTACTCCAGACCACCTTGGGTTCGTAGACACCTTTCCCATGAATACTCTTGCTATGATTCTTTCATATTTCTTGAGGGAGGTCAAACCCATGCTCTCTCTCTATCTCCTAATCACATCAAGGAGGACTCTCACCTCGATGATTCTTATTCTAATTCTTTCCATTCTATTAACTCCGATTTCTCACATTCTGAAGGTGAAGAAGAAGAAAATTTGAAGAAGATGCCTCCCAAGAAAAGAGATCATGAAGATGAACTGAATGAAGACCCGATGAAGATGATTTTGGCAAGATTGGCTGCATCTGAGCAACAATAGCTTTTATTAAGGGAACAAATAGAGCATTTAAATGTTGGGGGAGAACCTCCAATGGAAGCATCATATAACTCTGGTCAGTACAGAGCGCGAAATTATTTGCAACCACTAGATCCGGAAATAAACTATGAACTGAAACCACACTTCTTGAACCAACCGCCACAATTTCATGGTAATGCTGCTGAAGAACCCTACGAATTTTTATGGGACTTGGATCTAGTATGCTCTAATATGAGACATCCTTAGGTCAACCAAGATTACATTCATCTCACTACACTTCCCTTCGCCTTAAATGGTAAGCAGACTATTAGGTGAATAATTTGGGAGTAATAGTGACCACATATGATCGGTTCAATAACTTGTTCTTAAAAAAGTTCTACCCTTTGAGTAGGACCAATCATATGAGGACATACATCATCAGTTTCTCTCAGATGCCTAATGAACCACTCTGTGATGCATGAGATAGATTTAAAGATTTACTTCAAAAGTGTCCATGCCATGATCTGGATGACAACATCTTGGTCCAGTTACTCTATTCTGGTCTCAACTTTGAGACGTGGGGATTAATAAACGCTACCTGCGGAGGCAACTACACAGCACGAGGTGCATAAATCGTCTTGAAAGTATTGGAGCAAATGGCTGAGACAAGATGCTCATATATTGCCAGTAGGGTGTATACTGATTCCCTCAACATACTTCAATCTAAAGGAGGAAAGTAGACTATTGCAGAAATAATTGAGGATTTGATTCAAAACATCAGCATAATCGCTGATAAGTTAGTGGTTGCATATCAGATTCATAAGAGAAAACAACATCGACAATAGAATCTCCCAATTTCCAAAGAATGGAAGAGCTGATTGAGAAGGTATCCAAGATCAGGGTACTAGCTACGGGCTGCATCCCCTGTTCCCATTTATCGAGTACATCACGTCCAGGAGCAGCCAAGGACATGACAACAACAATGAGCTCATGAATGATCCTATGCCCAACCTTTCCAGTAGTCACCCTCACCAGCTGAGATCGTCGAAGAAATACTACCTCCAGTATTTGAGTTGAACGACATTTGGTATACTCAAGACCCCGCCCGGCAGGGTAATACGGGAGACCATCCTCCTTACCAACATCCCACCACTTTTTATAGTGCTACATTTCCACCTACACCACAACACAGTCAGAATATTGCCCCATCCCAACATCAAAAACAACAGCAACCATACAACCGCCAGAACCAATACCAGCATAAATCCCATAAATACTGACAACAATACCAAACACCACAAGAACATTCTTCAAAGAAACCATCTCAACCATCCAACTCTCAGACAAATCCTATAGATATCCAACAACAGATGCTCCAGGAGATTCACTATTTTCAAAATGAACTGCAGGATCTACATATCGATGTTAATCGCTTGTCTCGGCTGAGAGATGAGCAAACATCCCCTACTACAGCCATTCCGTCCAAGTTCATGCTAATAGCTTGAACAGATCTCAATCTTCTCAATAAAGTGGACATGTATACTACACAGACTCACCCATATCTGAATATGAGACCCTTTGGTTTGACAATCGATGAATCTCAGATTCATCACTCTAAATCTCATGTATTAAGCTCAAATCCCTCAAAATCAACAGCATATCTGCATCTATTCTGCATAATTAGCATTCATGCATGTTTTCATAAGAATTACATTTTAGCATTAATTTCTGCACAAAATAAGAAGCCAAAAATGACCTGTAAATAAGCATAACTTCCCGGATTTCTAACTCATTCATGCTAACTATGAATAACACAAAACCACCTCCACTGTGTACATATCACTAACAAGAATAAATGAAAAATAAAAAAAATAACGAACCCAAACAAGTGGACCAAAAACCCAAACCCTAGTTTCAAGATTTCCGGATTAAAACCCTCATATATTCCTCATCCAGTGTCTGTTTCAATCCTACTCACTTTTGAACTAATGTACATTCAATTACCTTCAAAACAAGACTAAGTTCAAGTGAATCGGAGCTCATATGTGAAAGTTGGGTTTTGGGCCTCTTTTGTACATTTTGTATCTTAGCGGTTTTTAACCTAATATTTTATGTACATATGTTATCAATGAATAAAAATCCAAAAAAAATAGATTAATGTGTAAATATTTATCTCTGATTTTATCATATTTTCTCCGTATTTTTTATCTGGTTTAAAAATGACATAAAAATTATAAAACCCAAAAATCAAGGTATTCTATGTACATGAGATACCCCAAAAATTCACTTTGTGCATTTGATCGATTTTGTTTTGATGTCTTTATGAAAGTTATAGATCTCATCGAGATGAGCAATTTTCGTGAAGAAATCTTTTCGATCCGAGGCTGTTTGCTATTTATTTTAGATTTTATAAGGTATTTAATTTGCGAATTTTCTGGTGCTAACACGTGGCAGCACCTGGTGCCGCCACGTGTCAGTAAATTTTGGCTTATTTATATATTTGTTTTTATATAAAAAAATATAAATAAAACGACGCACGTGCATTGCACGTGCCTCCCAGGCACGTGCTCCGCACGTGCGCGCCCTCTCCCTCTCCTTGCTGCCACGTGGTTTAATCACGGCCGTCCTATCTCGGCCGATCAGACGACCGTTGTGCGTCTTCCTCCTCCCGCCTTCTTTCCCCTTCGGGCTGCCGCCAAGTCACTCCTCCTCCGCCACGTATTTCGCCCCGCCAAAACTCGCCGCCACCTCCCTCAAATCTTGGCCAAATCTCGATTTCAATCAAAAATCCACCATCGCATCTCAATCAGACCTCCTTTCAGATCCCGCCGTCCTCGCATCAATCGAGCCCCAATCGAATCTCCAGACCTCTTCTTTCCTTCGATGGCGAGCCTCCAGACCTTATAAAAGCCATGTCGCCCTCCTGATAACCCCATACGCCGTTCTCCATTCTGGTAGTAACAGCCACGACTCGCCGGCGTGATCCGAGGATCTCGTCCTCATTGTAGCTCCGCCGCAGTGCCGCTGCTTTGCTCCGGCCCTGCACCACCATTGAGACCCACCTCAGGTACCTCCTCCGCAGCTTCACCTTTATCCATCATCTTCCGCTTCGCCGTTCGACTTCACCACTTTCCGATCAACCACCCACGACTCCCCCCTTCCGATCATCATCTCTGGCTTCTACGTCGCCGTCAAGGCAATCGTTCAACGTTAACAATGCCAGCCTTCTGCTCCGATCATCGTACCTACCTCGGCACTGGAGCACCACCTTCCAGGCCGGGCCTCCTCCACGTCCATTCCGCCAATGCCTCCACGTCAAGCAACAACTACGCTGCCACCAACCATTCCGCCCTCGCCGCCTCTTCACCGCGTTACCGGAGCCACACCTCACCTCCTCCGCCTTCCAGGAGCATGGCATCCTTCGCAGCACCGCCCTCCCTCCACCGCTCCCGTCAGCTTCGTCGTCGGGCGCCAATCCCGAGGCCCCCACCTCCTGTGCGAGGCACGTGGCGGGGGAACGACATCAGCAGAACCACCCCCGCTCACGTGACACTCACGTACGGGGTGGGATAATTAACGTCATCCCCCTGGAGGTCCTCCATATTACGCATCCGCCCCCCGCCGCCCAAGCGTCACGTGTCCCGCACGTGACCCCTTGGGAATTTTGCAAAAATACCCCATATAATTGGTAATTACATCTAAGCCCCTGTTCTGCATTATTTTATTTTATATTGCATAAATATCCCTATCTTCCCCCTTTGTTTTGAACCTCTTCTCTACAACATATTATTTATCCAAAAATAGCATTGTGTTTCTAAATTAATTCTCTACAGTTTGACATATTGTGGACATTTTTGTGATCATTGGTTAATTTTTAATTAATTGTTTTGTGGAAAGTTGCAAAGTTTGCACACTTTGTGCTCTTAAATTTATATTTGATTAACCATTGCTCTAAAAATTCCTGAAAATTCACATATTGTAGAGTTAACTGTGTTTGACATTATGCCTAAAAAGATTTGCATTTGCATGCATAATTTGCCCTGTAAAAATCATTTTACATATTTCAGCGTTTAATTTCAATAGGTATTAGATCTCACATTTTCAAGGTTTAGGTTTTTTTGAGATCAATTACCTAGTGATAGATCTTAGATAATTTTGTTCCTTGAAAATAATTAGGTTAATATTTATTATAATTAAATATTAAAATTCATTCTGTTTGCCTTTGAAAATTCATAAAAAATTCATATTGCATTCAAAAATTCCAAAAAAATCACAGTATATCTATTTTATCATATTTTGTATCGTGGCCAAGTTTCATATTTTTCGGACATCGTTTGAACGTAATTGACATTATAGTCCCTAAAATAAGCCAAACTTGCTTATTGCATCCTTTATTGCATTAAAAATTCCAAAAAAATACCGCCTCAAAAGCCACAAACAAATTTTGATAGACTTAATTCTTGGTTGTTCCTTTGCTTCCTTGAGTTCGACCTTGGGACTTGTCCAAGTAAAATTAACATAAAACCGCATTGATTGAAAATTAATTAACAAATACTTCGTGTGGTTATTTTCTTGATCGATTTCGATTGCCGTCTACAACGAAACGACAAATCATTATTTTTTTTACGCACAATCATAAACAACATCTTTTAACAAGTGCATTTTCGGACTCGTCAGATGGCACCTTTGCCAAGGAGGCAAACGACTTAGATTTTTGTCTTGAAAATTTTCGTTCGGTTTACCGCATTCAGGTAGTCTGACCCCCGATTTTTTCATTGTAAATTCCATAATTTTTCTGCATTTAATTTCAGCATTTATTTTTTATATTTTATTGAGTCACTCTCTTACATCGTCTCTCTTATTTTTCTTGTGAGGTACACGGTATACGAAGCATCTTCACCGACCTCCTAAAAATCCGCAATTAATTTAAGATCGAGTCGAGTCGTGAGAGAGCGTAGAGTCTAGGTTTTTAATTCCTTTAATTTTTAAATTTTTGTAATTAATTGCTTATTTACAATGGTCTCCGTTTGGACTCTCGCGTGTGTAACAAGACCTCGAACTTTATTCTGTGGTGTGTCGTGTTTTGTTTCACTCTCCGATGAGGGTAGGGCTCTACATGAGTGGCGATTAGAATAGTCTTGCACATACGGCTCTCAGAGCATTTTAATGTTTGATTGTGCTCGTACGATTAAGCCACACTGCACTATTAATTGACACGCACATAGATCGTTCAATTTAGCCAAAATTTAACTCATTTTCTTCCCCGCTAATAGAACTTTCTGCTTAGGTCTGGTTTTTCATCGGCTTGCATTCATTTAGAATAATCTTTCAATTCCTGTCTAGCATCCCACATGGAGATTGCGAGGATTCACTATAAGTCTTCTAACTGAGCATACATCATAGTTTTTCACGTGCATCGGCTTTTCCCGGACTCCTCCCTCTTGTTTTATCACATAACTCTAAAGGAAATTGGGATTGGACGGTGGATTTATATTTGTGCTCATTTAAACTCTTCAGTGACCATCTAAATTGGGACTGCTAAATATAACCGATTTTAAGAACCCATAAAATCAAGAATTTTTGCGAGAGAGCAACCCCGACTTTGTTTGTTTTTATCTTGCAGCGAGAAGAGAGACGCATACTAGGATAGAGCCAAGCCAAGATTTTCATATAGACTACTGATTTTAAAAACGATTAGCTACTTCTCAGTGAGGAATACGGGTAGCCGGTAAACGGTCTGGACTTCCTTAGCAGAGTGGTGGTTTAAAGGACACTGCGTAAGGCTCCGTCCTTAAGTAACACGGGTAGACGTTTTACGGTCTGTACTTACACCTATACTTGCTGAAAGTAGATGCAACTAGTCGTACGATCTCGGGATAGTCTTTAAGAGAATTTCGACACCCAACAGCTTGTTAAACGGTTTGCAAGATTTGATTTCTCATAAATTAAAAATCGATAATATAACTGGCCGAACTCTTACGGCCTTCACTGAGTGAGTTGGTGAAACAAAACTTTGAATTGTGTTTGATTTGTGCGTAGAACTTAATTGATCATCGAATACTGCACACTTGTGCCTAGATCATGAACCGTACACCTTTTGTTAATCTTTTGAAATCGAGAATGGAAGATTGTGGTAATTCTTGTTCGGACTCCGCGAAGCCTTTTCTGACTGCCACAAACTTTTCAGACACAAAGGTTTAGAGGCACTCTTACTAAGAACCACCTTGGGTTCAGGGACACCTCTCCCTTGAATCCTCCTCTTATGATCCTTTCAAAAATATTGACTCCGATTTTTCCCAATCTGAAGGTGAAAAGAAGCACTCACAAAAGATGCCTCCATAGAGGAGCAATCATTAAGATGAACTTAATGAAGATCCAATGCAAATGATTCTTGCGAGACTAGCCGCGTCTGAGCAGCATCAACTTTTAGTGAGAGAACAACTAGAGCAGTTGAATGCTGGGGGAGAACCACCAATGGAAGCCACATACAATCCTGGGCAATACGGAGTTAGAAATTACTTACATGCACCTCAGTCAGAGGTTCACCATGAACTGAAGCCACACTTCCTAAGTCAAATACCACAATTTCATGGTAATGCAAATGAAGAACCATATGAATTTTTGCAAGATTTGGAGCTGGTATGTTCTAATCAGAGGCACCCGCAAGTCAACCAAGACTACACTCGTCTCACTGCACTACCTTTCGCCTTGAAGGGGAAGGCAGATTACTGGGTGAAAGACTTAGGAGTGACTGTGACCACTTATGATAGGTTCAAAAACATATTCTTGAAGAAATTCTACCCTTTGAGTTGAACCGATCAAATGAGGACTCGCATCACCAGTTTCTCTCAGCTACCTAATGAACCACTTTGTAATGCATGGGATAGATTCAAAGATCTGCTGCAGAAATGTCCCTATCATGAACTGGATAATAACATCCTAGTACAGTCACTCTATTCTGGCCTCAACTACGAGACTCAGGGATTAGTCAGTGCTGCCTGTGGAGGCAATTACACATCCTGAGGAGCTGAGACCGTCTGGAAAATACTGGAGCAGATTACGGAGACAAGCCATTCACAAATTGCCAGTAGAGCTTACATTGATTCCCTGACCACCTTTCAAGCCAAAGGAGGGACGCAAACTGTCGCTGAAATAGCAGAGGATTTGATTCCCAACATGAACATCATCGCAGATAAATTAACAGTTGTGGATCAAATTCATAAGAGAATGAACAACATCGACAACCGGATCTCCTTGTTTCCAAAGCAAATGGAGGAGCTAATTGATAAGGTATCCAAGATAGGGATACCCACTGCTTCTACGGCCCCAATCTATCATGTGCATCATGTCCAGGAGTAGCCAGGATTAGGACAACAACAACCGTGGGCTCAGGACCAATCCTGTGCCCAACCTTCCCAGCAGTCACCTCTACCGGCCGAGACAGTCGAAGAAGCCCCGCCTCTGACATTCGAAGTAAACGGCATTTGGTACACACAGGGCACTACCTGACAGGGTAATAAGGGGGACCGTCGGCAATATCAACGTCCACCCACCTCCTATAATGCCGCATTTCCTACAGCTCTATAAGACACTCAGAACAATGCAACATTCCAGCAATCGAGGCAGCAACAGCCATACAACCGCCAGAACCAACCTCAGCAACATCGTCAGCAATATCAAGCTTCAAAACAAGCATCTCAATCATCCAACCCTCCAGAAGAACCGGTAGATATCCAGAGACAAATGCTGGAGGAAATTCGCAGCTTCCGAAATGAGCTATACGATCTACGGGTAGATGTTAATCGTTTATCCCGTTTGAAGGATGAACAGACAACCCCAGCCACATTCATTCCATCCCAAGTTCAAGGTAACCCCAATAGATTGAACAAATCTCAATCATATTAACACGATGGCCAGGTATACTATTCAGATTTTTCCACATCTGAACATGAGATCCTTTCGTTTGGCAATATCAATGCCATGTCGATCAGGAGCGGAAGGACCGTGGTCGTACCTGATCGGGCTAGGGAATTGGACCATGAAGACTCGGAGGATCAACCGGAGGATGCTTATGAGGATGAAGAAGAGGGATGCCTAAAGATCCCAACACTAGATAAAGGAAAAGCATCTATGGAGTCTGTAGAGGACCTTGAACCTCTAGTTACTACAAAAATATCTTTGTTACCATTTCAGCGACATGATTATTATCAGAAAAATTATGATTGTAATAAAAACTCCAAATCTAATAAAGATGCTCTTATTTATGATTCTGTCTCTCTTTCTCTTGTCTCAAATGCTTCCATTCCTTTCCCCCATGCTCTTAAGAAAGGAAAACAAAAGAAAAACATTCAGAATGATCTGGTGATGGAAAAGTTCTGCTAGCAGAATATCAAAAAGTACCATTTGATCAGTATGTGGCCAGTAATCCAGCATTTCAGAAGTACTTGAAAATGAAATGCACTCCCACCAGGACTCGTACAAAGAAAATAAATCAGTTTGTGGAGACTCATGTCCTGATAGTAGTCACTACCATATGTGTCAAAAATCAGCATTTACCAAAAAAGAAAAGGGATCTGGGTGCTCATTATGTGGAGAGTCACATTGGCGACATTGTGTTCGCACGCACACTTCTCAACATTGGTTCTTCCATCAATCTTCTTCCCTTCGCCTTATATTATAGATTTGAGTTAGGTCTACTCCAGAAATCATTATCTTTACTCCAATTCGCTGATAAATCCACTAAAAGACCTAAGGGAGAAGAAAAATGTTATCATCATGGTCGAGGGTACGGAATACAAAGTGGACTTTACTGTCCTTGATATGGAGACCCCGAACTATTGGAAGGAATCGCAAATCATTCTTGGAAGACCATTCTTAAGAACGGTCAAAGCTGTATTCGATTACGGCACCGAAATGATGAAATTCAGCTCTCCAGATGGAGAAGTGGATCTGGAGATGAAACAAACAAAGTGGCAAAGACCAGATTCTGAATCCATCACTGAAGATGCCGAAACATCCGAGTGCAATCTCATCAGCACTACTGGGCCGTGGGACCAACTGCCAGACCTTCATATTGATAACACCACAGCAGAAGAATAAACAATGCACCGTGTAGTATGCGAGATGTTGCCAGACAAATCTAGACACCCGGATGTTTATAACCTTGATGACACAGAAATCCTTTTGGATTTGTCAATCCCATCTTCTTCAGGAAAATCAAGAAATATCGATGACGAGTCGGACGCAGCTTTGGTCGAACTACCGCACTACTTTAGTGATCCGACTCACCTTCCTTCGGGATTAGGGGCTAACATATCACAGAATGATTCACCGCCAACCATCACAGAGCCATATTTAAAAGACATTCAGCCAGACTTGATTGATGATTTAGATTTACCAGAGCTGAAACCTCTCCCTCCCACACTGAAGTATGCATTTCTTAATGGACCCAAAGATAAATTCCATGTAATCATTAGTTCATCATTAACCATGGACCAAGAATCTAGACTACTAGAAGTCCTTGAACGAAATCGAAAAGCCATCGGTTGGACTGTGTCAGATCTCATAGGAATCAACACCACTCTCTGCTCGCACCAAATTTATGTTGAAGATAATGCAAGGCCTTCCCGTGAATTTCAGAGAAGACTAAACCCCAATCTTCGGGAAGTAATTAAAAAAGAGATAGAGAAATTGTGCAAAGCAGGTTTTATATACCCCATCTCTGACTCCAAGTGGGTGACCCCCTTCATGTCGTCCCGAGGAAGTCGGGAATCCAAATGGTCACTAACAAGGAGGGGGTAGAGATCGCGACCCGAGTACCCACGTCGTGGCGCGTTTGTGTCGATTATAGGCTCTTGAATGCCGTGACCAAGAAAGATTACTTTCTACTGCAATTTATTGATCAAATTTTGGAGAGACTTGCAGGAAAAGCATTCTTCTGTTTTCTTGATGGGTACTCTGGCTACAATCAAGTAACTATCGCTCCCAAGGATCAGGAAAAGACCACATTTAAATGTCCCTTCGGTACCTACGCATTCAAGCGCATGCCATTCGGGCTTTGTAATGTCCCAGGCACATTTCAGTGGTGCATGATTGCCGTATTTGCCGAAATGGTGGGTGATTTCCTGGAAGTCTTCATGGATGACTTCTCGGTCCATGGTGATTCATTTGATACATGTTTAGCGCACTTGGACCGAGTCCTCAAGAGATGCAGGGAGGTTAATTTGGTACTCTCTTGGGAGAAGAGTTACTTTATGGTGACTGAAGGTATCGTGTTGGGGCATGTCATCTCCAAAAAGGGAATGGAGGTCAACCCTACCAAGGTGGATGTGATCAGGAAACTTGAGCCACCAACCAACATCAAGTCAGTGAGATCTTTTCTAGGGCATGTCGGATTTTAGTGAAGGTTTATCCCCAATTTTTCAAAGATCGCCCGTCCACTGACTGAGCTCTTAGGAAAATACACCGAGTTTATTGTAAATCAGAAGTGTCTTGAGGCCTTTGATTTCCTGAAAAAGAAAATATGTAAATCGTCGATATTACAAGCTCCCGACTGGTCTCTTCCCTTTGAGATCATGACTGATGCATTGGATTTTGCTATCAGAGCTGTGCTTGGACAAAGACGGGATGGAATCCCTTATGCGATTCACTACACGAGCAAAGTATTGGATCCTGCGCAGAGAAATTATACAGTGACTGAAAAGGAAATGCTCGCGGTTGTTTGGGCCCTTGAAAAATTCAGATCATACATATTGGGCTCCAAGGTGACAATTTTCACTGATCATAGGACAATTAGATACCTCATGAATAAGAAAGATGCCAAAGCACAGCTTTTGAGGTGGATCTTGTTAATCCAGGAATTTAATATGGAGATCAAGGATAAATCTGGAATAAAGAATGTTGTTGTGATCACCTTTCCCGACTAGAGCAAAACGATTATCCTAACACTGGACCAATTAAATAGACTTTTCCAGACGAATCAGTTTGCGTTATTGATTCAACCCCATAGTATTCCAACATCATGAACTATCTTGTGTCTAAGAAGGTTCCCTTTGGTTGGATCAAAAGAATGATTGATCGACTGAAATCGGATTCGAGAAAATACCATTGGGACGATCCTTTCCTTTTCTATGAAGGAGCGGATTGTGTCTGGCGAAGATGTATTCCTCAGGAGGAATATTAGAGTGTCCTCACACATTTTCATTCTCTCGAGGCTGGAGGACATCATTCGGGAAAGAGAATCGCACACAAGGTACTCCAATGTGGATTTTACTGGCAGACCTTATTTAGAGATGCTAATGAATTTGTACGGTCTTGCCCGATTTGCCAAAGGATGGGAGGGACTGTTGGTTATAGAGATGAAATGCCCATGCAACCAATGATTTTATGTGATGTTTTCAATGCATGGGGGATTGATTTTATGGGTCCCTTTCCCAATAACAATGGATTTGAGTACATCTTGTTAGCGGTTGATTATTTGTCTAGATGGGTAGAGGCTATTCCAACCCGAACCGCATATAGAAAAACCGTATGTAACTTTATCAAGGATAATATCATTGCAAGGTTCGGGATACCAAAAGTTTTGATTTCTGATGGAGGTAGCCACTTCGTGAATAAAGAAATGAGATATTTGGCTAAAGAGTATAAATTTGAGCATAGAATAGCAAACCCATATCACCACAATCTAATGGCATGGCAGAAGTTTCTAATAGAGAGGTGAAGGGTATTCTTCAGATGTTGGTTCGTCCAGATAGGAAGAACTGGTCGAAACTGTTGGACAAGTTTTTGTGGGCCTATAGGACAGCCTATAAGACTCCACTTGGTACTTCACCTTTTAGAATGATCTATGGAAAGCCATGCCATCTACCTGTAGAATTGATTCACAAATCTGAATGGGCGATCAAAAAGTTGAATTGGAGTTGTCACCTTGGGAAATTATCTCGAGACTTAAATCTGAATGAGCTAATTGAAATCCGAAACCGGACATATGACAACAGTGTGATATATAAGGACAAGGTCAAGAGATGGCATGATAGACACATTCGAGATAAAACCTTTGTCCCTAGGCAGAAAGTGTGGTTGTTTAATGCTCGGTTACAGATTTTTCATGGGAAACTAAAATCAAAATGGATGGGTCCCTATGTTGTCATCGATGTGCATACCAATGGAAGTGTGGATATTGCAGAACTCAAGAATGATGCACAACCTTTCTCAGTGAATGGACAATTGCCGAAGCCGTATATATAATCACCCAAAGAGCAGACAATTCAAGTTGAGGCCATCTACTTCACGCAGAGCAAGGGCATTGAAGATTTATCAGATCAATTCCACCCTCCCTCCCGGCCACATCGATCGCCTTGTATAGCTTCTTCCTCTACTTAGGCCAAGGCCTAAGTATAGGGGGGGACCGATGCCATATGTACATTCCATTCTTCTCCTATCTCTCGATCACTCCATTTCCACCCTTCTTCTATACTTAGGCTAACCAGAGCCTAAGTATAGGGGGGACCGACACCCACATGTATATACTCTCCTCATTTACATATCCCGACCGCCTCTTTTTGCGCTCTTCTTCTATACTTAGACAGTTCACAGACTAAGTATAGGGGGGCAGACCATTGTATATTAATTTTTCACTCTCTTATTCTTAGCCCAAGCTATGTCTTCATTACGCTTCTTGTGCTCTGAGGACACAGCAAACGCTAAGTATAGGGGGGTCTGTATATATGCTGTGTATATATTTTAGCCATACCTCGTACTTTCGCATAAGTCTATATGTATTTACAGGGTGGGTAACTAATTTGAAAAAAAACAACAAAAGAAAAGAAAAAGAAAAAGAGTTTTGCTACTAACACTGACTGTGCCCAAAATTTTTGAAAAAAATGGCTTCTTATTTTTCGAAAAAAAGTGTCTGCATTTCACACACATCATCTAGCATTTTCATGCATTTGCATATGTGAAAAGTATTTGGGTTCTGAACCGAGTTATGAGCAGAAACCGAGAGTGGTCTGGACTTTACCTTAATCCAACTAATTTTCAGAGGAACTTCACCGAGAAATAGGAATTTAGGAACTTCAGGTCGATGACTTAATTCTTTGAGTTTCACATGACAATGTGCAACGTTTGACTCTTAGTGTCTAACCTGGTCTCTTCATTCTGGGTACAACTCTGGAATAGGGAATTAATTTGTACTCTCGTACTATGCACTTAGCTCAACTCAAACGGGATGTTGGAAGACTGTCTGAGTTTCTTTTCTGGTAGTGTGGAAATCTAAAGACCGGAGTACGGGTTGAAATAAAGCTTCGGAAAAGGGATGGACGGCTGGGCACAAAATTTTCTAAGACCCCAAACAATATACGGAAACAAAAAGATTTTATATCCATAGGGGCACAACAAGATCCAAGCAGAACCACCAAAAATTCCAAATACAAAGAAGCATTCTACCAAATAAATATCTGACCAAAAAGGTCCAAGCTTCATGAAACCTGCAGATCTTGGTGGAGACTCGGCTACACTGGCCAGCTTCACAGGGAGAGTTGACTACACTGGCCACCCTCTAATTCTTTTCTCCTTCTTCTAACCTCTCCCCCAATTCGATTGTGAACACAGCGCGTCAGACCTTAGAAGGAAATACCTGACTCCCTGAGGATGAGTTACTGGAGAGGAGTCTTGTGCGGTAGTCTGGCATTCTGGGTGGGAAGAGCTAAAACCTTTCACACACATGAGTCGATTGTTCAATGTTCATAGGGTATGCTTTGGTAAGAGGATTGATCTAAGATGACTTCTGAGCCGAAACTGTAGCAATGATGTGTAGAACTTGAAGGCCGTTGATTTTAAAATTCTAAGTCTCACAAAAGTTCTGCCACACTAATAATCCAAAGGTCGAGTCTAGTTTTACTTTCACCTTTAGCTCATGGTCTTGGTATGGAATCCAATCTCATTTCACTTCATGGCATTTCTTTTTGATGCTCAGGGAGGAGCATGCTTAAGTATAGGGGGATGATGAATCTCGGATTCATCACTCTTAATCACATATATTAAGCTCAAATCCCTCAAAATCAATAGCGTATCTGCATCTATTCTGCATAATTAGCATTCATGCATGTTTTCATAAGAATTACATTTTAGCATTAATTTCTGCATAAAATAAGAAGCCAAAAATGACCTGTAAATAAGCATGACTTCCCGGATTTCTAACTCATTCATGCTAACTCCGAATAACACAAAAACACTCCACTGTGTACATATCACTAACAAGAATAAATGAAAAATACAAAAAAATAACTAACCCAAACAAGTAGACCAAAAACCCAAACCCTAGTTTCAGGATTTCCTGACTAAAACCCTCATATCTTCCTCATCCAGTGTCCGTTTCAATCCTACTCATTTTTGAACTAATGTACATTCAATTACCTTCAAAATAAGACTAAGTGCAAGTGAATCGGAGCTCATATGTGAAAGTTGGGTTTTGAGCCTCTTTTGTACATTTTGTATCTTAACGGTTTTTAACCTAATATTTTATGTACATATGTTATCAACTAATAAAAAAAATAGATTAAAGTGTAAATATTTATCTCTTGTTTTATCGTATTTTCTCCAGATTTTTTATCTGATTTAAAAATGACATAAAAATTATAAAACCCAAAAATCAATGTATTCTATGTACATGGGATACCCCAAAAATTCACTTTGTGCTATTTTTGTGAAGAAACTTTTTTGATCCGAGGCTGTTTGATATTTATTTTAGATTTTATAAGGCATTTAATTTGCGAATTTTCTGGTGCTGACACGTGGCAGCACTTGGTGCCACCACGTGTCAGCCAATTTTGGCTTATTTATATATTCATTTTATATAAAAAAATTATAAATAAAACGACGCACGTGCGTCGCACGTGCCTCCCAGGCACGTGCTCCGTAGGTGCGCGCCCTCTCCCTCTACTTGCTGCCACGTGGTTTAATCACGGCCGTCCGATCTCGGTAAGATCGGACGACCGCTGTGCGTCTTCCACCTCCAGCCTTCTTTCCCCTTTGAGCCGCCGCCAAGTCGCTCCGCCTCCGCCGCATATTTCGCCCTGCCAAATCACGCCACCACCTCCCTCAAATCTCGACCAAATCTCGATTTCAATCAAAAATCCACCATCGCATCTCAATCAGATCTCCTTTCAGATCCTGCCGTCCTCGCATCAATCGAGCCCCAATCGAATCTTCAAACCTCTTCTTTCCTTCGCCGGCGAGCCTCCTGGCCCTATAAAAGCCATGCCACCCTCCTGATAACCCCATCCGCCATTCTTCAGTCTGGTAGTGACATCCATGACTTGCCGGCATGATCCGAGGATCTCGTCCTCGTCGTAGCTCCGCCGCAGTGCTGCTGCTTCGCTCGGCCCTACACCGCCATCGAGCCCCTCCTCAGGTACCTCCTCCGCAGCTTCGCCTTTATCCATCATTTTCCGCTTCACCGTTCGACTTCACCACTTTCCGATCTACCACCCACGACTCCCCCCTTCTGATCATCATCTCCGCCTTCTACGTCGCCGTAGAGCCCATTGTTCAACGTCGACAACGCCAGCCTTCTGCTCTGATCACCGCACCTACCTCGACACCGGAGCACCACCTTCCAGGCTGGGCCTCTTCCGCATCCATTTCGCTAATGCCTCGACGTCTAGCAACAACTACGCTGCCACCAACCATTTCGCCCTCACCGCCTCTTCACCGCGTCACCGGAGCCACACCTCACCTCCTCCGCTTTCCAGTAGCTCGACGTCCTCCACAGCACTGCCCTCCCTCCGTCGCTCCCGTCAGCTTCATTGTCGGGTGCTAACCTCGAGGCTCCTGCCTCACATGCGAGGCATGTGGTGGGGGAATGACGTCAGCAGAACCACCCCCACTCACGTGACACTCACGTGCGGGGTGGGTTAATTGCCGTCAGCCCCCTGGAGGTCCTCCATATTATGCATCCCCCCCGCCGCCCAAGTGTCACATGTCCCGCATGTGACCCCTTGGGAATTTTGCAAAAATACCCCCATATAATTGGTAATTACATCTAAGCCCCTGTTCTGCATTATTTTATTTTATATTGCATAAATACCCCTGTATTCCTCTCTATTTTGAACCACTTCTCCACAACATATTATTTATCCAAAAATAACATCGTGTTCCTAAATTAATTATCTACAGTTTGATATATTGTAGACATTTTTGTGATCATTGGTTAATTAATAATTAATTGTTTTATGGAAATTTGCATAGTTTGCCCACTTTTTGCTCTTAATTTTATATTTGATTAACCATTACTCTAAAAATTCTAGAAAATTCACATATTGTAGAGTTATTGTGTTTGACATTGTGCCCAAAAAGATTTGCATTTGCATGCATAGTTTGCCCTGTAAAAATCATTTTGCATATTTCAGTGTTTAATTTTTAATAGGTATTAGATCTCACATTTTCAAGGTTTAGGATTTTTATGAGATCAATTACCTAGGATAGATCTTAGATAATTTTGTTCCTTGAAAATAATTAGGTTTAATAATTAAATATTGAAATTCATTCTGTTTACTTTTGAAAATTCATAAAAAAATCATATTGCATCCAAAAATTCCAAAAAAATCATAGTACATCTATTTTATCATATTTTGCATCGTAGTAAAGTTTCATATTTTTCGGACATCGTTTGAATGTAATTGACATTTTAGTCCCTAAAATAGGCCAACTTTGCATATTACATCCTTTATTGCATTAAACATTCCAAAAAAAAGATCGCCTCGAAAGCTGCAAATAAATTTTGATAGACATAATTCTAGGTTGTTCCTTTGCTTCCTTGAGTTCGATCTTGGGACTTGCACAAGTAAAATAAACATAAAACCGCATTGATTGAAAATTGATTAACAAATACTTTGTGTGGTTATTTTCTTGACCGATTCCGATTGTCGCCTACAACGAAATGACAAATCATTATTTTTTTACGCACGATCATAAACAACATCTTTTAACAAGTGCATTTTAGGACTCGTTAACAGTATCAATGCTATGTCACTTAGGAGAGGGAGGACCATGGGCATGCCTTACTGGGATAGGGAAATGGAGCAAAATGATTCGAGAGATCAATCGGAGGATAGTTCCGAAGATAAAGAAGAAAAATCTGGATTCACAACCATCTCCAAGGACATGAAGGATTCTTGCTTCTGAGAAAGGAAAAGCACCCATGGAATTTACACTTCCAGACACGACTAATTCACCTTTGTCATCATTTTCGCAACATGTAGTAGACAATTCTGATTTTCATGTTCAGTTGAAGAATAAAAATGCATGTAGTAAGAACTCTGTTTCAATGAAATCAGAAGATGGTATTTTTGTTTATGATTCAGATTTTTATCTCTTGTATCGAATCTTCCATTCCTTTCCCCGTGCTCTTACGGGAGGAAAATACAAACCAAAGAAAATCATTCAAGATGACCCAGAAAATAGTACGATTTTTTAAGAAAATATTACAGTCAATGTGCCATTTGATCAATATGTGGCTAACAATTCGGTATTTCAAAAATACTTGAAAATGAAACGCACTCCCACCAGGACTCGCAGGAAGAAATCGACTCAATTTGTGGAGACTCGTATCTTAACATTGAGAACTACCAAATGTATCAAAAATTAGCATCTACCAAGGGAAAAGAGGGACCTAGTTGCTCACTATGTGGAGAGTCTCATCAACGGTATTTGCATTTGCACGAATACTCTTAGATAACGTTTCTTCACAATCTTCTTTATTTAGCCTTATATTAAAAATTGGAGTTAGAACCTCTCATAAAATCATTATCTCTATTTCAATTTGCTGATAAATCCATAAAAAGACCTAAAGGAGAAGTGAAAAACAATATTATCTTTGTTGAGGGGACAAAGTATAACGTGAACTTCACTGTCCTTGATTTGAATACAACCAATTATTGGAGAGAATCTCAAACAATTCTTGGAGGAATATTTTTGCGAACCAATGGAGCAACATTCGATTATGGTACATGAATGATGAAATTCCGCTCTCCTGGCGGAGAGGTGGACTTGGAGATGAAGCAAACAAAATGGCAAAGACCTAGCTCTGAATCTACCATTGATTACTCGGAATCTTCATAGACAGAATGCAAGTTTGTTAGAACTAATGGACCTTGGCATCAAATTCCAGAAATTCAGAGCGATACCCTCTCATCGGATGAAGAAACAGTGAATAGTGGAGTTTGCCTAGTATTGCCTGATTTACTGAGACACACAGATGACTATACCTTTGACGACATAGAGATCCCCTTGGATCGGTCCGCTCCATCTTCTTCAGAACAATCAAAGGACAAAGATGACGAGTCGGATGCGGTTTTGGTCGAATTACCGCACTACTTTTGCAATCCGACTCACCTTTCATCAATATTGGTAGCCAGCATGTCACAGGTTAATCCATCATCATACAACATAGATTCGAACTCAAACACCATTCAACGGGCCTAATTGATGATTCAAATTTGCCTGAGCTGAAACCACTTTTTCCTACACTCAAATATGCATTTCTCGAGGGACCCAAAGAGAGATTTCCTATGATCATTAGCTCAACATTAACTACAGACCAGGAGTCTATGTTACTTGATGTTCTTGAGTGGAACTGCAAAGCCATTGGTTGGACTTTGTTAAATCTCATATGAATTAACCTCTCTCTATGCTCGCACCAAAAATATGTTGAGGATAACGTGAGACCTTCCCATGAATTTCAGAGAAGATTAAACCTTAATCTCTGGGAAGTAGTTAAAAATTAAGAAATGGTGTAAAGAAGGGTTTATATATCCTATTTTCAACTCCTAGTGGGTGTCCCTGCTTCATGTTATCCCAAAGAAGTCAAGAATCCATATGGTCACCAACAAGGAGGGGGCATCGATTTTGAAACGAGTACCCACGTAGTGGCACGTTTGTGTCGATTACAGGCGCCTGAATGGTGTGACCAAGAAAGTTCACTTTTCTCTGCCATTTATTGATCAAATCTTGGAGAGGCTTGCTGGGAAAACGTTCTTCTATTTTCTTGATGCTTACTCGGGCTACAATCAAGTAGCCATCGCTCTCGAGGATCAGAAAAAGACGACATTTACATGTCCATTTGACACTTACGCGTTCCGGCGCATGCCATTCAAGCTCTGTAATGCCCCGAGCACATTTCAACGGTGTACGATCGTTGTATTTGCTGAGATGGTGGGTAACTTCTTAGAAGTATTCATGGGTGACTTCTCGGTCCATGGTTATTCTTTTGATACATGTATAGCGCACGTGGACTGAGTCCTCAAGAGGTGTAGGGAGATCAATTTGGTACTTTCCTAGGAGAAAAGTCACTTCATGGTAACAGAGAGTATTGTATTGGGGCACGTCATCTCCAAAAAGGTAATGGAGGTTGACCCTGTGAAGGTGGATGTGATAAAGAAACTTGAGCCACCAACCAACGTAAAGTTAGTGTGGTCATTCTTAGGGTATGTTGGATTTTATCGAAGATTTATTCCTACTTTTTCAAAGATCTCCTGCCCGCTGACTGAGCTCTTAGGGAAGGACATTAAGTTTATTGTAAATCACAAGTGTCTAGAGGCCTTCGAGCTTCTGAAGAAGAAAATATATGAATCGCCAATATTATAAGCTCGTGACTGGTCTCTTCCCTTTGAGATCATGACTGATGAATCGGATTTTTCTGTCAGGGATGTGCTTGGATAAAGATGAGGTGGGATACCGTGTGCGATTCACGACACGAGCAAAGTTCTAGATCCTGCATAAAGAAATTATACGGTATCTGAAAAGGAAATGCTTGCGGTAGTTTGGTCCCTAGACAAATTCAAATCATATTTATTGGGCTCTAAGGTAACAATCTTTACTTATCACACAACAATAAGATATCTAATGGAAAAGAAGGATGTAAAGGTGCACCTTCTGAGATGGATCTTATTAATCCAAGAATTTAATTTGGAAATCAAGGATAAACCTGGAATAAAGAATGTTGTGACTGATCACATTTCCCGATTTAAGTAAAATGATAATTATGATATTGGACCAATTAGAAAGACCTTTCCAAACGTGTCAATTTGTGCTACTTACTCACTCCCATGGTAATCCAATATAGTGAACTATCTTGTCTCCAAGAAAGTTCCCCTACGTTGGACCAAGAGCAGAATTGACCGTCTGAAGTCGGATTCGAGGAAATACCACTGAGATGATCCGTTCCATTTCTGTGAGGGACCGTATTGCATTTGGCGAAGATGTATTCCTCAGGAGGAATACCGGAGTGTCCTCACACATTGTCATTCACTTGAGATTAGAGGAAACCATTCAAGAAAGAGAACTACGCACAAGGTACTCCAATGTGGATTTCACTAGTCGACCTTATTTAAAGATCCCAATTATTGTGTACAGTCGTACGCGATTTATCAGAGAATAGGATGGACTGTTAGATATAGAGATGAAATGCCCATGAAATCAATGATTTTTTGTGATGTTTTGATGCATGGGGAATTGATTTTATGGGTCCCTTTCCAAATAGACATGGATTTGAGTACATCTTGCTAGCGGTTGATTATTTGTCAAGATGGGAGGAGGCTATCTTGACCTGAACCGTAGATAGCAAGATTGTTTGTAAGTTTATCAAGGATCATATCATTGCAAGATTCAGAATTCCTAAAGTTTTGATTTCTGATGGGGTAGCCACTTTGTGAACAGAGAAATGAGATCATTGGCTAAAGATTGTAGATTCGAGCATAAAATAGCCAACCCCTATCACCCACAGTCTAACGACATGACAGAGGTTTCTAATAGAGAGGTCAAGAGTATTCTTTAGAAGTTGGTTCTCCTCAATAGGAAGAACTGGTCTCAACTTTTGGGCTAGGTTCTGTGAGCCTATAGGACAATCTACAAGACTCCACTTGGTACTTCACCTTATAGGATGATCTATGGCAAGCCATGCCATTTACATGCAGAGCTAATTCACAAATCAGAATGGGTGATAAAGAAGCTTAATTGGAGTTGTCTTCTTGGGAAGTTATGTCGTGACTTAAATCTAAATGAGCTAATTGAAATCCGAAACCGAGCATATGGCAATAGTGTTATCTATATAGATAAGGTCAAGAGATGACATGATAGATACATTAGGCATAAGACGTTTGTTACTGGGCAGAAAGTATGATTGCTTAATGCACGGTTGAAGATTTTTCATAGGAAACTCAAATCGAGATGGACGGGTCCCTACATTGTCATCAATGTGCACACCAATGGAAGTGTTGAGATTGCTGAACTCAAAGATGGTGCACAACCTTTTTTAGTGAATGGACAATTACTGAAGCTATATGTAGAGTCATCTAAAGAACAGTCAGTCCATCATCTACTTCATGTAGAGCGACATTTAAGACTCATCAAATCACCCTACATGAAGAAAAGTAGTTAGACACAAGTCGTGCAGATCATGTTTATTCTTCACACCCTCCCTCCCGACCCCATCGGTCTCCTTGTACATCTTCCTCTACCTAGTTCAAGGCCTAAGTATGGGGGGACCGATGCCATATGTATATAACATTCTCCTCATCAATTCCTTCTCACGATCGCCCCATTTCCACCCTTCTTCCATACTTACGCTAACCAGAGCCTAAGTATAGGAGGGACCGTTGCCATCTGTATATACTCTCCCCATCCACTTCATCCATCATCTGCCTCATTTTCGCTCTTCTTCTATACTTAGATTGTCCACAAACTAAGTATAGGGGGACATACCGACTTTTAATTTTTGTATGATTTTTTCACTCTCATACCGTTAGCCCGAGCTATGTCTTTTCTACGCTTCTTGTGCTCTAAGGACATAACACTAGCTAACTATAGGGGTGTGTGTGTATATATAAAATGTGTATATTTTACTCATAGCTCATACTTTTGCGTAAGTCTATATGTATTTACAGGGTGGGTAACTAACTAGTAAAAACTAACAAAACAAAAAAATAAAATAAAAAATGAATTTTACAACTAACACTGATTGTGTCCAACCATTTTTTTTAAAAATGGTTTCTTATTCATTTTTTGAAAAAAAAGGAAAATATTTGCATTAAAAAGAAGAAGTAAAAAAAAGGTTTTTTCATTTCATGCATTTGCACTTCGTCCAATTTGTCATGCATCTGTGAAAAGCCTTTGGGTTCTGAACCCAGTTATGAGCAGAAATCAAGAGTGGTCTGGATTTGGCCTTAATCCACCTAATTTTTAGCGGAACTTCACTAAGAAAGAGGATTTTAGAATCTTCAGGTCTTTGACTTAATTCTTTGAGTTCCGCATGACAATGTGCAAGAGTTTGAATCTTAATGTCTAACTTGGCTGCCTCATTCTAGGTACGACTCTGGAATAGGGCATTAATTTGTACTCTCACGCTATGCACTTAGCTCAACTCAGACGGGATGTTGGAAGACCGTGCGAGTTTATTTTTTGGTAGCATGGACATCTAAAGACTAGAGTATTGGTTGAAATAAAGCTTCGGAAAAGGGATGGACGATTGGGCATAACTTTTTCTAAGACCCCAAAACATGTATAGAAAAAAAGATTCCATATCCGTTGGGGCATAACAAGATCCATGCAGCGCTACCAAAAATCCAAACACAATGAAGCCAACTACCAAAAAAATATTTGACCAAAAAGGTCCAAGCTTCAAGAAAACCTGCAGATCTTAGTGGAGACTTGACTAAACTGGCTAGCTTCACAAGGAGAGATGACTACACTGGTCACTCTCCAGTTTTTTCCCCCTCTACTAATTTCTCCCTCTCTTCGATTGTGAACACAACGCGACCAACCTTAGAAGGAAATACCCGATTCCCCGAGGACGAGTTACTGGAGGAGAAGTTTGCATGGTAGTCCGGCATTCTGGATGGGAAGATCTAAAACCTTTCACACACATTAGTCAGTTGTTCAATGTTCATGGGGTATGCTTTGGGAGGAGGATAGATATAAGATGACTTCTGAGTCGAAACTATGACAATGATGTGTAGAACTTGGAGGTTGTTGATTTTAATATCCTAATTTTTGTAGAAGTTTCGCAAAACTAATAATCCAAAGGTCGGGTCTAGCTTATTTTCACCTTCTGCTCATGGTCTTGGTATGGAACCCAATGTCATTTCACCTCATTGCATCTGGGATGAGCATGGTTTAAGTATAGGGGGATGATGAATCTCAGATTCATCACTCTAAAATGACTAATTAAGCTCAAATCCCCGAGATTCATTGACATTTCTTCATTTATATTGCATAATTAGTATTCATGCATGCATGAATAATAATTGCATTTTATCACTCATGATTGCATAAAATACGAAGCCAAAAACCTCAGCCCAATTGACATGTAAAATAAGATAAATTTACTGATTTTTAGCTAATTCATGTTAACTCCAAATGACTTGAAACCACCTCCACTATGTATATATGTATAACAGGAATAAATGAAAAATACAAAAAACACTAATATAAAAAAGTGGACCAAAAACTCAAACCCTAGTTCCAGGATTTCTGGACTAAAACACTGATATCTTCCTTATATAATAGCTGATTTGATCCTAATTAATTTTGAACTAATGTCCATTCAAATACCTTCAAAACAAGACCAAGTTCGTGTGAATCAGATCTCATATGTGAAAGTTGAGTTTTGGGCCTCTCTTGTAAATTTTGTATTTTAACAGTTTTAACCTACTATTTTATGTACAAAATTAAATTTTTTAATTTTATTTATTTTTCATTGATTTTTTTGATAAAAACTTTATTAAAATACATAAAAACACAAATCCAAAATGAGCTTGAAATCAAAGAAACTAACTAAGTCCGAGTCTTCACTAACTGTTTATACAAAGTTGTCTTTTTCGTACTTTATTTGATTTCTTAATTTTCTTAATTATTAAAAATCCAAAAAATAGATTAATGTGTAAATATTTATCTTTTATTTTATCATAGTTTTCACGATTTTTATCTTATTTCAAAATGAAAAAATATTAAACCCAAAAATCAATGTGTTCTATGTACATAGAGTACCAAAAAATATCACTTTATTCCATTGATCTATTTTGGTTTTGGACTTATCATGAAAGTTGTAGATCTCATCGAGATGAACAATTTTTATAAAGAAAATTTTTTGATCTGAGGCCATTTGATATTTATTTTTGATATTTTCTTTATATATTTATTTTCGAATGTTATGGTAGTGACATGTGGCAGCTCCTGGAATCATCACATGTTACCCATTTTTGGCCTTTATTTTTTATTTATTTTATAAAAAATTAAAATTAAAAAGTATAATAAATAAATAAATAAAGTAAAAAGGGACACGTGGTCACATTAGGGTCGTCCGATCTTGGTCGACCGGACGACACTTGTGCATCTCCCTCATTGCCCTCTTTCCCCATCAGACCGGCTCCACCCATACCTCCTCAAATCCCGCATGCTGACTTCCCCCGATCTCATGCCATCATTCCGCAATTCTCTCTGGTTTCCACCACCGAACCTCAATCACATCGGCCTTCACCTTCCATCTATGACCGACGACATCTCCAATCATATCCCCATTGTTGATTCCAAAATCACCATCGCCGATCTCGCCGCCTCTCATCTTCCCGAATCTCTCCTCCCCTAATTTCATCTACCTTCCATTATTCTCTCGATCGCATCCTCTATTTCTTCGCCCATCATCGATTCCCTTCCAACCTCGACCGATCTCCATCACCCTATTTAACCACCAACACTGCCCCCTCGTCAAATCATCTGCAACTTCCACCAATAGAAGCATCAGGTCATCGACGGTGACAGAGTCGTGATCAACTTCCTCTCTGACGAGTTCTTCCTGCTTGGCATTATCCGAGGTGCATTGCGCCTTGTCACATATCTCCTCCATCGAGTATGCTTTGCACCGTCAAGCTTCGTACCTCCAGGTACTCCGCCCCTCTCCACCTTCATCTCAATTTCATCTTCTCTGATTTCTCTCGATCAATTGTCCACCACCGCTCAACCATACCCCCTTCTGCAATCTCCCGCTTATCCTCTACCATCATACTCCCTTTGCGCTACCACATCCCACATCAAGGATAACCTAACTCTGCCGGGACCTTTAGTAAAGCTCAGCCTTCCCCGATCATCATCGAGGACTCCAACGACTGGAGCTCATCCATCAGAAGCATCCTTCACCCACGTCACCATCAACAACATCCTCCGTCAGCAGCACCTATGCCAATGACTGCAACTGGAGCTCCTTTCCTCTTCGACTATCCATGCTGCACCTCCTTCCACTCTACCAAAGTCTTCATCAATGCCTCCTGGCTACAGCCAGGAGTCGACTTCATCGACAGGTCACCTTCGCCTCCTTCCTTGTTTGGTCCACCGCCACCGCGCAAGGAGCCCCGCCACACCTCGTCTCCGCTGAGAACCACCGGGTTCAAGACTCAAGGCTCTCCCTGCATGCATAGCACATGCGTGGAGGGAACTTGCGCAAAGGCCCTCGGAGTTTGCCATAATACCAAAATTACCCCCTTTAAATATTGCAAGAAACACCCTTACAATTTGACTTATTCATAGAAGACACCTGCCACAAGAGGGTACATGCCACAGACGTGCCCCTCTGGAGATTTTGCACATAGCCCCCTACAAGCTGATAATTTCACTTTAGCCCTTATCTACACTTGCTATTTTATTTAATTATTGTAATTTTACAAACAGACCCATGAGTTCTCGTTATATATTGAATTTATTTCTTGCATCAGTTTATTAATTAAACATTTGCATGGTGCTCTTCATTAATTCTCTATTTGTTGGCTGATGCTTCATATTTTTATGATCTTTGGTTAATTAATAAACAATATGTTTGTTGAATCTTGCGTATTTTCCCACTCTAAACTCTGAAATTCATAATTAATTAACCATATCCTCAAAAATTGCCAAAAAATAATCAATTATAGAATTACTTGTTAGTGACATTGTATCAAAAAAGAATCATATTTGCTTGCATATTTTATTCTATAAAAATCATTTAGTATTTTGCATTGATTAATTTTTATTAAGTACAAATCACTAGGTTTTTACGGTTTAAGATTTCTCTGAGATAGCTCACACAGTGTTTGTCTTGAAAATTTTATTTCCTTGAAATCAATTGATTTGATATTTATTAAAATTGATCCCTTTATTTTACGTAGTTTGCATTTATTAATTCATAAAATATTTATCTTGCATTACAAAATTCCAAAAATATTATAGTGTGTCCATTTCATCATATTTTTTTATATCTTGGCTAAGTTTCATGATTTTTGGACATCATTTGATAAATATCAATTTTTCTCGTCCCTAAAATCGATCGCGATTGCATTCCAAAATTACATTAAAAATACCAAAATTTTCTCATCTCGAAAAGTGCACAAGAATTTTCATAGACATAATTCTAAGTTGTTCCTTTGCCTACTTGAGTTCGACCTTTGGACTTGCTCAAGTAAAATAAACATAAAAAACCACTCCGATTAAAGTTGAAGAAATTAAATGTGGTTATTACTTAATTGATTTTGATTACCCACCTACAACGAAACGATAAATTTAACACCATAATTCACGCAAATTAAAGTAGGGTATTTGTGATTCGTCGCTAACTACATTGCAGTATGCCTCCGAGAGTGAAGAGAAATCAGTATTAGATTCGAAATCAGGTTGTTGCCATTTCGTTTGCTTCATCTGCAACCTCTCCGCTAGGAGAACAGAACTTCATCATCCATGTCTGATAATAAAAAGAGGCCCCCAATGATCCTAAGGAAGGGCTGCCCAAGGATAATATGTGAATCTCTCCAATGATGAGGGGTATCCATATCAAGAATAGTAAAGTTCACTGTGTAATCCCATCCCTCAATCGAGATAATGACATTCATAACCATGCCCTTATCCTTTTTCATTGATTTATCCGCAAATTGAATTAAGCTCTAGATTTATGTAAATGCCCCAACTTCAATTTCTCATATAAGGCAAAGGGTATTAAATTGATCGAAGAACCATTATCTAGGAGAGTGTATGCAAACGCTTTGTCATCAATGTGATTCACAACATAATGTGCTCCTAAACATCTCTTCTTTTGTGGTAATTTTTGGTTCTTGAGACAAAACGTAGTGACTGAAAGAACATGGGTCTTGACGTAGCTCTTCGATTTCTTCCTGCTAACTCTGCTTGGTGTGCATCTCACCTTCAAATATTTCTAGAATGCAGGATTACATGCCACATACTCATCAAATTGCACCTTTACTATGATATTATCTCTACATAACCGTGCCATGTCTGGATCATCTCTTTGAATATTTTTATTGATGTGCTTTCCTACCGTAAGAGCACGAGGTAAAGGGATAGGCAAAGAATGATGTGATGACTCAAAGTCATAGACAAAAAATGCTCTTTATTATTATAAAAAACCGAGTTTTTCACTTTTGAATCTTTTGTAATTGGAATAATAACTGAATCATCTACTATAGGATTGGGAATGCATGCTGAATGTGCATTCTCCTCATCCGAAGCTGCAAGGTCCTCCGTAGACTCTGAATCTGAAGCGTGCTGCTCTACTCTTGAACTCCTTCTTGATCTAGAATTTTCTCCCGTCTGAAATGCTTGGTGTCATCATCCTCTGAAGTCTCCTCAAGCTGAGCTTCAAAATTGGTCATATCCATGTCCTTAGCCCGATTAGGTATGACCACGATCCATCCGCTCCTGAGAGACATATGATTAACACAATTAAATGGAGAGATCTCGTGCTCAGACTGTTGAAAATCTTAGCAATATACCTTATCTAACAAATTCTACTGTTGAGGTTTGTTCAGGCTATTGGGATTGTCCTAAACCTGGGCAGAATTGGATGTAGTAGGAGGACTACGCTCAACATGTATATGGGATAAGCGGTTGAGGTCAACCCTCAAATCCTGCACTTCGTTTCGATAGGAACACAAATCCTCTAGAATCTAATGCTGAAAATCCATGGGACTGGAAGATGATTGATATTGCGGTTGCTAAGAAGAAAAGGAAGGGTGTGAAGATTGACCCTGAAGGCCATAAGTCTGTTGCTGAAAATGTGTATGATGATGATTATTTGGGTCTTGCTGGCCCGATTGGTACGTCGGCTGATGCCCGTACTGTTGTTGCTGCCTTAGTGCCTGATAAGAAATGAATCCAGAACCCTATGGTGCTTGAAGAGGTGTAGGTGTAAATGATGTGTTGTAGAAAGACTGGGGATGCTGGTATGAGAAACGATCCTCAGAATTCCCCTGTCTAGCTGGATCATTCGTGTACCACACACCATTTATAACCTACACTTGGGAAGGCTCCATGATGACTATTTCCGCAGATGGTTGTTGCTACTGACAATAATGGGCTAAAAGTTGATTCTATACCCTTTAGAGTGGTGGCCCTGACATCTGCTGCTCCTAAATATGATGAACACGGTAAACTGGAGAAACATATGTAGTTGATGAATCCACATTTCATCATCTTTATTCTTTCATTTTGGCATCAAAAACCCTAGCAAATGCATGTAAATACCCTTAATCTCTGCATCTTAGCATCCATGCATGTACATGTAAATAGTGTATAAAATACTGTTTTTAAATCCAAAATTATAGAATAAATAAAAGAAAAGAAAAAGAATAAAATATTGTAAATATTTTATGACCCACAACCCCTAGACCTAGGCATCTAGATGAATAGGTCGACAAGGAATAAAGTAGGGGGAGATAAGGGTCAAAGCACCATAAAAATACCTTTATTCTTTATTCATTTTGGGACCTATTTTTGGTTCCACTTTTTATACCTCAAATAAAGAAACTTTGTCATGAAAGTTGTAGATAAATAAATAAATAAAAATACAAAATTGATTTCACTGAAAAATAATATACAGATAAAAAGTTATGGTCTGAATAAGATTCCAGAACTCCAACTTCCCAGACCCGTATCTTGCAAATAAAGACTTGAAATGTACCAAACTCACCTTTAATTGTATATAGCTTAAAATAATATATTTAATGGAGTTAGTTTCGTATTTTTTGGAGTTACGGTTTAAAAGTTGAGTTTTGGACCCCTATTGTATACTTGTACAGATTAAAATATTCAATTTATTTATTATTCATTATTTTTATAATTTTATATTTTTATAATTTTGTAAGCATTACTTATAATATATATATGTATATTAAAATAAAAACATAAAGAAAATACAAATAAAATACCTGTACATGCATAGTACATAGGTACAATACCTATCCTTATACCTGTATAATACATACTTTTATTTTATTAAGTGTACAAAACACTTCAGAAAAATAAAATAAAAACATTTTTAAGTGTATAAAAATAATACAAATATATAAAATAATAAATTAAAATAAATAAATTAAAATCACATAATAAAAATAAAATAATAAAATATATAGATAATATACCTATATAGGCCAAAAAGGCAACTTGTAAAAATATACCTCATAAAAATAATTAAAAATCACCATAAAATACCTTATAAAATAACAAATATTTTTCATTTAATAATAAAAATTTAATTCGTTCATTTTCTATTTTTTATCGAATTTACAAAATGATTTCTAGGGGTTTTTCCTGGTTGGTCCACGTGGACCAACCAGGTGCAAACCTCGGTCAACTAGGCGTTCTCCCCCATGTGCCTGTGTCAGAGACCTCGGTTGACCCCCATGTTCGCGGATTTTTTGCCGCTGATTCTTTCACCATTTCATGTCGATGCTTTGACAACTTTTTCTCCTCGATTGTCCCTCTTGTTCGCCCAACGTCTATCTCGAGGATTGGATCACTGTGGCGCTCGATACGCCTTGGTCTTTGGAGCACCTCAGTCACTGAGTCAAACCCCATATATGCAACCCCCGACCTTCGATTTGATTTTTGAACGTCTCCCTCCATAGGTTAGCCACCGTTCTTGTGTCCATCGGCTCAAGGAAGGTGACAACATCCTCTTGAGCTCATCAGGCCGGTCGTGCAGCACCTGAGGCGCTTCCAATCACCTCCGCCACCACCGCCGGCATCGAGCTACTTCCCTCCGGTCACCACCGTCGAGGCATCCCCCTATCCCTTTTATTTTTGTCGCATTTTATTCCTCGTATCCTTAGTATTAAAAGCCCTCAAGAAACCTTCGCCTCCATCGATCAAATCACCCAATTAGACCCCCTCGCCGGAGTGCTCCTCCGGCCGAGCTCCTCCACTTCGCTTCACGCCACCGCATCCACTCCGCGGGGTCCAGGTAACTTGCCCTGGACCCTCTCACTCGTTTTTGCAGGTACTTGGACCATCACGAACGCTTGGGGATCATTTTGACCTTCGGCTGAGACGGCCGAGCTCCACCAGCTCCGCCCGTGCCTCCAGCGAACCTCGACCCTCGCCGAGGTGTTTTGGACCTCCCAGCTCATAGAGGAAGCTCCCAGGAGGCCGCAGCTCCATTTTGAAGCCCAAAAGCCACCGGAGGACGGAGATCAGGCTCGGGGAAGTTCGCCTCGCCAACGTTCTTCCCCGTTCTTCCTCCGCATCTCCCAGCCGTCGGATCGAGCCGCGCCCCCAGATTGAGTACCAGCCGTTGGATCGCATCGAGCTCCCATCGTCAGATCTTTAGCCAAAGATCTAATCTTCGCCGTCCAACGCGAAGCGTCATCGACCGTCAGATCATTGCCACATGTCAAGTGAAGAACCCAGGCCGTTGGATCGCACACGAGGGGTATTTTGCAAACTTTACCCTACACATTTTTGTATTTAATAGTTAGTCTATAAACTTTTAGGGGTAGTTTTAAAAGTTTTGTAATATTTATAAGTAGGCCCCTGAACTTTGGATATTTGTAAATACGTCCTAGCCACGTCACCTCACGTGATCAGTACACGTGAGGTGAAGGTGATTTTACAAGGACCCCCTCCAGGGTTTACTTATTTCATTTCATTCTAGAAATTTTGATATTCAGTGTAAAACTTTTGGGTATTTTGCACCAAGGCCCCTGGATTTTTGGAAATTACTTCTAGGTCCTTCTCAGGCGCGTGCCAGTCACGCACCCGGGTGGGTATTTTGCAGGTGTACCCCCGCGGGTTCTGGTATTTGTAATTGGTCCATTAATTTGTCGATTCAGAATTATATTTTGAGGGAAAATTACATCTTGGCCCTTGAACTTTCTACAGATTACCAAAATGCCCCTACTAGGCTTGTAGTTTCTATTTGTTGTTAGTATTTATTTGATGCCTTTATAAATCCCTAAAAAAATATACATAAATCAACTTAAGCTCTTGTTAATTTGCTCATTCAGCCATATTTTTGCATTGTATTTTGTTGCATTTTCATATTTTTAAATATTCAAAAACATGCATTTTTAGCATTGTTTGTATCAGAAAATCCATAAAAATTATAAAAACGTTTTGAAAAATTCCAAAAAAATTACCTAAGGTCTATTTTATCATATTTTAGAGTAAATTCAAAATTCACTAAAAATTTCAAAACAAAAACCTTAAAAATTAGAAAAACCCTAAAAACTTCATAAAAATTTAAAAATCTTAGAAAAATCCTAAAAATGCAAACCCAGTTCCTGTAGTTGCTTTATTTTATTATATTTATTTTAAAATTGATTTGGGAAAATTTTGTTACTGTTTAGTATTTTTCATTCCTATTTTAATTTCGGTCAGCATTGTTATTCACTATTTTCTTGTATTTTGACTTTAAAAATACCAAAAATATTCTTAAAAATCCCCAAAAATCATAAAAATAGTAGAAAAACATAAAAAGACCAAAAACATTTTATTTCCTAATTTTTTAGTGTTTTTACCTATTTTTATAAATACCTTACCCTCTCTTTCCTTATATTGTATATATATCCTCTTATTGAAAAAGAAAATACAAAAATATAAAATATTAAAGAAAAACAAAAAAATCAGAAAATCAGAAAAATCAAAAAATCAAAATACAAAATTAAAAATTAAAAATAAAATAAAAAAATATAAAATTAAAAACCCACAAAAATTTGCATAATTGTAGACACATAATCACAACACATTTTTGTGCATCATTGCCTTGATCTATCCTGCCTTGCTCCCTGTGTTCGAAATCTCTACATACTTACACCTATACATCTTGTTTGTAGAGTTAAAAATAAATTTGACTCCACATTTTTTTTGTCATTTCTTGATTTATTATTGTGGGTTCATTGTTGATTAATTACGGTTTCTTGTGGGTCGCCACAACGACATAGTAGTCCCGCCTTGTGTGGACTATTTAGACCCACGATAAATCATGATTATCAGTAGTCACGACATGTACCCTCATCTTGGATATCTTTTCAGAAATCTCTGCCATCTGTTTAGGTAGTTTGTATAAGTTTCTATCCAACTCATTCATACGACTATCTATCCTCTCATACTATGAGTTTATCTGCTATAAGGCTCATGTCAAAAGGATCAACTGTAGCCGCCATTCCCCTGCTGGATTGGAACGAATTGGGGTTTTCTAACTAAGCTCGGCTAGCAGTTTGTGCTCTACTTGTCTCGTTTATTTGTTCGAACACTTTTCAAATACTGTCCGCACCTCGTGATGTATAACTACCTCCACAAGCATCACTAACCAGGCCTTGCACCTCAGGATGTAAACTGCTATATAAAGACTGAACCAAGATGGTAGGCTCTAAATCATGGTAAGGACATTTATGCAAGAGGTCCTTGAATCTCTCCCATGAGTAACAGAAAGCTTCATTGGGAAGTTGAGAGAAACTCGTGATGCGTGAAAGCATAAAGTTGGTTCTATTCAAAGATAGAACTTCTTCAGGAAGAGGTCTTTGAACTGTACAAAGGTAGTTACGACTACCCCTAAGTTCTTTATCCAGTAATCTGCCTTATCCTTCAAGGTAAAAGGGAGGGTTTTGAGCCTGATGTAGTCTTGATTAACCCTACGATGTCTAAGATTAGAATAAACTAGATCAAAGTCCCTAAGGAATGCATATGGCTCTTCGTGTGCATTCCCATGAAAATGTGGCAGCAAGCTAAGGAACTGCGGCTTCAATTCATATTCAATTTCAAGTTCGGCTAGGCTTAACCAATTAGTCATATGAAATTGCCTAAGATTATATGCCACATCCTTTGGTGCATGTCTACACCAACTGTAATTGGCCTAATTGAGCTCTCTTCATAGCTTGGTTCTGTTCTGATTATGCCAATCTGGCCAATACAACATGAATTGGATCTTCTCGCTCTTCCTCATTTCCATTTCCATTCCGTTTCTTTGGAGGCATATTGAATGTGTTTTTGCCAACTCTCATTAAATGAAGGCTCTATATGATATCTAGATGACAACTAAATCAAATCGATTTCACCAAGGCAATGGTCTTCCTCGGTGAGAAAAGAAGAGAAGGATTGGTTGAGATATAACCAACCCAAGGAGGGAATCATGATACATCAGTTCGGAAAAAATGTTGTTCCAAACTGGGATGGTCTAGTTGAAGAAGGAGAAGGAGAGAACTGGACCCATGAAGATGTGATATTTGGGCAGTTCGACGACAAGATCGCAAAATCTGAGCAAATATCCGACCAATTATCCATCTTCAAAGTTCAAGAGATAGGAAATTTGAGCACGCTCGATATACAAAAGAATCTTATTCTACTGTACACGTGAGTGTGCAGAGTTACACAAAATTAATCAATACAAACCCTTGTAAATTCACCAACTCAATGCTAAAGGTTGAGATGATGACCTTATTATCTTGTCAATTTTAATTGTCATCAAATACAAATCTTGACAGAGTTACCAGTTGTTAGGTACCTAAACTTCCTTACAAACTGTCCAGATTCCTATGACTAGTTGCATCCACTCTCAGCAGGTATGAACGTAAGTACAGACTGTATAAATATGGCTACCCATTTTCTTGAGGATCAACCTTACACGCTGTCCTCTAAACCTTCCACTCTACTAAGGAATTTCGGATCGTTTACCGGCTACCCATAGATCCTCACTGGAAGCAGCTAATCATTTTTATGGAACCGGCAGTTCATACGAAAATTCGTGGCATGGATCTATCCTAATGTCGTCCCTCTCTCATTTGATAAGTACTTGCAAAAATATGATGGCTTTATGCACCCATAACACAAGATTGCTTTTATTCCAATTTATATAGGTCAACTTGCATCAATTCAGTCTCAATTTTAAGAGTTTCGTATCGCTTGAATTTAAGTGACCACAAACATCGCCTAATGTACAATCCCTTTTCCTTTATCCTTAAGTTGATAAAAACTAAAGGAGAAAGCAAAAAACAGAATGCAATCGAAAAATCAATGACGCATGCAGTCATTAAAAATACTTACAGTGCTTCCCAACACTCTCCATGTGGATGCAGAATAGAGTTTATAAAGCTAGCTATATGATGCAAGTTGAGAAACTGCACCTAAGTAGTAGTTCTATTCGCGGTAAAGAAACCAATTTATTTGACTAAGTAGAATGTATGCTACGCGCGTCTATGAATCTCCTAAGATTTTTGCAGTTTTGAATCTTATGAGATTTGTATAGTGTATCCTAGATTACAAAATAGATCAAGCAAAAATGACCGATGATCTTTCTATTTAGTGTAAAGCATTGATCTAAAATTTCACTCAAGTTGAGAACCACTCTCAACACAACCACACATAAAAATAAATAAAGGTAACATGCCTTTGTTTACATGCACAAGATCTCAATCGAGAATCGCTATAAATGGGTAATTAGTTACACCATAATTGAATAGATTTTTAATTAAGCTAATTAATCTCTATACTAAAATGATTGTCTCATGGTCTCTCCAGCAAGTTGCTCCAAGCTTCTCGCCTCCACGATCCTTTAGAATTTGTGGGCTCCACATGTCGATCACAATATCAATCTATTTAGGGAACTTTAGAGAGATTGAAGCTCTTAATTAAAAATACATCACAAATACAAAACAACAACAAATGAAACAACTCAAAAATAATTAAGCCCAAAAATTACTATGTAAATAATTGCTCCTAAAATAATTACAAAATATCCCACGCACCTGACAATGGTGCCATCTAATGAATCGTTAAATGCACGAGTTAATAATGATCCATTGTAGCACGTGCATTTGGCTTCTCAAACAGAACTGAGAAGAATCTCAATGATGAGGTTCTCGGCTTTAATTTATATCTTGGGAAGTCCGGGATCGACTCCAAGGACGCAAGCAATTTATTAATTAAATTTAAGTATCAAATGTTTTACGTAGCAATTTCGAGGACTTAATGATGAGCAAATGCACACAACAGAATAAGATAATTTTTTTAGCACATATGGTTTATGCAATTAAATTAAATGCATTCAATAATGCAGAATCAACACCAAAATAGCAACCACACTATAGGCACTCAACATATAACTTGGATTGCTCACAAAAATACCCTGAATTGATTGATTATTAATTAAGGAAATGATTAGGTAAGGTGTGATATAAGTCTCAAACCTTACTCAACATGAGTTAAGCTTTCACTTTGATGTTTAATAGTGACATCGACCAATTAAATTATTTGATGACCTAATAATAGTGATTAAAATTAATAACAATATATCATTAAAAATCGAAGTGAATAGGTTGAATTGATCACTCAAAATGCATTTTCACTAATGTTTAAAGACATGAATCAACACTTAAATCCAAGAATAATTATTACATAATTTTTAAACCAAAATTAACAATCAAGCGTGTCAAGAGGTAGAGCATCAAATAATCTTTCGAACGAGACTAAAATCACATTGATTGAATTTAAATATAAAAATATATTCAACAATGAATCTAATGGCAAAAATGTAAGAAAAACTTCCAAGTTTTATTACAGATCAGGATAAATATGGACTAAAACGTAAATAAAATAACCTGCAAGGATGTTACTGTAATTTTCACACAAGCGGAACGACTTATATGCAATATCAAAGATCTGGAGGACATGCGACACAATTTTTCCGATCACGTGCGCAAAACACCTATTTTTCTAGGCTCAGGTACTGAGGCTCGGTCCACGTGGCCTTATCCTGTTCTTCATTCAAGGCTTGGCAGCAGGTTTGGATCTGGAGGCTTGGATGTGAATTGTTTCTTTGGATAAATGATGTGGCTGATCTATAACCGTCGGATCTCGCCCAAATTGGGGAGATCAACGGTTGCTACTCCTCTTTGTTCTTCCGCTCCTCCGTACGCGGCATAGTTAGATCCTTGGCTCCTGCGAGATAGATAATGCTCCTCAGTGCTTCTCTTCACTTCTTGAAGGTCTGAAGACCTTCCTGAAGGCTTAATGAGATCGCGGGAGAGCATAGGATGATGAGGGAAGTTGCGTGAATGCACAATGGTGAAGCTCTGCCTGAGAAGAAATGGGTGATCGAAGATATGATTCAACCTCCGACCATTGAGCTCCAGTTCCCTGCAATGTTAGTACAAAAGAAAAGTCCAAGCCAAATACGATATATTTGAATGGTTTATGAGATGAAATAGGGGTTCATGTATAATGGAGGATAGGAACCCTAGTTGGGTTCTAAGCTAATGATAAGCTTAGAAAGAAGCGAGGTGGACACATACATGAAGAAACGAGGAGATCTACTGGAGAAATACATGTGGATGAGTGACCAATGACAAGAGTAGATGAAGTTTCAGATTTGGGATTAGTTAAGGATTACATATGCGAGAAATAGAAGAACAACAGAGTAAAGTCAAATATGAAATTTACTTGGAATATAGGGAGAATATGAAACACTTGGAGTTGAATCTTAAGCCTAATAACGAAGCTCGAACCTTCATCGCCTTAGCTTGAAGTTCCTGGTTGAGGAACTGAGCTTGAAAAACCTCAAATTGAACTATAACTTGGTGACAAAACCAAAGATCTCGTCGGAGGTGTAAGACCTCACCACACTCGATCTTGCCCTCGTATTAACACTAGAGGCCAGAGAGGATAGGGTGCAGGTCCATGAATGGTAGATAACAAGCGAAGATGGCCGATGGAGGGGTATTTGAAGAAGAGGTGGCGGAGGTTACATGAGGTTTTGATGGAGGTTTTAACCTCCTGAAACTGATGATTAGGTTAGGTTTGAAGATATTGGGGGTTGGCATGAAGGAGGGATGGTAGATGAAGAAGTTAGTGAAGACGGTTTGTGGAGAAGTTGGCCGGAGAAGTTGGAGAAATGGGGAGAAGTTAGGTGGTTTGGACACGTAGACAACTGGTTGGAGGTTGAAGAGAAGGCATGCGTCGTTGGATCTTTTAATATAACAGTTCTGGTGAAGGTGCAGACTAACGACCAAGATGCATATGATCAGGAAACGATCAGGCAGCTTAAATAGAGAGGGGTGAGGTGGCACCACGGAAGCGGGCCATGTAGAGCACTCTGAGAGCGTGACGTGACCCAATCAAAATTAGAGAAATTAAATAAAACAGAGATAATGAAAAAGAATCAGTTAGAGGGCGATCTAAAAAAATGAAGCATGAAAGTTGTAGATCTTGACGAGATGTACAACTTTCATGTAGAAGTCAAAGAGATTAAAGGTCATTTGTACAAAGATAAAAAATAAATACTAATAAAGACCATATAAGACAATTTTCTTATATTTTTATTTTTATTATTTTTATGAGTTTTTGTTTTATTTTGTTATTTTATTTATATACAATATTAATCTAATTTTTATTTTGATTTTAAAAAGAAATAAATACATAAAATAATGTACCTTATTAATATATAATAATTAACGATAATTATTTTCAACACATAAATTAATAGTTAGTGTTAATTAGCCAATGAATCTTGTGAATAACTTAAGTAAGAGAGTTAAATATATATAATTAAACTGATAAATCTTGGATTTATCAGGCACAAGTGGAACAAGACTCACAATCACCTAGTGGAAAAACAAGATTCTATAGTTCTCATACCACATGATACATGGATTTAACAAGGAAAACTCTCAAGAATTGAGAGAGGAATTACGAGTATGGCATAAATCCCCGGAAACCTAATCCTCCATATGAGGCTTAGGGGTTCCACTCAACAACTCAACTTCGAAAGGTGGAGCAAGCCACGTATAAAAGAGGTAGGGTAAATGTGTCCCCATTGATGATCCATTTACCCTTTTACAAGTGAAATCAATGATCCCTAAACACAAAAAAACCTCTTGATTTGTTTTCTATGTTATCAACAATCTAGCCCATACCATTTATGTTGATGTATGATAATATCTGATAACAATGGTTAATTTATCGCTTCACCTAGATCAAAATTATCTAACAAATTGAAGATTTAAGACGTGCAAAGTTCACATTACTTTCCTTTAATTGAAGTTGCTTGTCAACAACAGTTATTCTCACACAACAAAATGCATTGTATTTTCTGAATTGCAAACATATGTGATCAACTACGAATCTCTTATCAACTCTAGTGGTATGTTCTATAACAACCAGCATCGGTAGTTATTTGTTCTATATTCTACTTTGTAGTGACACAAATGTTTACTATTAACAAAGCATGACAATACAGGGGAATTTCCCCAATCAAAACGGTGATTATATAGAGTGAGTACTTTGGTGTATCAAAGTTACCATTCTTCTAGTCATCGCAACACGTTATACGTGCTTAAAATGATGGTAGGACAAAATCATAAATGACAGGTTCTCATATGAAGGTTGTCTAATCTTCCTTCGTCTCAATCTCATATCATGGACAATTCATAAACAGAACGCTGTCCTATGATCATCTAGTAAATCTATATCTATTCCTGATGATATTTCAGTACTCATTTGGCTTCACCCTCTCTTAAAAATCTGCAGTTCTGCGTGTTTTTCCATGAATCCCATATTTCACGTCCGTTCCAAACTTCCAAGCATACTAAGTTTGCTGCCAATTTGTTCTTGATAACAAAGGCCTATACCTATTTTGTTACATCTTTATGAAAGATCACCTTATAAAGTAATCGTATCAAGCCATTACTACCAAAAGTTTTATCTCGGTCACGACAGTTCTTCAATTTAAAGCCAAATATAAGTTCCTTCATTTCTGGGGAGCAAAACATTCTATAAATATCAAAGAAAATCAATCAGACGGCTATGGACTCGAGCAGATCCTCTGTTGTATCCTCTGTTGTACAGTAAAGTTAACCCATTGATCATGATCAGGTGACATGTATGAAGTGGCCAACAACTACTGCACACCCTTTTGTACCACCCGATCGTGATCTAACGGTTCCTCAACTGTTCAGCTTCGTCACGCAAATATCTCAGCTACAGTATCCTCGTGACTTCAATTATATGCAAGTGTTTGTCCTCCTCGTGATCCCTTGTATGCTAGACCTAAGGCGACACTACAATCGTGATCAACATATCCTACACCACCATGGAATGGACTGTCCCTTCTACGCACATGCTCCCACATCTGAGTGAGACCCCTCCACCAAATCACCACAGCCGCCTTTGTTTACCGAACGAGCTCTTTACTTTTTAGCCCCTATAAATACGTATACCAACCTTGCACTCCCAGTCACTCATCAATTAACATACACATCCACTCCAAGATGAACGTCCATGATTGCAATCATCTTCCTCTTCTCCTTGTTTTTCTTTTAATTCTAACTATCTGGAGCTCGGGCGTATTCGGCCAGGGCACCAGAGTAGGATTTTATGCGGATTCCTGCCCTCGCGCCGAGTCCATTATCCGCTCAACCGTCCAGTCGCATTTTCAATCGGACCCAACGATTGCGGCCGGCGTCCTGAGGATGCACTTCCACGACTGCTTCGTCCAGGGGTGCGACGCCTCCGTGCTCATCAGCGGACCGTCGGCGGAGAGGAATGCATTGGCCAACCTCGGCCTGAGGGGCTTCGAGGTCATCGATGATGCCAAAGCCAGGCTTGAAGCAGCATGCCCTGGTGTTGTGTCTTGTGCTGACATCCTAGCCCTCGCTGCACGTGATGCCGTCCATTTGGTACAAGCCATTAGTTAATCACCATTTATCTTCGATAGTTAATGATGGGCCATTAAAATTACCAGTGATAATTTGGAGGCATTTTCAGGCTGGAGGACCTAGATGGTCCGTGCCCACAGGGCGTCGAGATGGGCTCGTATCTGCAGCTTCCGATGCCAACAACCTCCCCTCCTTCACCGACTCGATCGACGTACAAAAGCAGAAATTTGCACAATTCGGGTTGACAACTAAAGATCTTGTGACTCTAGTTGGTAGGCCGAAAGAAATCTGAATCATATACGTAATAACTATATCTTGTAACTTAAACAGTGTCTGTACAGGTGCACATACGCTTGGGAGCACGCAATGCCAATTCTTCAGGTATAGACTCTACAACTTCACGTCCGACAACGGGCCGGACCCGACTATAGACTCGAGCTTCCTCTCGACTCTAAGAACGCTTTGCCCTGCTGATGGTGACGCGACAAAGCGGGTTGCACTCGACACCGGCAGCCCGGTGAGATTCGACCTGAGCTTCTTCAACAATCTCAGGAGGGGGAGGGGCATCTTGGAGTCCGACCAGAAGCTGTGGACTGACCTGAGCACCCGGAGCAGCGTCGCGGGCTACACGGGCCTTGTCGGAGGGCTTCTCGGGGTGTTTGAGGCCGAGTTCGCGAGCTCCATGGTGAAGATGAGCAACATTGGAGTGAACACCGGCAGCTTAGGCGAGATCAGGAAGATTTGCTCAGCTTTCAATGCATGAGCTCATGTATGTGTGCTTGTAGTGGTTCTTAATTATGTACTATTATTTCGGGATGTTGCGTGCTCGTTCTTATTAAGAATCTGGAAATAAGAAATCCAATATTTGTCTAAGAATGATGTTTTCTAGAGGCGAACCAGTAATAAGAAAGCTTTAACAATTCTGAAAGGTTCATCAGCTTTTTGGTCTCTTGTAAAGAATGACTTTATGCGATTTTACTACCTCCATCGCGGCAACATCAACTCGACAAACTTACGATTCCTAAACAGATGTAATTTTTTTACTACCTACAAGATTACTAAAATGTAATTTTTTACTACCTCCGGTCTTTGATCTTTCTAAATTCTGATCATACTGAATCATACCTTTCTTAAGTTAATTGGATTTTGATTTACCAAAACAATGACATTGCTGGGGAGGCACATGTATGATCTGTCGGTATTCAACCTAGTGCATATGCTTTCCATCCTAACGGGTTTAGTTTGACCTTCGGATTTTCTATTTTATTTTTTTTTGCTTATTTTGCTATTTATTTTTTTTTCAAGGAAAAAGGGTATCAAACCGTAAAGGAGGACACCCAAAAACTTTTATTCACAAGTTCGGTACAAAAGTTACAATGACCAAGACCCATAACGGAGTCTGGAATGCTCTATTACATTTTCGATGTAAAATATTTCCCCTCTAAAAATAGCTCCATTCCTTGCCACCCAAATCACCCACAAAATAGATGTCGCATGAAGTTTCTCAGCTAAAGTGCAAGTTCCAGACAAACCAATGGGCTCCTAAAACTCTCTAATCCCTGAGGATGCAATAGTAGATAAATTGGCCCCTGCCCAAATCTGTCTCAAAGAAAAACAAATGATTAGCATCCTCCATCTCCTCCCCACATTGCAAGCAAGAGCTGTTAGCCCCAAAGAGCATGGCCCTCTGAGTACCAGTCATCACTCGCTCTCTCCCAACTAACCAGAGAAAAACTCTCTTTTAGGTATCATCCAAGATCATATTTGCCCTAAATTTGTTTTCCGGATCAAAGACGATGGATGCATATAAGACCTTGTAGGCTTTCTTCACACTAAAATCTCCACCTACCCATAGCCAATAATTAGTTTCTTCACCATTCCTCAACAAAAGATTTAGATAAGGAGAAATTTGGGGAAGCAGCAAACATACCCCCGCCAAAAGTTTGAAGGCTTTACCACTCTACTGGGACGCTACTCTAGGCTTCCTGTCACACCATAAATCTTCCTCAATAACGTACAAAGTGTATTTGATCCTTCACCCCAAATACGAATGACCCATTTCTCCAGGAGGGCCTTATTCATCAGCTCAAGGTATATAACTCCCAAACTACCATCGGCCTTAGTGAACGTCACAACCTTCCAACTAACCAGCAGAGTTCCAGCCTAAAAGAATCTACGCATCAACATCTCCAATTGTCTACGAATGCCCACCTGGGGCAGGCGAGAAGAAAGAAAAAAGTCAGGAATCGCTGAAAGCACCGACCTCAAGAGAACCAAATGCCCACTCCATGGTAAGCAAGAAACACACCAACCCGCAAGCTTGCTCTCAAGCCGCTTAATCACCGGTAGCCAATTTGATTGCTTTAGGCAGTCATCCACCACAGGAAACACCAAATAGGTGAATGGGAGAGACCCTCTTCGTGAATGCAAGAGTGCCGCACAAGCCTCGATCTCCCCCTCAGAAAGACCAAAGGGAACAAATATCGATTTCTCTTCATTGAGTTTCAGCCTTGAGACTCCCCCAAATAGCTCCAAAACTGTAGATCCTTCAGCTTCACGAGCTCCACTTCCATAAACAAGACTGTGTCATCAGTATATTGTAATATCGAGATTGACAAACCACTTAAAGTATAACCCTGGAGAAAATTCCCTTCCACTGCACGAGTAACCATCCTCGATAATGCATCTGCCACAATAACAAAAAGAAGAGAGGCTAGTGGGCATCCCTGACTAACCCCCCTTTGCGATTGAAAGAAACCCCTCCCATCTTCCATTAACCAGCACTGAGCAAGAAGTCGTCGTCATGCACCTCTTCATCCAAGAGATCCCCTCATCTAGAAAACTACATCTGGAAAGAGACGCCCATATGAACTTCCAGCTAACACAATCATATGCTTTGGAAAATTCAGTCTTCTAAAGAAAACCATTGACCTTTCTCCTCTTCCCATCAGCAACAATCTCTGATGCAATGATCGCACCATCCGTCATAAGTCTGCCAGGAACAAAAGTTGTCTACGAGTCACTGATAATGTCGTTTAAAACAACACGAAGCCTATTTGCAAGAACTTTCGCACAATAAGATAGATGACATTTGAAAGGGCAATAGGCCTGAAGTCCTCTATTTGATCCACCACCTCCCTCTTAGGCAAAAGGAAAATTAAAGAACAGTTTAGACGATCAAAGACACGATTCTCTCCCCTCATCTCCTCCACCACAGCCAACATGTCATGGCCCATCAAGTCCCAGAAGTCACGGAAGAAGAAAATAGGAAACCCATATGGCCCCAGAGAGCCACCTGCATTAAGAGAAAAAACTGCTACGCGGACCTCCTGAAGGGTAAAAGGGCAAATCAACTGTGATGCCTGGAACTCGCAAACTGGAGGCACATCTCTATTATGCGAACGAACCCCACCAAGATGGTCCCTCCTACCCATCTCCCTGAAGTGCTCAACAACTGCTGCCCCGATCTCCCTCTCCCCATCAATATGTACTCCCCTAACCTCCAAGGAATGGATTAAATTATGTTACCTCCTACCACTTGCCACCATATGAAAACATCTCGTATTCGCATCGCCTTCCCTCAACCAAGTTTGCCTTGAACGCTGCCTCCACTCCACCTCTTTTTTCTTGTCCTCCTCTAGAAGCACTCTGTGATGAGCTGAACTCAACGATTTCTCTTCCTCAGATAGCTCCCTGGCATCCACAATTCTATCTAGTCTAATCACTTCCGCATGGGCCAGGTTCCTTCTATCACTCCAACATGCTTTGAGTTCCCTACAGAAACTCACTAACATCGATCGAAGTGTCTTCAAATGAGTCACCATATCCATGGAAGCTGATCCAGAAGGATCAAACTCCCTCCAGCATTGAGCAACATAATCCTTGAGGTCCTCCTCCAAGAGCCAAGAGCGCTCGAACCGAAAAATGCTTCCTAAGTGAACCGACTCACCAGAATCCCAAGAGATGGGAGTGTGATCTGAGTGACAACATGGCAATGAGCTAGTAAATGCTAGAGGAAAGGCCTCCAAAAGCTCTGTCGAACAAAGAAACCAATCCGACCTAGATCTTGAAGATGCATTCTACCATGTAAAGCGGGAGTTTGAAGCATCAAAAATGTCCAAATATAGCTCCTCGATAAACTCTCTAAAAGCAGGTGAACCAGGATCCAACCCATCTCGATCCCAAAGCTGATCTGAGGAGAGAAAGGTGACATTGAAATCACCACCTACGAGCCAAGGAAGATCTTCATATCTTGTCCACATAGATAGAGCTCATCGAAAGGCCTGAGCCAGCATGCACACCTGTAGGCCCGTAGACAATAGAAAAAAGAAAATGAACACCATAGGCTTTACGCACAAGAACCACCGATAACGAGTGTTGAGCCTCCACTGAATCACTCAACTCTAATAAGTCACCATTCCAGCCCACAAGGATGCCTCCTGATGCATTAATTGAGGGCACTATTCTGAACTCTGAAAGTCTGGCCCCGGATAACGATCTCCACCTTGAAAGGTACCACGAACCTGTCTTTGTCTCATGCAAACAAGCCACATATGCTTGCCAATCACTTAACAGAGATATGACAACTCACCACTTCTCTAGCTGCCCTAGGCCTCGCACATTCCACAAAATGATTCTCATTTATCAACCAAGGGGGCTTCCCCACCAACTCCACCTGAATGCATCGAGCCTCTTTCTGCCGCAATCACTCCACTGACCCCGTAACCACCGCCTCACCATCCTCTATAGAAGCATGCGACTATAGTAGAAGTCACTTCACTAAAGCACGAGGTTCGATTTCCCTCTCGACGTTCTCCAGGTCTCAAACCTTCCTCCACACGGAACCATCTTTGCATATCTGTTCTATTTTGTATCAGTTATTGTTGCAAGGTTCTTGGAGATCGATGTTCGACAGAAATCAGTTGCTGAGAAACAACAAAGAAGACTTAAAAGATCATGATTCTTTTCATCAAAAAAGTAGTAGCGCCACTAACTATATCCACCCACGTCCAAAATAATAGGATAAGGAGAAAGTTCCAAACCAAAAATAGAAAGCAAAATAAACAGGCATCTAAAACTACAACGCCCCAAATGACCTTGGCATTTAGTACAACCAATGCTTATCGTAAGGGGATAAAAATAAAGGTTAAAGGCAAATGTTTTTAGAGGACAAAAAGCAAATGGTGCCTAATGGGAGGAAGGTTGTGTCCTTCTTGTGTGGTGGTGGTAGAAACATCTATGACATCATTACTTCGTGCTTGTGTGTTGGCGACAGGTGGGGACAAGGACTTAGGGGGCTTGGAACTGTGGAGATGCAAATCATAAGTTAGAAAAATCTACAATCATAACCACTATATGGTTAACATAAATCCAAGGGTAGATAAATTTTAGGTAGAATGATCGACATGGAAGGCGGAGCGAAGTACCCTGGTACATCCTTACACATCTCTACTTCCAAGTCAACCACCAAATTGATGAATGTGTGGTATCTGCCAATGGGACGAGGAGTAGGGGTGAAAATTGTGTTGCCAATAACTCATCGTCTCCTACAGAAATTAGAATAATTTAGTAAGGAAAAAATACATAAAGTAAAGGGACATTTTAGGAGTAGATGTTGAATGTTTTCCTTAGCCGAAAGGCATAGAGGGTAAGCATTTACTGTTAGGGTTTTGGGATATAAGGGTATGTCTTGGGTTTCGATTTTGTTGTGGGTAAGGGACCATAGGAATAAAGACACACTTGTGGAAATTTTTCTTCTAGCACACATGCCACCGTTTGATAATAGGTTGTAAATATGATTTTTCAGACGTAAATGCAAAGTGTTCCCTGAAATATTGATTGATCTGCCACTCTAAAAAGATAGACCAACATCACTGTATCGACAAGCGAGACTTCATAAAAAGATTTTGTAGACTATATTTATACACCTAAACTTATACGTATAACATGAAGTACAAGAGTGTCAAACTCAGAGAGGTAAGCTGTAAAACTATGGTAATATAGTAAAGTATCTATGCTGTAAGGTTTTTCTGATTTTTATTTATTTTTAAGTGATTTTTATGATTTTTAGTTGATTTTATCAATTCTATATCATTTTTTATGGTTTATATATAATTAAAGTAGTGTAGATATTGATTTATATTTTTATTTCATTTTAATTTTGATTTTATATGTTTTGTATTTTATTTAGTATTTTACAGGGTTTTAGTGTATTTTATAATTATGAGTTGTGGATTATTTTAAATGTGGAAAACAAGCTTTTTTATTGTATATAGTGAATTATTTTTATTTTAAAATAAAAAATATGAGAATAATATTTTATTTGTATTTTTACTGGAAAATAGATAAAATATCTATAAAAGAAGGTATTGTACATATTTTTATGGCTTTTCTTGAATTAGTTATGAATTTTAATTTTTTTATGTATTTTTAAATTTTAATTGATTTTAAAATTTTATTTTTAATTTTTTGGTTTTCTATATAAAATATAGCTCAATATACTACGAAGAATTTTTATGGAATTTTTAAAGGAGTTTTTCTATTTTTATGTTTTTATTGTATATTTGTTCGAATTATTTCAAATATAAAACTTTATATTTTTCAAAACAAATTTTAGTACTATATATAATATATTCTTAAGTATATTAAGATATTTTTATTCTATTTTTATTTTATTTATTTAGTACTACTTTATATAGGTATATTTTTGTAGTTTTTGAAAATACAAGGGTGTGTAAAAAATAAGGAAACTATGGGAGTAAGTGATGCAAAAATCCCAAGACCTGCACATGTTTGGAAATCATAAGAGTATGAGGATACTCATGCAAAACTACCAGTGAGCACGTGAGGTATTCATGTGTTTGAGGATCTATTCGGAATTATAGAAAGTAGTGAGGAAAAATATGAAAATAGCCCCAAAATATCTGGCCTCATGTGTTGTTCAAGTGAGGCGCCTCTTAAGCATCGGGTGGTGTTAGATCTGGATCATTCGATCTTTTAAATCGGGTGGCTCTTGTACGATCTGGGTCGAGAATTATTCCTCTCTCTTTCTGAATCAGGTGACAACAGAGCTCTCGAATCGAGCAGATGTAGAGGCGTTAGTTGCTCGGTGAAGAATATCCATTTCATTACCTTTATTCTTTCATTTTGGCCTTTAAACCCTAGGCATGTAAATATAATTATTTTTCAAAAAATAACATTCATTATTTATTTTATAAATACTATATAAAATACATTATTTAAATTTTAAATAAAAGAATAAAGAAAAAGAAATGAAAGGAAATAAAATGCCAAAGGCATTTTATGACCCCAAACCCCGAGACCTAGGCATCTCGATGACTAGATCGACAAGGAATAAAGTAGGGAAGATAATGTTGGACATGCGAGCCAATGACGAGCCATTATGCAATAAATTTTATTGCAAATATCATTCCCAGATCTGAAATGAAGAATAAATGGTTTGCATAATAGGTCCCTTAGTACAATTAGGGTTATGTACCATGGCCATCTTAATAATCATACAACTGTTGATTCAACTATTGAATCATAGAGGCTAGTGCTTGGATGAATATCTAAAGGGTTAGAATGAGGACTCATCAAGCACCGTCAAATGATTGTTAAGAGATGATCTCCAGCCTGAGTAGGGGATGGCAATCCTTATCTCTAAAGGCTGATATCTGACCGACCTCTTGATGCAGGTCCTCTGCATAGGAATAGAGATTCGGAGATGTCAGATTAGTTAGGTCAAAGAGTTGACTTAATGAGATCAAGATAACCAAAGTCCTATATCGTATGCTGTCACGATACAGACATGCATCCTCTGACAGGAGACAGATGTGTTACTATATGTTTGAGTATGTACATTTGGCAGACCAATAGGTTGATAACCTAACCAAGGTCTATACACCGACGCGCTGGTATGCATATAACGACATATGAGTAATACGATCTCTCAAAGGGATCATACAGGTTCAGTTACTGAACCAGAAGACATGAGCTCAATCATGAGATATTGGGAAGAATCAAATTCCGTGCGCACGGTCGTCTCACTTTGGAAGCTTGACTGAATTTGTAGGTTTGATATATACTTTTGGAAAGTATATGATTAAGATCAAGGTATGATATATGCTTTTGGAAAGTATATGATCGATACCGACTCCCAATGATCGAATGAGAAACTTATTGATAGAACCCTGAAGTAGATAGTATAAAGTTGATCCAATACTTCGGGTTTATTCTGAGTCTTCTAGTATGCAGGATGTACATGTATTAGGAATACCTGAGGGTAATGTGATCATAAACGATTGTATAACCATGACGCTTCCATTCCTAGGGTGTGATGAAACGGGTCTGGATTTTAGTGACTCCTCTCAGTAGAGAAGTAATCTTATCTTGGTCCAATTGTTGGACATTGATCTGAATGTGATTCAGATGCAATGAGAAGATTAGATTTACGGTCTTGATTTAATCAAGCATCTATAGGAGGCCCTCGATCTGGATTTGAGATATGATCTGAATATCCAAGTAACTATATATGGAACAATATAATCGCCCTGTCCTTATCTCCAAGTATTCGCGGAGAAAGCGCATTATCCTTGAAAGGGTTCAGGATAATTTCATTATTGATATTATGTATTCGAGCATTGATAAAATGGATAATTAAATGTGATTTAATTATCATGAGTAATATGAATTTGATTCATATTATAAAGAGAGTTATCTAAGATATTTGAATGTGATTTAATTATCAAAGATATGAATAATATGAATGTGATTCATATTATTTGGGCACATGAGAATAGAGATCCAAGATGATTAAATGTGATTAATTATCATGGATATGAATAATGTGGATAGCAATATCCTTATTAGTCATATATATTATAAATGTGATTTATAATATATAAGAGAGAGCTATTTGTAATTTACATTTGTTAATTAAATGTTGATGTGAATTGGATTCACATTGGACATTAAATTGAAAATGTATTTTACATTTTATTTTGGGATGTGAATGTGATTCACAAATTTCCAATGACATAATTGCAATATTCACAAAATAAATTGGATTTATTTTTGTGAAATAATGCAATCTCATGTAATATAGAAAGGAGGCTCCCTTCCTAATAAGGAGAGGGGACGGCCACCAAGTCCTTATAGGACTCATGGCCGTCCTCCCCCCTTTATGGAAGGAGGGTTGCCTCTTTCCTATTTCTCCAATGGAGATTGATTTGATATAAATCAAATTATAGTTATTATATATTTGATTTTTATTAAATTAATTGTTGTTGGTTTTTTACCAACAAAATCTTAGCCATTGAAAGAAACACAATCAATGAGAGCCATTGGATTTGTGTTGACTCATGGATTGAGATCCATGGATACCAAAATGTTATAAAAAGAGAGGCACCCCTTTGCTCTTCTTTACACAATGCTTGAGAAGCACATTTCTCTCTCTCTCTCTCTCTCTCTTTCTCTCTACATGTCAGCCCTCTCTCTATCTCCCTCTCATGGCCATCCACCATGGATGACCTAGAGAGGTTCTTCATCGCCGCAACGTCGTCGTTATGCTGCCCGACTCTTTGCTCGTGGATCTCCGTCTCCTTCGGTGCGCCTCGCTCGTAAAGAAGACGTCGGATCTCGTGTGTCGAGATCAGGAGATCCGCCGCTTGGATCATCAACATGGATTGCGAGAAACACGCGATTCATCCCCGCGCTCACAATCATCTCCTCCGTCGGATCGGACTTGAGACATGAGATCTCTTTGTTTAGAGAATTGATCGCAACCACGCTTCAAGAGGTAATCCTATTGTTTGTGGTTGAGACGAAATGATCCGAGAAGTGTTCTTGGATCATGTGGTTTCGTCGCATGAAAATATTTTAAATTATGTTGCATAGAACAACTAGTCCGACTAGTCGTTCTTCATCGTATTCGATACGACGCTCACGCTTCCGTGATGCGCTTGAGGATTATACCATATCCTTCAAGTGGTATCAGAGCCTTAGGTCGGTATTTTTGGATACGATCCATTAACCGAGGACGACTTGTGTTCATTAGGGTTTGCGAAAGTTTTCTTGCATTTCATTTTCGCATCTCTGTTTTGAGATTATTTTCAGCACTATTTAAATTATTTAAACACAAAAATAATAATTGGACTTTGTTCCCCGTTTAATAAGGAAACCGTAGGATCTGAGTTTACGTGATTTCGATTCCGTTTGCTCAAGTTATGCTCATTTTTGTGAACATGTATCTACAGTTTGGGAGACTGCGAATATTAACGTAATTAAAGAGTTAATTGCGGATTTGAAACGCCTTGAAAAGAATACAAATCACTTAGGTTCTGTTGTAAATAAAATTAGCAAACTTTAAGAACTTACTTTGCTTAATTCGGATTTAAATTGATTGAGATATGGTATTTTTAGTAAGTGAGGGTCACTGATAGAATTACTTTCCTAATCAAGAACCTAGTGATTGTCATTTAATCAATTAGTGAAATTAAATTGTTTAATTTCATGGAATAATTGTGCATAAATATTTGTGAAATATTTGATGATAATTATTTTCTTAAATGACATTGCCTTAACCAATATTTGATTAGATGTGATCTAGATCACTAATTGGTTACATGATCTACTTGATCTACATTCCAACAAACATGTTGCTTGAATATGATTTGGGATTTGTTTAGCAAATCTCATTATAATGTTAATCAAAATTGTTTTGATTATTATTATATGGTATAATTTCGGTTGAAGAACTGATGATCATCTCAAGTACAAGGTGATCTATTTTGCATTATCCTTTCCCGAGGTGGATATGGTGTCTAGTCGGAGAGCATTGGGGCAACGGGTTGCAACGTATGTGGTCCGTCACACTCTTGTCGGTACTGGCCATGACAGCGGGTAGGATTAGTATAATGCTTAAGAAATCATGATGTATTTTTCTAATTATTAAAATTCAAAATAATACGTATTTGAGATAATACCATAATTCAAGTAACAATAAAATATTTGTTGGATATTTATTGGATCATTAATTTAGTATGATTAGATTAATTGGAATCCAATTAAAATTAAAACACTCTATTATGAATAGAGATGTTATTTCCCTTGGAAGAATTGATCAAAATGAATATGATTCATAATGATTAATTAGAATTTGAATATGATATGGAGGATCACATAAGTGACATCCATGGTCTCCCGTCAAGGCGGAGGTTTCCGTCGTCAGGGATTGTATGCAGGAGACACTTGTCCAAAGTGAAAGCTCCTGTATGCAAGCGCATCTGGATCGAGCTCTTCGCTCCTCGAAAGAGTAAGGACGTATGCGTAGTGACCCCAATATCAGGTCCTCATATTATTTGGGTGATATTGGATTACGCATAGCGAGTTGTATTCCTGTTGACGGTTGGTTCAATTAATGATGGGTCAACATCGCTTAGGGGTGGTGGGCCCGGGTGTTAAAGACCGAATTGGGAGATGCAAATTGGACTTGCAAGACGGAATGTGTTCCCTCTTCTTTTTTATCCGAGTTGTAGGTTCTCATATTATTGGGATGCAACTAAGATAAGGAAGGAGATCCCAGATCTTGCTTGAGATATAATGGTAAGTATATCTCTTACATTGAAAGTGATTTAAGGGAATGAACTTTCAGTATTGACAAGGAAAGACAACTTTGATATAAAAATTCCTAAATCAAAGTAAAATATGTATATATATATATAAATAAATATGCACTTATGCAAATTTCTTATTTCAGGTAATCCTTCATTAAACCCACTCAATGTTATACTCAGTAACAACCAGTAAAATATCATGGATTGGACTCATGATCCATATATTGTACTTGCAGTTGGACACATAATGTATGGGGTTGCAATGTGCGAGTTTCCTCATAATATTGAGGAATGACAATTAAATAGATAATAGGACTGCAACCCTAGGGTTTGTATGTCTCTATAGTCTTGATCTCTCATCGGATGTACTATAGAAGTGACATGTCGTTGATGATCGCAATTGTCAAATTAATCCTTATAAAAATCTAAGAAGATATTCTGGCATTCATATGTGCTCTTGACATTTATCATGAATGACATGGTTCACTGCATCATGCAAAATGGTAGCTCTATAAGAGATGATGTATTCAAAATGTTTGAATACCTACCTGAACCAATGTTTTTTAAGAGTCTAGATGGATGTAGACATGATGAGTGTCATTATTCTACTGTCTATACTCTAGTAATTCATGAAGCTTCGTAATATTCATATTGTATGAATTTAATGAAGCATGTATAAATGTTGAAATACTCTTACATTGAATTCTTTTGAATTTAACATAAGAGATCCTTAGTCTTAAGCAATGGTTGTTTATAGATAAAGGGAGCGCAGTGGAAGCATGGGCTGGACCCAAGTGAGAAGGATAGTCAAAGAGTTGACTGTACTTCTGTGACTTCCATATGACATCCAAAGAGTTGGATGGATGCCAATATTGCAATAAGTTGATATGTTGATAGTATGACTATCAAGTCTGTCTAGAATCCTTAGAGAAGGACTCAGATAGAACATCAGAATAATCTACATAAATCATTGATATTGACTTGCTTATTAAATAAGATAAAGTCTTGTGATTGTATCTCAATCTTCTACAACACTTGCAATGGGTTTCATATGTTTTAGAAAACTAGAAAATTTGATCTTAAGGCTTATAGTCATCCACATAGATATTGATGCAATTGTTGCAACAATCTCTATTGGATTGAAAGGCTTCATAATTTCAGTGGGAGAGTCCTTAGTCTTAGAGAATGTCTCTATGACCTAGATATTAGAATACACTCATTGTTTATTTCTAAATGTTGGAAATAAACACAAATTCTGTAATAAATCTATCATAAAGAGTTATGATGGAGATATTTCAGATAGTAATCTAAAATCTAGTGGACTCCACTAAATTAGAAAATTAATGAATGGTTCATTACCATTTCCAATACTAAAATTAAACCTTAAAAGATCAATAGGAGGATAAAGATCATTTAATAGTGATCTGACATCAAGCCTTGGACATTTGTCTGTTGATTTGATCAATAGACTAGTGAGAGATGAAACTTTAGATTGCCTAAAGGTTCAAATCTTACATACTTGTGAATATTGTATTCAAAAAGTAAGAATGTCCAATACACCCTTCCTTGGGAAAGGTGTAAGATGTCAAGGTATTCAGGATCTCATACATATTGATGTATGCGGATCATCTATATCATAATAAACATTATGGATATGTGATATCTGTTGATGATTATGTATGATATGAGATTTCTTCTCTTCACCTAAGAAACCTTTTGAAATATTCAAAGATTTCATAATTTTGATTTGGAACCAAAGTTTGAAGGAAGATAAAATGAATTTGATCTAATCTAGGTAGTGATGAATCCACATTTCATCATCTTTATTCTATCATTTTGGCATCAAAAACCCTAGCAAATGCTTGTAAATAGCATTAAATCCATCATCTTAGCATTCATGCATGAGCATCTAAATAGTGTATAAAATTCTGTAATTAAAACCAAAATTATAGAATAAATAAAAGAAAAGAAAAAGAATAAAATATTGTAAATATTTTATGACCCAAAACCCCAAGACCTAGGCATCTTGATGAATAGGTCGACAAGGAATAAAGTAGGGGGAGATAAGGGTCAAAATACAATAAAAACCCCTTCTATTTAATTCATTCTTTATTCATTTTGGGACCTATTTTTGGTTACACTTTTTATACCTCAAATAAAAAACTTTGTACATGAAAGTTGTAGATAATTTAATAAAGAAAAATACAAAATTGATTTCACTGAAAAATAATGTACAGATAAAAAGTTATGGTCTGCATAAGATTCCAAAACTCCAACTTCCCAGACCTGTATCTTGCAAATAAAATCTAGAAATGTACCAAACTCACCTTTAATTGTATATAGCATAAAATAATCTATTTAATGGAGGTAGTTTCGTATTTTTCGGAGTTACGGTTTGAAAGTTGAGTTTTGGACCCTCCTTGTATACGTGTACTGATTAAAATATTCCATTTATTATTTATTCATTATTTTGATAATTTTATATTTTTATAATTTTGTAAATATTACTTATAATAATTATGTACATTAAAACAGGAATAAAAACCCAAATAAAACTCAAAATAAAAATATATGTATATAAAATACACAGGTATTATACCTATATACATACCTATACATTACCTACTTATATTTTATTTAAAATACAAAACACATCAGAAAAATAAAATAAAAATATTTCTAAGTGTATAAAAGTATTATATAAATTTATAAAATAATAAATAGAATTAGAGAAATTAAAAATACCAAAATAAAAATAAAAGAATAAAATATATAAGTATTATACCTATAAGGGGTGTAAAAGTAAACTTATAAAAATATACCTCATAAAATTAATTAAAAATCATAATAAAATACTACATAAAATAACAAATATTTTTTATTTAATAATCATAATTTAATTCGGCCTTTTTCTATTTTTAAATGAATTAATAAAAGTTTTAATCAGGGTTTTTCCTGGTTGGTCCACGTGGACCAACCAGGCGCAAACCCTAGTTGACCCTGGTCAACTAGGTGTCCTAGACCCCTGTGGACTCTGACATCCTCGTTTTTGCTCCGCCTTTGCGGATTTTTCGAGGCCAGGTCTTTCATCTTCTGAGGATACATCCTTCTGCAACATTGATCTTTGATCATCTCTCTTGCTCGCCCAGATATTTACCTGGGCTGCCGTGCGCTGAATCAACCACCACGCCTTGGTCTTCCCCCTCATCCGTCAACCCAATAAAAGGGCACCTCTGACTTCAATTCAAAAATGGAACCCCATTTTCGTCCTGATTTCTTCCCTTCTCGCTCGCGTCTGAGTCCTGGAGGTGACAGCTTGAGGACCAGACCTTCAAGGAGGCGAGGCATCGTGGATTGAGGGCGTTCCATTGACCTCAGGCCACCCACCGTCGAGGTACTCTTCACCTCGGGCCCCAGTCCCTTGAGGTAGTTATTTCCCCTTAGTTTTTCTTGCATTCTTCTCGCCTTAGTTCTAGGATAAAAAACCCTCTCAAAACTATCTCGATTCATCGATCCATTCGCAACTCCACATCCATCGCCGGAGCGCTCCTCCAGCCGCGACCTTCACGTCACCTCCACCGTTCGCCCACCACCGCGGGGCCGAGGCAATTTTCCCTCGGCCCTTTCACGTCATTTCCCTACAGGTCCGGAGCCAAATCGCACACCTGGGAGCCCTTTTTGGACACGCCGGAGATACCTGGAGGTTTTGAGCTCCGCCGCCGTCGCAGGCGAGAACCATCACCCCTCCGACCACTTTGAAGCTCCCAGCACCTGGAGATTTCCTGCAGGAAGCGATCGGGGCCCATTTGAGGTCTGAACACCGACGAAGGAGGACGGGGAAGGTCGCGGAAGTTCGCCGTCGCCGGCCTTCTTCCGCGTTCTTCCTCCCGACCTTACAGCCGTCCGATCAAGCGAGCCCCCCAGATTCCACGTCGACCGTCAGATCATCAGAGCCAGTCCACTGTTGGATCTCATCTGAGATCTAATCTCAGACGTCGAAGCAGAACCGTCATCGCGCGTGCAGGGCGCGACACGTGTCAAGTTAACGGCCCACAACCGTTCGATCGCCCTTGCAAGGAGATTTTGCAAGTATACCCCTCGCGCTTTTGCAATTTTATTTCAGTCCATGAACTTTAAATAGTAGTTTAAATATTTTGTAAAATATATATCTAGATCCTCAGACTTTAGGAATTTGCAGATGGGTCCTCTGCCACGTCACCTCACGTGACTTGTTCACGTGAGGGGTGGGTATTTTGCATCGAGGCCCTTGGTCCTTTGGTTATTTCGTTTCAGTACCAGGAGTTATAGTTTAAGTGTTAAACTTTTTGGGAAAATTGCATGTGAGCCCCCGGAGGTTGTTGAAATTACTTTAGGGTCCCTGCTAGGAGCGTGCAAGTCACGCGCCCTGGTGGGTATTTTGCGCCGACACCCTTGCGGGTTTGAACATTTGTATTTGGTCCATAAATTTGAATATCAAGTGTTATATTTTGTGGAAAATTGCTTGTATGCCCCTGGACTTTTGTGTATTTGCATATATACCCCTGCCAGGCTGTGATATTTTTACTTGCTTGCTCTATTTATTTCATACATCATTGTAGTCCCAAAAATTCCATAAAAATCAACTTAAGCTCTTGTTAACTTGCTCTTGCACACATATTTTTAGTTTTTATTTTTGTTGCATTTTCATATTTATTAAAAATAAAAAACATGCAATTTTCTTACTGTTTGCATTAGAAAACCCATAGAAATTATAAAAACGTTTTGAAAAATTCCAAAAAATTATATTTTGTGTGTTTTGTCCTCTACTAGTGTCAATCCAAAAACCACTAAAAATTGCAAAAAAATCCTAAAAATTAGAAAACCTTAGAAATCTTTATAAAAATCTAGAAAATCATAGAAAAATCATAAAAATACAAACTCAGTTGCTGTGTCTTCCTTGTTTCATTGTCTATATTTTAAAATTAATTTGAGGAATTTTAGTTAATGTTTAGTATTTTTCAAACTCATTTTAATTTCGACCAGCAAGTATATTCACTGTTTACCCATTTTTATAAATACTCTACCCCTCTCTTTCCCTATATTATATAAATATCCATATATTGAAAAAGGAAATATAAAAATATAAAATCTAAAAAGAAAATACAAAATTAGTAAAAAGAAAATAAAAATACAAAATTAAAAATTAAAAAAATATAAAAATTAAAAACCCACAAAAATATTTGCATTGCATAGTGTAGACAACACCTCACTTTCACACACACACATCTGTTTGATCTACCCTGTTTGCTCCCTGTGTTTGAACTCTCTACGTACTTGCTTGCTATACACCATTTATGTAGAGTTAAAAATAAATTTTAACTTTACATTGCTTGATTATATAGTGTGGGTTAATTGTTGATTAAATACGAGGTTCATTTTGTAGTGGTCAACACACCGACTGTTGACTCACCTTGTGAGTCAATACGACCGCTCGTGAATCTCGTGTTTATCAAATGGCGTCGTTGCCGGGGAGAAACAACGAGTAGTTCATATTTCTGCTTGATTGTGTTTGTTGTCTTCATTATTGCTTGCTCTTTTATCTCTTTTGTTTTGATATATATTGTTGAGCTTTTCTGACAATCTCTTTGTCTTCTTGCGAGGGACCGCGGAGCGAGGTGGATCGCCTAGGGGATCCGGAGCAACCAAGTGAAGCAGAGCCGGCTTTTCTTAAGACAAGTCGGCAGGAGAGAGCAGGAGGAGTGAGAGAGTGCTTAGATTAGTTTGCATCTTTATTTTGTGAGAGAGAGATTTATTAATTTGTAATAATATAGGACTTGGACACTTGAACTTCCGGGCCCAATTTCCGGGTGTTTGTTCACCCGGGGGCTCACCACGGATTTTGACGAGTTTTCCACCGCTATCATTTTCCGGTTTTGATTTCATTTTCCCTTTCTTTTGTGGATTGAGTCCTTAGTTCTAGGCTTTTGCTTGATCGATTAGATTAGGTCCAAACACACTAATAACCTTTGCATGCACCTATAGATCGAATTTGGACTTAGTTTAATTAAACAGTTAACTCATCTTCTTAGATCCGCCGCGCCGCGAGCCCTCCCCATCAAGCGCTACTCCTGAACTCGATGTGTCGAGAAGAGGAGGGGGGGGGGTCTAGATCGGACTCTTAGGATCGAGGATTGGTGATTAGCTTGTGGTTCTTAACGCTAGCAGTTGCCTATCTTAGGACCATTTCCGCATTGCATACCAGCATGTAGATTAGGTTTATAAATTTCTGTTTTGCATCCCGCATGGAGAGAGCTGGGATTCGCTGTAAGTCTTCTTACTTTGCATCCATCATTTAGGCACAAAGGTGAGATTTCCATCTTTGTGTCGACTTGCATGGATTTTCCGACTCTATTCTCCCTCTATTTTTGGACAAAGTAGGATCAAGAAAATACAAAAACCGTTAGGTGCTTGTTTGAATCTACTCAAAAGATGCGATAACACCAAAAAAATTAAAAAAAGGGACTGCTAAGAAAACTTTGACCTAAATAAAACTTGTAACTGGATTCATTGTTTGGGGAGAGTAACACCCTCACTTGTCTTCAGGTTGCATGGGAAGGTCTCCTTTCAAGTGAGTTGAGTGCTTCGTAAGGATTAGAGCCAAAATCCCAGCTTGTGGCTGCCTTGTGTATCGCTTGGATTTCCGAAGTATTGGCACTTCTATTGAACGTGGACGAGTAGGGCTTGGTCAACATTGGTGACTCTCTATTGTGTAGAGCATCGACCTTGTCCGAAGTATCGAGCCTAGGCCACGCCTTCACAGGGGTGTCTGTCTCATCGTCTCGCGTCCGAGTAGGTTCTTGCACGCTCATGGGTGATTTTGTTGCGAGCGAGTTCTGAAGTATCGGTTTCGCCTATTGACTTCCTTTCTCTATTTCTTTGGCTGAGTAGGGATCCAGGAAGGGTTACAAGGACCTCAAAAAGCGCAAGCTACAGGTTACACAGGAGGAGGACAAGTACGGGATACTCTTCCGGCAATACTCTCTCTCCTCTAGGCGTAGCGCTCTAAGGACTCGTGATAAGATAAATTCCTGAATTAAAGCTAAAACTGACAAGATAAGAGCCGAACCTTCACGGCTTCATGTGTTGAGTTGGTGAACTTACCCCTGTTTTATGTTTGATTGTTAGTTATCTTTAGGTCAAGATCAAAAACACAACACAATAGTAGGCAATTTTGTTCCTTTCGCCCTTCTTCTGCTGCATTCACCTTGCTCTTCCCAATAATCAAGATGATGGGACGGAGGTCTCTTAGGCCGACCTTGTCGGCAACGCTATCCAGCACTCCTCCTCATTCATCTAGGACAACCTCGGAGAGTCCGCTCTCTTAGCCTGAGTTCACTTCCACCCTGTTCCCCCTCGACCACCCTTCTCATTTCCCTTCCATCAGTCCAAGAATCTCAGAATTTAGTGCGTCGCAGAGCTCAGAACATTTGACGGCACCTGAGATGGGTTCTTTTGCTTTTTCAGAGAACCCAGACATGGCAGACAGAGGAGAGCACCCAGATGACCATGATCACCCTCCTTTCTTATTTGATCAAGAGGCCATCAACAATTCCTTACTAGCATCCTTGGAGACAATGCAGAGGCAGATCTGCGATCAGGGAACCTTCATGGCTGATCTCATGCGAGAGATAGCACAGATGAGAGAAAACCGACCTGGGGGCGGTGGCGGTGGTAGAGGAGGAGATGGACCTGATGCAGGAGGAGGTGATCCTGATGCTGAGAGGTCGTCGCAGACCATCATGCGAGAATTACACAATCCAGCAGCTTCCCTCACTCACCGATGGATCCGACTTCCGCATATCCATGGAGATTTCAAGCTTCGGCCCCATAACCATTCAGCTTCTACCCAAATTCCATGGGTTGCCGACTGAAGAGCCACACCTCCACCTCCAAGAATTTGAAATGATATGCAACATGATCCATGATCGGATGATGATTGAGGACACGATCAAGATGATCGCCTTCCCTTTCTCTTTGGTTGACAAAGCCGCATACTGGCTCTAACACTTAGGGAGATTCATCGACACTTGGGCAGATCTCCGGACCGCGTATCTGAAGAAGTACTACCCTCTCGGCCGGACCAATGCAGCTAGAGCCATGATCAGCAACTTCGTCATGGTCCCGAATGAACAATTCCATGAAGCCTGGGATCGATTCAGAGAGCTCATCGACCGGTGTCCACATCACGATATCTCCAAGCCCAATCTAGTTCAGAGCTTCTTTTGTGGGCTGACACCGGAGCTGCAGGGGCTTGTCAACACCTCTTGCGGTGGGTCCTATTTTTCCAAGGGTGAGGACGACGTTTGGGCCATTTATGAAGGCATGGAAGAGAACTCAACCGTCATGGCCCAAGCCCGTGTTTACACACAACAGAAACCCCCGCAAGGAGCGGGATCATTCCAGAGGATCGCCCGCATCGATGCCGGTCCCAACACTTCGTCGGCAACCACAGCCCAAGCAGAATCAGCCGCAGCCGACATGGGCATAATTAGTGAGAAACTAGACCGTCTCGAGATCCTCGAGAAAAAGCAGATGCAAGGCATGGCCCAGATGGACCAAATTGCCAAGACAATGAGTGATCTGAAGATGCAGATTCTTTGCGTTCAGGAGGCATAGACTTCTTCCCAGCAACCTTCCAGATCATGTGCTGATCCGAGCAGTAGCAACGCTTCCCAACCCTCTGTCTCGTATCTCCAGGTCAACCACATCCAGGCAGAGCCGGTCCCGTTGCTACAATACTACCCAGCGCAGCCGCTGTCTCAGGACACTCAGATGGTGGTATATCAGCCGGAGCAGCCACTGGCAGTTCTTCATCCACCCTCCTTTGAGCAGGAACCATTGATGGAAGTCAATGGGATTTGGTACGACCGGTACCCTCAGCCCGGGATTTGTCGTGATCATCTCGGATTCCGTTGGGGCAACGGTGGCTCCTCATCCCAACAGCAGAATCCAGCTCAAGGACAACAGAGCAGCCAACAACCACAATAGCAGCCCCAATATGCCCAGCAACAACAGTACCATCAGGGTCCTCGTCCCGCTTATCAGGGACAACAGTGGAGGCAGCGTCAGCAGCCTCATCAGTCATATCCCCATCCTCCCCAGTACCAGCAGCAGCAGCAACCTCATTTCCCGCAAGGGAACCCATCCGGTTCTCAAGCCCCCTCTTTTGAGAACCCAGCTCTCGATGATCTTGCCCGCTTGCTCTCCGAACAGCGAGCATCCTTCAGGCAAGAAATGGATGAATTCCGGTAGTAGATGAGGGAAATCATCAAAGGCAAGGCCGCCATACCTGCTCAAATTGAACCTAACTCGAACAATATGAAAAGGAAGTCTGAGCAGGTAGAGTTTACAGAGGATACCTCTCCTAGTGACTATTTGAGTGACATATCTTCTTCTTTGTATGATGCTGATTTTGTGACTACTAGAGCGGTAGGATGCCAGCCGGCGGCACCTCATCTGAGCGACAACCACATGCAGAATCCGGGGCGCCAGATGAGCCAAGTAGCGGTGCTGATGCCTCTAATGATGACATTGATGACGGTGGTGCTGAGGCCACCAATGATGGAGATCCAGACGACGGTACTGAGGCCATCGTGAGACTAGATGCAGACGGTGGTGCTGATGCCACCATTTTGGATGCTGAGCCAGAGCGCGGTGCTGATGCTGCGAAGACAGGTGTCGGTGGTGGTATTGAGGCCACCACATCTCCTTTTGTTGAGCTTCCCTCTGTGATGTTACCACCTTTTGTATCCATGGACTGTGGTAACAACAAAAAGAATAAAAATATGAATAAAGGAAAGGTTTTTGTTCACAGTTCGGATCCATATGTGTTGAATGATGATGATTGTATGGATTCTAATCCTTCACAGGCACATGGACCTATTCCTAGTCCTCCCTCAGAGGAGGCCCCCACCATCCCCTTCCCTGAGGCACTCCGCCGGCGAAGGGGAATAAAAGAGAAAATCCTAAAAAAGATCAGTAGGTAGAGTTCAGCAATCAGATGATAGACAGATTCCATATCCAGCTGACTCTACAAGAATCACTCGAGCACATTCCCCTCTTCAAAAAGAACTTGAAAGAGAAGACTACCGTCCGCAGGAAGAGGAGGAACCACAGAGATCAAATCCATGTGCTCACTCATTCCACTTGCTACACTATTCAGAACAAACTGCCAGCCAAGCGACCAGACGTAGGAGCTCCCTATGTCAGATGCGAGATTCAAGAGCAGTAGTTTGATCATACTCTGTTAGACAGCGGCTCTTCAATTAACCTTCTTCCGGCATTACTCGACCAATTCGAGTTTGGTCCTCTTCTTAGGAGCAGGACAATCCTTCAGTTTGCTGATAGGTCGACTAGGAGGCTGAAGGTGTTATTGAAAGACGTGGTCGTTACCATTCAGGGCCTGAAATTCCCCGTGGACTTTGTTGTGTTGGACATGGAGATCCCTGAGTCGGTAACCGATGCCCCCATCATACTCGGACGCCCATTCTTGGCCACAACCAAGGCAGTGACCGATCATGATAGTGGGAAGGTTTGTTTTCGCGTAGAGGGTGAAACCATACAAATAGATACGATCGAGGAAATCAGAGCCAGAGAACTTGAATGCTCGGAGCAGTCCAGCGAAGCCGCACGTATGACAGAGGAAGAGCTAGACATCCACCAGGAGTGTGATTTTGTGATGACCGATGATGAATCCAACTGGACAGATCCTGTAGAACCGACCCTCGCCTTGCCTATAAATTCACTATATCTAAAGCTCATGGCAGTCGAGAGCCGGGAGAGCACACCCCTGGACGAGGATACACCTGAGGCTGACAGTGTTGGGACGAGTGGTGCTGATGATTTCCAATCGTGTTCATCTTCTTCTGATCCCTCGGACTCAGACATTGACTGGGATGATTTCGATGACTATTTACTGTGTCTGATTCCTTCTGAGCCAACAACCATGATAGAGTGCGAGCCAGTGCAGTTTATTGATGATTCCGCAGGCCGCCCTTCGTCAGAGATTAATGCAGAGCGAGAGTTCTCCCATGCAGACCTGGTCGCCTTCACACAGACATATCAGAAGCCAGATCTGCCACCTCCCAGTTGTCCAGAACTAAAGCCTCTGCCGCAGTCGTTGAAGTATAGATTCCTTGCGGGTGAGCCCGATAGGCACCCAGTCATTATCTCAGCAGGTTTGACTGGAGAGCAAGAATCTCGTCTCATGGAGGTTCTTGAAAGAAACCGCAAGGCAATAGGTTGGAGTATAGCTGATCTCCAGGGGATTAGTCCGGCTCTGTGCTCCCACCACATCTATCTTGAGGATGACGCTAGGCCATCACGTGAGTTCCAACGACGGCTGAACCCGAATCTTCGAGATGTGGTCATGAAAGAAATATCAAAGTGGTGGAGCACCGATTTTATCTACCCCATCTCCGACTCCAAATGGGTTAGTCCACTACATGTGGTGCCCAAGAAGACGGGTATCACTACAGTTGTTAACGAGTCTGGAGAGGAGATCGCTACCCGGGTACCCACTTCTTGGAGGGTCTATGTGGACTACATACGATTAAATGAGGCCACCAAGAAGGATCACTTCCCGCTGCCGTTCATTGATTAGATTATCGAGCGGCTAGCTGGGAAGAGTCATTACTGCTTTCTTGACGGGTACTCCGGATAAAATCAAGTGGCCATTGCGCCCGAAGACTAGGAGAAAATGACATTCACCTGTCCGTTTGCGACTTATGCTTTCAGACGGATGCCCTTTGGTCTATGTAACGCTCCGGCGACATTCCAAAGGTGCATGCTGTCCATTTTCTCGGACATGGTGGGTGACTGTTTAGAGGTCTTCATGGATGACTTCTCGGTCTATGGCGACGGGTTCGATGCTTGTCTTGACTGCCTAGACCGTGTGCTTCAGCGCTGCATTGAGGTCAATCTTGTCTTGTCTTGGGAGAAGAGTCACTTCATGTGACTCAAGGGACGGTCCTTGGTCATATCGTCTCCAACAGAGGCATGGAGGTCGATCCGGCCAAGGTGGATATCATCAGAAAACTCAATCCACCGTCCAATTTACGCCAGTTGTGGTCTTTTCTGGGGCATGTCGGTTTCTACCGACGGTTCATTCAGGACTTCAGTCGTATTGCCCGACCTCTTACTGATCTGTTGACGAAAGACACCGAGTTCATTATCAATGATAAGTGTCTTACGTCTTTTGAATCTCTCAAAGATATGGTTGTTTCAGCTCATGTCCTTCAGCCACCTGATTGGTCTCTCCCATTCGAGATCATAACGGATGCTTCAGATTTTGCCGTTGGGGCTGTGCTTGGACAGAGGAGGGATGGTTTATCGTTTGCCATTCACTTCGCCAGCCGGACTTTGGATGCCGCTCAGCAGAACTACACTGTGACTGAGAAAGACATGCTGGCCGTAGTTTTTGCTTTGGATAAGTATCGATCTTATATTCTCGGATCTAGAGTGACAATTTACACTGATCACACCGCCATCTGGTACTTAATGGCCAAGAAGGATGCCAAAGCACGCCTTACCAGATGGATCCATCTGCTCCAGGAATTTGATATTGAGATTAAGGATAATCCTGGAGTTAAAAATGTGGTGGCAGATTATCTCTCCAGATTGGAGAATCTTGAGGAATCTGAGCCCAGCGCACCTATCACAGAGACATTCCCAGATGAGGTGATCTTGGCTATCACCTCGCTCCCGTGGTATGCTGACATTGTGAACTATCTTGTTGCCAAGACGGTCCCACAAGGTTGGCCCAGACAGAAACTCGAGACCTTCCTGGCGAAGGCCAAGTTTTACCATTGGGAGGATCCCGTCCTTTATCATGAAGGAGGGGACAACATTTGGAGGAGGTGCATCCCTCAAGAAGAGCAGCATAGCGTCCTCACATACTGCCACAAGCTTGAGGCAGGAGGACATCATTCTGGAAAAAGGACAGCATAGAAGGTGCTTCAATCTAGCCTATGGTGGCCTACTCTCTTCAAGAATTCTGATGAGTTCATGAAGAGATGTACTGACTGTCAGAAGATGGGAACCTGCGGATAGAGAGACATGATGCCCATGCAACCCATTCACTTTTGTGATGTTTTTGATGCATGGGGGATTGATTTCATGGGCCCATTTCCTAAGAGTCAGGGATTCGAGCATATTTTGCTCGCTGTGGATTATGTCAGCCGATGGGTTGAGGCCATTCCCGTCCGAGCCACAAATGCTAAAACTGTGTGCAAATTTTTGAGGAAAAATATCATTTCACGGTTCGGGGTACCTAGAGTCTTGATTTCAGACAGGGGGTCTCATTTCATTAATGACAAGGTTAGGGCCCTTGCAGACGAGTTCGGCATTGACCATCGAGTTGCCACACCATATCACCCTCAGGCTAATGGTCTCGCCGAAGTATCGAACCGGGAGATAAAAACTATCTTGCAGAAAGTTGTCTGCCCAAACCGAAAGAATTGGTCACAGCTTTTGGACTCGATCTTGTGGGCCTATCGGACATCCTTCAAGAATCCATTGGGGACATCTCCCTTTCGTCTCGTCTATGGCAAGCCGTGCCATTTGCCAGTGGAAATCAAGCACAAATCCTTTTGGGCAGTCACTGAGTTACTGTTAGATCCCGAGAGCATAGAAGAATAGAGAAGAGCAGAGTTGGCAGCCTTGGAAGAACTGAGAGACACAACCTTTTCCAACAGCCTACAGTATAAAGGGAAAGTGAAAACATGGCACGATTCCCATATCAGTCGTAAACAGTTTGAGCCAGATTAGAGAGTATGGTTGTTTGATTCCAAGCTGAAATTATTCCCAGGGAAATTACAGAGCAAGTAGAAAGGTCCATATGTGGTCAGGAAGGTACATGACAATGGCAGTATTGACATATCCGAACCGTCATCTTCCTCTACCTTCCGCGTCAATGGTCAACGCCTGAATCTATATCTAGATCATGATCCGCCAACAATTGATGTTGCCCCCATTCTTCTGGTATGAGATGTGTTCTTTGACTCATATCATCTGCATCTCATACATGGTGATCAATTCCATCTTCCGCTGTACAGATCCATCTGTTCATATCACTCTTTCATCTGTTGATTTATCTTCTTCTTTTCTTCTTTTCCTTTTCTATTTTCTTTATCTATCAAAAAGGTGTCGCCCCTTGTTAGCTTTCTGTACTTAGGATGTACTTTGTCCTAAGTATAGGGGGGTTTGCACCATGAGTTCTTTCAGTTTCATTTCGATCCTCTCCATTGTCTCCTCTTCTTGTCTATACTTAGGGATATCTTACCCTAAGTATAGGGGGAGACAATCTGACTACGATCTGTTCATTCCCACCCTTGACCCTCCCTGCGTACAGTCTGCTATACTTAGGATTATTTGATCCTAAGTATAGGGGGGACGGTCAACTTCTCATTGATTCATTTATTCATTCTTTAGACTTGCCTATACTTAGTACGACTTATGTCTTATCTTCTCTTGTCCTCTACTAGTGTCAGTCCAAAAACCACTAAAAATTGCAAAAGAAAAACCTTAAAAATGAGAAAACCCTAAAAATCTTTATAAAAATTTAGAAAATCATAGAAAATTCCAAAAATTGCAAATTCAGTTCTTGTAGGTTCTATATTTTATTATCTTTAGTTGAAAATCAGTTTGGAAAAATTTTGTTGCTGTTTGATATTTTTAAGTTCTATTTTACCTTCGGCGAGTAGTTAATTCCCTGTTTTCATTTATTTTGCCTTTTAAAAATACCAAAAACATTTTAAAAAATACCCAAAAATCACAAAAATAGTAAAAAATCATAAAAATACCAAAAAGATCTTATTTCTGAATTTTTGGCTATTTTTGCATATTTTTATAAATCTTGTAGCACCTCTTTTATTACCTTGTTTATATATTCCAATATTGAAAAAGAATAAAAAATAAAAAATATAAAATTATAAAAATTAGAAAATTAAAAATCAAAATACAAAATTAAAAAAATTTAATTAAAAAATTTTTTAACTTAAAAACCCACAAAAATCTTTGCTTTGCATTAGTGTAGACATCACTTCACACTCACACACACACACATTAAGTTGATCTACCCAGTTTTCTCCCTGTGTTCGAACTCTCTACGTACTTGCTTGCTATACACCATTTATGTGGAGTTAAAAATAAATTTTAACTTCACATTGCTTGCCATTGTTTGATATCTATAGTGTGGGTTAATTGTTGATTAAATACGAGGTTCATTTTGTAGTGGTCGACACACTGACTGTTGACTCGCCTTGTGAGTCAATACGACCGCTCGTGAATTTCTTGTTTATCAGGTAGCAAGTACCTGTTAGATAAATTCAAAGAATACCTTATGGAGATATGAATATCATTTCTATCTCAATCCTCCTAATACACCTTGACTCAATAGAGTTATAAAGAGATACAATTGGATCATGTGTGACATGATTTGATCAATGATGAATTTTAGCATAATTTCCTCTTAGTTTACAGGTATATATGTACTAGAGACTACATTATATATCCTTAATGAGGTTCCATGCAAGTAAGCTGGAATTGAGCACTAGAGAGTGTAGCTTCATTAGGAAAAATAAAGGATGGTATTGGATACCTACTTTACAACCTTGATATTCTTAAAAGATCTCATCTCTGAGAATGTGATTCTTAGAGGATGACTCTCTTGAGAATCAAGATAAAAATGAAGTGTAGGAACTCATTTAATCTTGAGAAGATAATGAAGCTCCTGAAATCGGGAACTAAAAGGATAATTAAAGATGAAATACTAATACTTCTTCAAATGAGTTTAAGGATGTATTCCATGTGTCAGAGAAATCGGACAGTGATCGAACTTCATGTGATGAAGCTTCTGAAGATCATGGCATGGATAGATGGATGTTAGCAATAAAAAAAAGTCTAATGTAGACTTCATATACAAGTGTTGTATATGGACCCTCGAGGATCCACCTATATGGGTGAGACCTGTAAAGGTGTAAATGGATCTTCAAGAGAAAGAGAACCTGATGAGAAGGTAGAGACCTTCAAAGCACGGTTCGTAGCCATGAGCTACACACCAGAAGAGAAGACATTGCTTGCAATGAGAGTTGCTCTTTGGTGACCATGCTTAAAATCACCAGAATATTGCTAACCTTAGCTACACAACTTGACTATTTCATCTTCAAGATGTAAGTTAAGATTGCATTCCTCTATAAATACCTCTATAAGGATACTCACATGAAGTAGCCCCAGGGCTTCATGGTTGAGGAAAGCAAGGTGTGCAAGCTAAGGAATCCATCTATGGATTCAAATAAGCTTTTTGAAGTTGGACCATAAGATTTGATGAGATTATAAATGTTATGATTTCAGATAGAATCTTGATGAGCCATAAAAAGCTTAGTGGGAGTGCCATTGTGTTCATCATACTAAATGTAGATGATATCCTAATCATTTAAAATGATATAAGGATAATAATAAGTGTTTTATTATCTGGTTGTTCCATAACATGAGATATGATCTCAAGGATACCTCTTAGATCTTAGTTCTGAAGTTGTTCAGAAGCAAAGAGAAGAGGATATTGGGACTGTCACGTTTGTAGTACACCTTGGACATATTCTATTCTTAGAAATTACAAGAAAGGCTTCCATCCCTTAAGATATGGTACTGACCTATCTAAAGGGATATCACCTCAAAGAGTTGAGGAAGTGAATGCTAGAAATGCTTGCACTTGTGCATCGGTTACGAGAAGCTGAGTGTATGCAAGATGTGTACAAAAGCCAGGTGGCTGCCATGTAGTGGGAGTAGTAACTATTACTAATCCTGCTATGGAAATAAAACACTTACTTGCAGTAATAACAAAATCTTCATAGATGACAAGATTTTTGAGATAGTGATCTCAAAGTCTTATCTTCAAAAACTTAAGACTTTATAGATAGAGATCTAAAAGGTCTAAAGTATGGATACCTTAAGAGATAGTGATCTCCAGAAATAAGGGTATTCTGATAAGGATTATGGAAATATTGGTTCTGATAATTGTTAAGCTGTAGTGTCAAGGACACTGTAACTAACAAGACTGAGTATTAGTTGCATAAGATGCAACATTCACATTAGATGCAAGCACTGTTACTGGGGATATGCAAGTGTCGTAAAAGAACTTGGCGTAGTCTCGCGGGAACAGAGTGATGGATCAACTTACCTAGCTATTTTCTAAATAGGCTATGATTGTCACATAAGTGTGGGTTTAAATGATTAGCCCATTAATGGCTCTTTGCGCTAGTGGGAGATTGTTGGATATGCGAGCCCACGACGAGCTATTATGCAATAAATGTTATTGCAAATATAATTCCCTGATCTGAAATGAAGAATAAATAGTTTGCATAATAGGTCCCTTTGTACAATTAGGGTTATGTACCATGGCCACTTAATAATCATACAACTGTTGATTCAACTATTGAATCATAGAGCCTGGTGCTTGGATGAACATCTGAAGGGTTAGAATGAGGACTCATCAAGCACCGTCAAATGATTGTTAAGAGATGATCTCCAGCCTGAGTAGGAGATGGCAATCCTTATCTCTAAAGGCTGATATCTGACCGACCTCTTGATGCAGGTCCTCTGCATAGGAATAGAGATTCGGAGCTGTTAGATTAGTTAGGTCAAAGAGTTGACTTAATGAGATTGAGATAACCAAAGTCCTATATCGTATGCTGTCACGATACAGGCATGCATCCTCTGACCGGAGACAGATGTGTTACTATATGTTTGAGTATGTACATTTGGCAGACCAATCGGTTGATGACCTAACCAAGGTCTATACACCGGCGCGCTGGTGTGCATATAAGGGCATATGAGTAATACGATCTCTCAAAGGGATCATAGAGGTTCAGTTACTGAACCAGAATATATGAGCTCACTCATGAGATATTGGGAAGAATCAAATTCCGTGCGCACGGTCGTCTCGCTTTGGAAGCTTGACCGAATTTGTAGGTTTGATATATACTTTTGGAAAGTATATGATCAAGACCTAGGTATGATATATGCTTTTGGAAAGTATATTATCGATACCGACTCCCAATAATCGAATGATAAACTTACTGATAGAACCCTGAAGTAGACAGTATAAAGTTGATCCAATACTTCGGGTTTATTCTGAGTCTTCCAGTATGAAGGATGTACAGGTATTAGGAATACCTGAGGGTTATGTGATCATAAACGATTGTATAACCATGACACTTCCATTCCTAGGGAGTGATGAAACAGGTCTGGATTTTAGTGACTCCTCTCAGTTGAGAAGTAATCTTATCTTGGTCCAATTGTTGGACATTGATCTGAACGTGATTCAGATGCAATGAGAACATTAAATTTACGGTCTTGATTTAATCAAGCATCTATGGGAGGCCCGCGATCTGGATTTGAGATATGATCTCAATATCCAAGTCACTATACGTGGAACAATACAATCGCCATGTCCTTATCTCCAAGTATTCGCGGAGAAAGCGCATTATCCTTGAAAGGGTTCAGGATAATTTCATTATTGATATTATGTATCCGAGCATTGAGAAAATGGATTAAATGTGATTTAATTATCATGAGCAATATGAATTTGATTCATATTATAAAGAGAGTTATCTAAGATAATTGAATGTGATTTAATTATCAAAGATATGAATAATATGAATGTGATTCATATTATTTGGGCACATGAGAATAGAGATCCAAGATGATTAAATGTGATTTAATTATCATGGATATGAATAATGTGGATAGCAATATCCATATTAGTCATATATATTATAAATGTGATTTATAATATATAAGAGAGAGCTATTTGTAATTTACATTTGTTAATTAAATGTTGATGTGAATTGGATTCACATTGGACATTAAATTGAAAATGTAATTTATATTTTATTTTGGGATGTGAATGTGATTCACAAATTTTCAATGGCATGATTGCAATGTTCACAAATAAATTGGATTTATTTTTGTGAAATAATTTGCAACAAAAATTGTTGCAAATATTAGAGAGAATCATGAGATAATGCAATCTCATGTAATATAGAAAGGAGGCTCCCTTCCTAATAAGGAGAGGGGACGACCACCAAGTCCTTATAGAACTCATGGCCGTCCTCTCCCCTTTCTGTAAGGAGGCTTGCCTCCTTCCTATTTCTCCAATGGAGATTGATTTGATATAAATCAAATTATATTTATTATATATTAGATTTTTATTAAATTAATTGTTGTTGGTTTTTTACCAACAAAATCTTAGCCATTGAAAGAAACACAATCAATGAGAGCCATTGGATTTATGTTGACCCATGGATTGAGATCCATGGATCCCAAAACGTTATAAAAGGAGAGGCACCCCTTTGCTCTTCTTTACACAATGCTTGAGAAGCACATCTCTCTCTCTCTACACGTCAGCCCTCTCTCTATCTCCCTCTCATGGCCATCCACCATGGTTGACCTAGAGAGGTTCTTCATCGCCGCATCGTCGTCGTTATGCTGCCCGACTCTTTGCTCGTGGATCTCCATCTCCTTCGGTGTGCCTCGCTCCTAAAGAAGATGTCGGATCTCATGTGTCGAGATCAGGAGATCCGCCACTTCGATTATCAACATGGATTGCGAGAAACACGCGATTCATCCCCGCGCTCGCAAGCGTCTCCTCCGTCAGATCGGACTTGAGACAGGAGGTCTCTTCATTTAGAGACTCGATCGCAACCACGCTTCAAGAGGTAATCCTATTACTTGTTTGTGGTTGAGACGAAACGATCCGAGAAATGTTCCTTGATCATGTGGTCTCGTCGCATGAAAATATTTTAAATTCCGCTGCATAGAACTACTAGTCCGACTAGTCATTCTTCGTCGTATTCGATACGACGCTCACGCTTCCGTGATGCGCTCGAGGATTATACCATATCCTTCAGATAAGAGCCAATAACTCCAATAATATACAATGTACATTTTATACTCGAAATGAAAAGCCAAAACCCAAACTTCATAGACCCATATATTCTCTATAAACTCAAAATGTACCAAAATCACCTTTAATTGTATATAACTTTTAATAAGATATTTAATGAAGGCAGTTTAATCTAATTTAGAGTTAAGATGTAAAAGTTAGGTTTTAGACACCTATTGTACTATACACCTGAATAAAATATGCATTTTTATTTATTCTTTATAATTTTATATGTTTAAAATTTTGTAAATATTAATAATAATATATGTACTTATTTAGAATAAAATAAAATCATAAAGAAAATACTAAAAGAAAATAATATATTAAAATACATAGATGAGTATACAATACTTATACCTATATAATATATCTCTCTCTTTATGTATAACTAATATCAGAATATAAAATAAATATATATTTCTGTGTATTAAATTAATTTATGAATACATAATTTTTGAAAATAAAAAAATAAAATACAAAATACAAAATAAAACATACATAATAAAGGTAAATATACCTATAAAAAATACCCTAAAAAGTAACCCATAATAAATGAACTCATAAAAATTTGAGATTAAAATACTAAAGAAAATAATAAACATTTTTTTTTGATAACTTAAATTTAAATAATTCATTTACTAATTAGTAATGAATTTACAAATAATTCTGGGTCTTCCTTTTCTTGTTTGATCCACGTGGATAAACGAGAGTGCGTTGCCAGTTGACTTGGGTCAACTCCTCTGACCTCTAGCCTAGCCTTGTCAGATCTCATTCGACCCCTTCTTCTTCTTCTTCGATTTTTATATCTCTTTGGAGAGATTCCTTCTCCACTTTTTCTCCTCCATCTAGGCTCTATCACGCTAGATCAACTCATCGAGGATTGTATTGATGCATCGTGATGATCGCCTCGATCTTCCAGACCTGTCGTTATGCTTGTACATATGCTCCACCTCCTCTTCCCCTAATTTTTGAATCCCCTCTTCCTAATTCTTCCCCCCTTTTCGGTGCTTCTGGGTTCGAGCGAGGTGACATCTCATTCAGCCCTTTGGCGCACAGAGGAGTGATGTAGAGGTCAGTTCCATCATTTCTGACGGTTCGACGTAGTGAGGTCCCTATCTCACGATCAGTGCCACACGAGGTTTTAATCCATATTTAGCCTAAAAATCATCATTTTTCTTCCACCTTGACTCTTGCCATCATCTCGTTTCCCGATGATTCTCCTACATCCCAAGCACTTCCATTCACCTAGATCCTTCATGGATTTGGAGATCGACATCCCCAACTCCGTCGTCCACCGAAGATGTCTGCTCGCCACCATCTTTTGTCCATTTCACACAAGAAAACCCCCATGATCTTCATTTTTGTGCGCTTGTTCTCCTTGTGTCAGGTATTAAAGGGATAAGGCCTATCCGGGTCGAATTTTGTCGAGGAAGAGGATAACTGGATCTCTATTCTTCTCCGAGAAGTCAAGATCTCATTGATGGGTCCTGGCCACTTTTGATTGTTCTAGGAGCTACGGACCATCCCCAGGGATGATTCGAGCATCTCAGCAGCCGCTGATACCATCGAAGTCATGCAGAGGAGATGATCGGAGCAGCCTCGTGCATGCATTCTTCACTGTTCTGGCAGATAATCTCAACGATGTCTGATATCGCTCGCATCCTTGTTTTGATATGAACCCTTAGATTAACCCTCTCCGCAACCCTCAGATCTTAGGGGTGATCTAATCCACGTTGTTTGTGCCAAATGGGTATTGCGCAAGGAGAGGCTAACACATGGTAAGTTAAATGTTCAGAACTGTTCACCTGCGTGCGCATTTGGGGGTAATTGCATATTTAGCCCCGACCTTTTTGTATTTTTGGTTTGGTCCTATAATTATTTTATTTAGTTTAAAACTTTATTTGTATTTTCCATGTGAACCCCTGCCTTTGTTTAATATTGTATTTGGGTACGTATCAAATCATCTCATGTACGGTCCCACGTAAGGTAGCCATTTTGTACTCAACCCCTACGGGTTTTGTAATTTCGATTTAGTCCATGAATTTGAATATTAGTTGTAACTTTTTTGGTTATTTGCATATTTATCCCTAACTTTATTTTTAATTGAAAAAATACCCTTTTCAGGTCAACCATTTTTTGTGCTTATATTCATTTTATTAAAAATATCACATGTGCTCTAAAAAATATACAAAAATCGATACTATGCCGACTAGCTTGTACTTTCATACTATATTTTTAGAATTTCATTTTAAGAATTTTACCTATTTTATAAAAAAAGTAGAACATTTTCCCCTATTTAACTTATAAAAAACCAAAAAAGTATTAAATCTTTTTGAAAAAATCTAAAAAATGTAGTTTGTTTATTTTAGTATTTACAACTCTATACAAGAACCCTAAAAATAGAAAAAGACTAAAAATGAAAAAACTCCAAAATCTTTTATAAAAATATAAAAGTCTCCAAAATTCAAAAAATACTTATTTATGTTCTATAATTTTTTATTATATATTATTAACTAAAGATAGTTTTAGAAAATTTTGGATTTCTTTATTATTTTTAAATTCCAAAACAATTTGGCCTATTTATTTAATCCTAGTTTTGGGATAATTTTGACTTTACAAATATATAAAAATTATCAAAAATTCCACAAAAATTACAAGAACAATAGAAATTTTATAAAACAGAAAATTATTTATTTTTTCACATTTGTTCTATTTTTAGTTGTATTTATAAGTCCGTTGTCCTATATTGCATATATTATTATATATATTCATATAATATATATTTAAAAGAAAAAGGAAGTTAAAACTCAGAAAGTACTAAAAATTACAAATTTAAAAATAATAAAAACTATATAAAAGTTAAAATTCAAAAAAAAATTCAAATTAAAAACCCACACAAAAAGATAATAAAAAAGCAAGAAGAAGAACAAATTTTGCGCATTAATTGACCAATCTACCATTTGCTCTCTGTGTTTAACTCTCAATATACTTGCAATACATACATTTTGTAGAGTTATATACAATAAATTTTAACTCCACACATTTATTTACATTGCTATATTTATTTCTGGGTTAATTATTGTTTGAATCAGGGTCTTGTGAGCAGTTGCCTCAACGACACTTTTGTCTTCGCTTTTCAGTGAGGATAATTTTTAAACCCTTGCAAAACCTTCTTTAACAAATGGCGTTGTTGCCGGGAGTCACGCCGTATAGATTGCCTTGTCATTTTCTTCTTCTCTTTTGCCTATATTTTTCATTTATTTATTTTCATTTTTATTTGATATTATTCGTAATTTGTATGACCCTTTCTCTTGTTTGACCTTACTACAAGGGACCACGGATCGAGGGTGGATTTTTAAGAGATTCAGTGATCCCTCGAGACGAGGAGTCAACTTTTTGACTTAGCCGACATGAGAGAGCAGCAAGAGAGAACTTGAGGGAATTTTGAAGACAACTCCATTTGCTTCTTATTTTATTTTATTTGTAATAGTGAGAGAGAGACACTTATATTTTTGTTATTTAGACTTTCTAGTATTTTGACACTTCACGAGGTTTACCGCCAGAGTGATTGTTCACTTGGGGGCCTCGTCATTTTTGTCCTGTTCTCATCACTTTTATGTTTCTTTATTTTTCACTTTTATTTTTATTTGCTTTATGTGATTGAGCCCTAGATTGGGAATTGCTTGTTGATAGACTAAAGTCTAAGGACCTAATTGACTTTCCTATACCTAAGTTCGTGCTTGGATCTAGTTAAATTTAATAGTTAATTATTTGGACTTGAGACCACATGCTGTGAGAAACCCCATACGACACTAGCAGAACCCACTATGGTGGGCACCGAGAGGTTTCCAAGACCGGACCCTTAGACTCTTTTCTAGATATTCGACTCTTGTTCTTAACGATAATAGCAATTACTATTCTAAGGTGATTTCATTGGTTGCATTGTCTATAGATAGGTTTCAATTGTGCTTAGCATCCTTGCATGAATAGAGCTAGAGGCAAGTTGAGCATTTCTACTTAGCATCCATCATTGATTTCACCTCGCATTGATTTTCCGCTCTCTCCCTCTGATTTTGACCACATCGAATCTAAAATGAATTAATACCATGTTAGGTTCATGCATTTTCATTTAAAATATAAAAAATGATAACTAGTAAACTTGAGACTGCTAAGTATACTTGACCCTAAAATCAAAAAGAAAAATTCTTGTCTTGTGGAGAGTAACTCCCACATTGTATTCACATTTTATTTTCCACATACGCACTAAGGATCAGTGCCCCAATCCCCGTCCTACCTACGTAATTGTACAACTTTGTGAAATTCACCTATCTCTAAAATTGAAAAGATAAAAAGATTGAACCTTCACGGTCCTCATTGTATTGAGTTGGTGAATTGAGGGGTTTGTTTTGTATATATTTGTTTGTGATTGTTTGTGTGTATACTCAATCCTATATGTACATTTGCACCTTTTTCTCACATATCTTGATTTGACCTTCATGTTATCCTGATCATTTCCTTTTGTTTCAGAGATGGCTGACTGGAGTGATTTTAATCCAGACTTTGCGATCCCTCATACCCTCCAGCCAATCCACATCCATTTTTCCACGAGGACTTTGCTCCTGATTTTCTTTTCGTACACATCCATCTCATTCACAATGTGAGGCATCATATTCTTTTCCACCACCACCACCCTCACATTTACCACCATTCCACTTACTCGAGACTGACTTGTTGGACTCACCTTTCATGGAGTCCACTATTGAGCACTTGAACCAGATGATGGAGCAAAGTATTGATGACCTCACCAGTATTAATAAGAGCCACAACGTCACTTAACCATTTGATGATATGGATTCATTTGAGGATACCCTTTAGAGCTCACAATCGCTAAAAATACATAAAATGAGAAAAAACAAAAAATACAAAAAGATTTTGAGAGACACACAATCAAGTAATCTTGTGAGGAGAAGGAACACCTGCCAGATCTTTTGACCACGCAAACAGTCACCACAGTTCCCACCTTTAACCCAAGGATGACACTGTACAAACTGCTCTTAGTCATCCTTGTGTAGATTATGATTCTGATCTCCCCCTTCTATACAGGAGATCCAAAATCTTAAAAAATGTTCACTAGACCTGAGGGCATGGCAACTATTCATGATATTATTAAGGCCCCACTTCTCCATGTCATGACCCAATTATCTGCTCCCAAATCCAAGAAGAGAAAGTGAAGGAGCAGATATGAGTGACACATTCTGACCAGAGCCACTGCCCATGCCATCACCAACCATCCAGACACTAGGAAAGGGAACATTGTTACACCTCTTGTGAGTTGCACCATCTCTGACTATACATGTGACCACATTGTCCTTGATGACAGTGCTTCGATTAATATAATACCTTTCTCGTTGGTACAATCTCTACACTCATGGACTCTCAAGAAAACTAGGATGATTTGTTAATTTGGTGATGGATCAATAAAGAGGCTGAGTGGTATTCTAGAGAACGATGTTATTCATATTCATGGCATGAGCTTCATTGTTGACTTTGTCGTATTGCACATAAAGACCTCTACCCCTATAGAGCATCCTCCAACCATCCTAGGATGACCTTTTTTCAACTCTGCGAGAGCTGTTATTGAATATGGATCTTGAGAGATTCGCTTTCATTCTAATTGAGGTAGCAATGTGTTGATCATTGTATCCACTAACCAGAGACCCTCATCTGATGAGAGTGTGCTTTTGTTAAGAGACCCCGAGGGCTATGACCTTGATGTTGATATAAGATAGGTTTACTTGTTGATGGATGAGACTGAGACCCGAGAATTCCTCTTCAGGGAGGAAGACTCGGAAAGCATAGACCTTGTAGTTCCCCCTTCTGGTGAGTGGTGATGCATTGATGACATCCACGATATCTACACTATAGATACTTTAGAGTAGAGGGCAAACTTAGTAGAGACTATAGAGGTCAAATTTGTCCCTACTTCTTTCATCAAGGAATTCTGGCCTTTTGATTGTGACCTAGCGGAGACTTCCCAGGTCAAGCATGACCACACTACTTCCACTAACCAGTTCATGCCTTTTCACTTTGAGATTGATGAGGATCTTCATCAGGTCGATCCTGATCGATTTGTGTCTGGTAATGAGCCTGGTATTGACCTGCACCTTGTTAGATCCATTCCTCAATGGTTATACAAGAAGGTCCGCTTTCTACCTTATTGATCTTTGTATATCCACCTCCTTGTATATCCATTTTTATTTTATTTCTTTCCCTCTACCATTTTTGGTCATCCACCTCATTCCGTATGTTTTACCTTGCTTAGGATGTACTTTGTCCTAAGTATATGGGAGTGATCTTTCTTCTTTTCTTCTTTTCATTTTCATTTTCTTTTTCTTCTAAAAAGGTGTCACCCCTTCTTCATTGTTATACTTAGGACGTACTTTGTCCTAAGTATAGGGGGGTTTATACCACGAATATTCATTCTTCGTTCTGTTTCATCACTCTTGTTGTTGCCTATACTTAGTGATCTTTTACCCTAAGTATAGGGGGAATGATGCGTATATTCTGTCCCTGTATATTTCCTTTTTATTTGGTTTCTTTTTATGATCACCTACCTTATCTCCTTTCCAGTAGATATTTCTGCCTATACTTAGGGATATCTATCCCTAAGTATAAGGGGAGACAGACTGAGTTGTGATTTGTTTATTCCCACCCTTGACCCTCCCTACTTGTAGAATACAATTTGCTATACTTGCATTAGTTCGTCCTAAGTATAGAAGTAACGATCTACTTCTCATTCAATTATTCTTTCATTCTTTGTTCGTTTATTGTAGTATAGGATTTTCTATAATTAGTACGACTTATGCCTTCTCTTTTTCTCTTTGATCCATGAGGACATAGCTCAAGCTAAGTATAGGGGTTCGTATATACTTTAGTCATAATTCATACTTTTGTATTTTTAATAATTATGGTTAGAATACAATTAATTACATATTTATATAAAAATCACTAAATTATTTATATTTACTGATTAATAAATCATGTTAAAATGTTTTTTTTTGCAAAATATTTGAAAAAAATTTGAAATACTTTTGAAAAATATTTTGAAAAATTTTAGAAATGTTTTGTTAAATATTTTCAACCGTTGTAAAAATGTTTTATTTGTAAAAAAATATTTTCTTTGTTTGAAATAAAAATATTTTGAAAATCTACTTGCAAATGGTTTGTAAAATGGTTGCAAACAATAGTTTGAAAAATCTATATATACTGTTTGAAAAATCTTTGCAAAATGGTTTTCAAATTTTATAAAATCTTTGTAAAAATTATTTATCAAATTAGTTTGCAAAATTAAGTTTTCGAAATGTTTGCAAAAATCTTTTCAATTTTTTTGAGAACTATACACACCATCAAACAAAGAAATATTCTTTACAAACCTTATACATATTTGTAAATTCCTAAAACCCTAACTCTTGTAAATAATAAGAAAACACTCCCACGTAAATATCTATACCTATTTCTTTTCCAAAAGCTTTTGTTTTGAAAAATCCCTAATTTTTTCAAAATAAAAAAATCCCAAAACATTTGCAAAATCTTTTAAAAATTGCATAAAAATTTGCAAAACCTTTTCAAAAATCCATTAGAAGTTCAAAATTTAAAAAATTGCATCACAAAATTTTTTTATGCATTGTGTATAACATTTACATTTTTCGGGCTGAGTTTGATAATTGACAGCCTAAGTAAATTCGAAGATTGGAGCATGGTTGGACCTTAAACCTAATTAATCACAGGAACTTTATAGGATCTGGAATTAAGATACTTCATGTCTATTAGACCTAATTCGTTGAGATCACGAGACTTGGTTCAATATCATCTTGACTGCCTAAGTAGAATACCTCAGAGAAAATGCACGACTCTTGTTGATAATGTCCTAGCTTGTACACTCGCACCTTACACTTTGCTCACCTTAGTTGAAGTGGTAGAGGGCTGGATTTACCAACATGAGACACCAAGCAAATGTAAACATCAGAAGTCACGCATTTGTGGCGATTGTACCCCAACCCGATCTAGTAGCAAAGAGGTCTAAAGACATAAGTTTTGGTTTGCAATAAAGCTTCAAAAGAGGGATAGTCTACTGTCTCAAGAGGAAAAAAATCCATGTGTATATAGTACTAAAAATTGAAAAATAAAAAACTTCAAAAAAGTGGACATGCCTTATTGAAAATAAAATGCCTATCGAAGTGTATATATTTGTATAGTCAATAAGCAAGCTTGAGATTGAAAGTCTTATGTATGTGATCCTGTAGCTGGATGACTTGGATACACTGGTCAAGCATCCTTGGATAGGTATCTACATTGTATACCATCCATTCTTCTCTCTACCTCCTCTTCTTGAGTTGGTTGTACTTGAACTTACAAGGATATACCCCGCTTCTCGAGAAAAAGAGTTATTGGATTGGGGAATTAGGGTCACCATGTTCGAGAAGACTAACTTTTATCGCTTTAGTCGAGGAGAGACACATTTCACACACACCATCCAAGATAGATTCATGGTCATAAGGGTTTGCGTATGAGGTCATACGCTTTGACCTAGCTATTGAGGAGACTTGAACATAGTTTTGTGATTCTCGAAGGCTATTGTGTTTCAAATCTGTTTACCAAAAGATTCCAACCATACCTAAAATCCAAAGGTCCAACTTAAGCTTCAAACTTTGATTTTGTAAAGATAAGTTTAAAAATTAAAATCAATCACTACAACAAAATTGAGCTATGTTATTTCCAAAATATGTCACTAAATTAGCCGTTGTTGTTTATTTATATATATAATGGCGATATTATTCGTTGCGAAATGATTTTTCATACTTGAAATTAGAGATGAATATCATATATGTTGTTATATAATTAGTAATGTCCACATAGTGATGCTTATCCGTTGCTCTTTTTCAAACTTCTAATTAATCGTCGCTGAATTTTGAACTAAAAAATAACAACGATTAGTTGATATTTTGAAAATAGCAACGGATGAGCATCACTATATGGATCGTTGCTAATGATATTACGACAGATATATTATTCTTCGCTAATTTGAAGTATGAAACTCATTTTGCAACGAATAAATATTAACGTTAATATATTTAACAATAGCTAATTTAGTGACAAATTTTGGAAAAAAAACGTCACTATAGCTCAATTTTGTTGTAGCGAATCAAAGTTCCTTTTTTCCTTTTATTTATGTTTATTTTTTACACTTATCGCATAAGTGTTTGCTAGGGACTACCAAAGGCAAGTATATGGGAGATGATGAATTTCCATTTCATAACATTTATTTTTTCATTTTGGCCTTTAAACCCTAGCTAAATGCATGTACATATCATTAGTTTTCATAAATTAACATTCATACTTTACTGTATAAATATTGTATAAAATATATTATTTAAAGCTAAAATAAAATAATAAAGAAAAGAAAAGGAAATAAATTGACAAAGGTATTTTAGGACCCTAATCCTCGAGACCTAGTCATCTTGATGACTGGGTCGATAGGGAATAAAGTATGGGGAGATAAGGGTCAAAAATACAATAAAAACCCTAATTTTGATGCTCCAATATTGCATTTTGAGACCTATTTTATTCTTTATTATTTACACCTCAAATAAACTTTGTCCATGTAAGTTGTTTATAAAAATACATAGAAAAATACAAAATTGATTTCACATAAAAATAATATACAATGTACATTTTATACTCAAAATAAAAATCCAAATTTCGAACTTCCCAGACCCATATCTTAACCATATAAACTCAAAATGTATCAAAATTACCTTAATTGTACACATGTTTTAATAAGCTACTTAATGAAGGTGGTTTCATTTAATTTGGAATTAAGATGTAAAAGTTAGGTTTATGACCCTTATTGTACTATATACCTGAAAAAATTATTCAGTTTTATTTATTCTCTATAATTTTCATAATTTTATAATTTTCTAATTTTGTAAATAATATTTATAGTATATGTATATTTTTATAATAGAATAAAGCCATAAATAAAATAGTATAAATACAAGACACAAAATAAAAATAAAACATACATAATATAGGTGTACTGGAAGTCCATTCCTCCATGTCTATCATTATCTTGGGCAACTAACGTAGTCTTATTCATAATAACTTGACTTTCCTCATTTGTCATGCATTTGTAAATCCATTTTGTTTCACTTATCGAGATATTTTTCGATTTAGGTACCAATTATGTACGTCATTTCTAGTGAATTGACTTACCTCTTCTTGCATTGAAATTATCCATGATTCATATCAGTAAATTTCAAGTTCCAATATATATGAAACAATTTCATCAATGTTCCACAAAGTCCTACGCAACATTTCTTGTGCCAAAAGGGCATACATGTATTCCATGTGGTACCCATACTTTGCAATTCGTAGCTAAGCCAAGTTTTCCTAACCTGTAATCACAAACATCAAATCTCACATGCATTTATAAACCTTGAACATACACATTGTTCTTTATCAAACAACGACATCATAATATATATATATATATATATATATATATATATATATATATATATATATATATATATATATATATATATATATATGGACCCCTTCAAATGAGGTGGGGTCTCACCAAAATTGTGGTGAGCCATCAATCAGATCCATTGGATCTCAATTTTATGGTTGCTTAAAGAATCTAATACAAAAGGGTATTTTTGTCATCAGAGCTCATTAAATTCGAATCCATTTAATGATATCAAATTACTATTTTAGTATCGTCTATATGTAGCATCCTCGTTAATACATGCATTAATTAACTTCCATTAACATTCTTAGCGAACTGGATATTTTTGCATATATTTGTAAATTCAAACGTGATATATGTATAATTTATATTACGATTTACGAGTTGGCAATTACATTTATTTACATTACCATTCAATAGTTCTGAAGTAAAATATGTGTTTTCCTTTGTAAATTTGCAATTTCTAGTGTAAAAAATGAATTCATAATTGTAATATATCATTTGTTTTAAATGATATTTGGCGCTTTGTAAAAATTAATTACGTAATTGTTTTGTAGATCTTTGTAAATTTTCCATGTCCTTTTGTAAAATTCAAGCACTATTTGTAAGTCTTTTTAAGTAAATGTCATAAGCACATATTCATCATATGGATCTTTGTAACTGTCCCGCTTTCCTTTATAATTTTTATGCGTTACTTTGTAAAAGTTTCTGACCGCTTTGTAATATTTATGTAGAATTTTGCAACAAAAAATAAATTGTTATAAATTGATAGATGTAAAAAATGATAGTTAAAAAATCCGAGATTTGTAACAATCATTCTAAGATTTGTAAAAAAAACAAAGATTTGTAAAAATAAAACAAATTAAACTGAAGATCCATCCGCCTCCCACATGACGTCCTCCCTCTTGGCGTCTGCGATTCGTTATCCACCTTCATCTCCAAATGCGCACACCTTCCCCCTCCATTTACACGCACAACCACCTCCACATGTTACCACCTCCATGCACCACACCACATCCGTGCTCAATCATTGTTTTCATGTGTCGCAACCTGCATGCAGTGCTACTTCCATGCACCTTCGTGACACACACCGTCATTACGGTGCAATGCCTCCGCCTCCACGCGCCACAATTGATTTGAAGACATGCACCTCCGAAGCCTTCGTCACCACCACACATCATTGTCGACTCTATGAACTTCTTTCTATATGCATCATCACTGTCATGCACCTCTGAAGCCTCTACTTGCGTACGCCCGATCCCTCTCCACGCAACGTTGTTGCCCTATTGCCTGCACGAATAAGAATTAGGTTTGAAAATATGAAATGCAATTGATCGATATAATGTGGGTTGGCACATTCTATATTTATAATGTGACAAAAAGACAAAAATATGTTTTCATGCATTAAAAAAATCGTTAATCTATCATTAATTACAATCACGTGATAAAAAATAGAAGGATGAAATTAAGGGCTCACTACAATATTGGTGAGACCCCGTCTCATTTGACGTTTTTCCTATATATATATATATATATATATATATATATATCATGCATATTTGCACCAGCATGGGAAGAACCTCTGCCTTTTAAGAATTAATGGAGAATAGAGATCATAATAAAATTGGTCTAAGACAAAAAATAATGTGATATTTATTGTCATATATTTTCTAGTTAAATATATAATAAAGATTATCATTCATTAGTTTATTCTTAAAATTTGCAATGTATATATCATATTCATTTCTATATTCCTAGCAATGAATTGTATAGTAGAAATTAACTGTTGACTTATTCTTATATTTATTGTTAAATTTAGCAATGATTAATACAAAAATTAATGGATATGTCTATGATAAATCATCAGTGTATGAACCTTTAGCGATGAATGTGAAATTCATGGCTAATTATAAAAACACAAGATATTTTTTCAACAAATGTTATTTTTGTTTGTGGGTGTGCATCTACCATCAAGCATCCATGTACATCTTCGAACATGGTTCGAGGGTAGTAACAAATCAAAACATTGGGTCTTAAGAGCATCATTTTTTTGGAGAAAAAGGTCGCATTCCATCATTCTAAGTAAAGATGTAGAAGTATCAGAGTTCACAAAAACCACCACAACAAACAACACATAGCCTGGATGCCCAGTAATTAATACATCTGGGTAAAATCATCTAGAGGGGGGAACAAAAAGTATGTAGAGAAACAAAAATAGTGTTCTTGAATAATAAAATAAAATGTAGCTTCAATGTGATGACAACAAAACAACCAACACTAAAGGATTCTAATAGCCCATTGAAGAGAATGAACGACGATCCAAACGCCTGCTCTTGGAGGGCATGTGGTGTCCGATAAGTCAGATTTGGCAATCATTGTATCGGTCATTCTTGTAGTAATCGGATCTCAATCAACCAATTCAGACAAACAATAAACTCACAATGTATGATAATTCAATGCGAAGGTGTGAGTCAAAATTTTTTTATTCTAACTCTACAAAATGTGTGTATAAATTTATAGGTGTAGAGTGTCGAACCACAGAGAGTAATGGGTATAGGATATTTATTATTTATTTATAAAAATAAATAATAAATGTTATTTATTTATTTATTTTTTTATTTTTGTGGATTTTTAATTATATATGATTTTTATGTAATTTTTGTTTTGATTTTTTTTATGTTTCAATTTTAAAATTTTATTTTCTTTTTGGATTTGTAAATTTTTAGTTCCATTTTTGTGTTTTTAATGATATGTAAATATATATATATATATCTATAGTAATAATAATAGTAGTAGATAGAGTAATATACTGTATAATAAATTTATATAAAATATAGAAAATACAAACAAGAACTGTTTTTATGGTTTTAAATATAATTATATGTATTTATAACTGACCATAATTATTATTATAAGTATACAAGTAAATATAAGTATGTATACTAGATATAGGTTTTAAATTTTAAAATATACTTTTATATACTCAAAATTTAGAAAATAAAATGTTATTTTAATATTTTTCTCTATTTTTATGACTTTTATTATAATTTTTGTTATTTTTAGGTATTTTTAAGTTGTTTAATATACAAAATAAGTAGGTATAATAAATAGGCCTAATTGTTTTGGTTTTAAAAAGAGATAATAAGGTTAAAAATTCCCAAAACTATATAATATATACTATATAATCGAAATAAAATTAAGAAATAGAAACATATATTTTTGGATTTTCATCGAAAATTTCTAATTTCTTAAGATTTTAAGGTTTTCAATTTTAAGGTTTTCATTTATATTTTCTGTGATTTTTTGTCTGGAGTTATATTATATAGTAATATATAAGATATAATTTTAGAACTTTTTAAGATAGGTTTTATGTTTTTTGTATTTTTATATCTAAACAAGGACTAAATAGCTCCAAATCTAATTTTAATAAATAGGAAAATGCCAGCGAATGTTAAACAAAAATATGGACGAATATCAACATAATATAAAGCAATCACAATAATTTTCCCAAATAAACGAGGCATAGGACCTACTTTATAAAAACAATAAAATAAATTACAATGGTAGAAGGGCATTTATGCAATGAAAAGATATTAAAGGCACCTTCATGTAAAATACCTAGAAATTTTACACTAATATTGAAAATAATATAATAAAACTAAATATAGGAAGCTGGGAGGGCTTCCTTGCAAATTATCCTACCTTACATATTCCTCTACATGAGGCAACCTAGCACGAACAAGATGCAATTCACAATAAATCCAGGGGTTCTATGCAATTTGTACATGAGTTTTAAAACTAAACTTAATATTTACATGAATAAATAGAAAATACAAAAGAGCAAAGGTGATGAATATCCATTTCATCACCTTTATTATTTTATTTTAGCCTTAAATCCCTAGCTAAATGCATGAATATATCATTAATTTGTCAAAAGAAACATTCTATAAATTGTATAGAATACTGTACAAAATATTGCAAACTTACTTCATGTAATTCCAAAATAAAAGAATAAAGGAAGAAAAGAAGATGAAATTAAGTGTCAAAGACACTGAGTGACCCTAGACACCGAGACCCAGTCATCATGTTAACTTGGTCGACAAGGAATAAAGTTGGATAAAGTAGGGGGAAATATGGCAAAGAAACTGTACAAAAAATACATAGAAAATCACACACAAAATCCTAATTTAATTACCCAAAAATTTCTCTTCGGGACCCATTTTATTTTATTATTTTTGCACTACAAATAATAAAGCCCTCAACATGAATATTGTAGATAAAAATATAAAGAAAAATACGAAATTGCATTTACAGAAAAATAATGCACAGTGTGACCGGGACACACAAGATAAAAAGCCAAATAAAAAACTTCACAGACGTGTATCTTCCCCATATTACATTAAAATTGATCAAAATTACCTTTAATTGTATGTAATAAGCTCTTTAATGATGGTGGTTTCATTCAATTTGGAGTTAAGATGAAAATATTAGGTTTTGGGCCACCATTGTGCAATATACATGTATATTATTAAATATATTTATTTTTAATAAATTTTCAATTTCATATATTTTATAGAATTACAAATATTATTTGAAACACATATCCATAATAAAAATGGAATAAAACCATTAAAGTAAAATTCAAATAAATCAATTACTTTAATATATAGATGAAATATACATATATATACATATAAAGAATATATGTACATAATTATTAAATGTACAAATAAACTCATAAAAATATAATAAAAATACATAAATATGTACTTAAATAAATTAAAAATATATACACATTTGTAAATGTTAATAAAATATATAATACACATTAAAAATCAAATACCCCATATACATGTATATTTACCTATTAATATACATGTAAATAGTAACATGTGATAAAACACCTCAAAAAATTAAATAAGAATATGTATAAAATATGATGTAAAATTAGAAATATTTTTTTTGTAATCTAGAATTAATTAGTCCATTTACTATTATTTGTTGATTTTTACAAATGATTTCTACCTCCATTTTTCCTAGTTGGTCCACGTGGATGAACCAGAGCCCTCTGATAGTTGACACCGGGTCAAGTGTCCTTATTTGCCCCTTTGACCTATCTCAGAGTCAAATGAACCCCTTCTCCCAATTTCTACTCAACCTCCACTCCACCCTACCCCTCGAGCTCTTCACCACTCTGATCGTCACACGACCTACACCGTCACAGACCCATCCTTCTTCACCTACCGCCTCTTCTGTTCGCACGATTTGGCCTCTAATTCCTCCTATCACCAGCCAATAAACTTCAACCATTTCCACCTTTTCGCCCTTCAATAACTCCTAAGAGCATCGTAATCCCTCAGATTATACCACAAGGATGAGCTTGGTGATAGGAGCATCTCCTGCTCTTCTGTAGCGAGGAGGAGGCTCACCGGAGCTTGATCCATACACCACTAGAATCCCTCTCCGCCCGGTTCGTCCTCTATGGTTACCCGACCAAATCAAGCCTCCTGTTAGTTCTTTCTGAGTAAATCTCACATCCTCTTTTCATTTTATGACTTTCATTTCATAGTTAATCGTGTACTTTAGCTTTAATTGTAGAGCCCTAAATCGATGTGGAGCTTGAGATCCAGATTGAATTTGTTGTCTTTCTCCCATATCTCTGCCTCACTTCCACCCTACTCTATTCCTACATGCATTCTCTACCTTTTACCCCCTTTGCCATCCTAGATCTCGCTCATATCAGGTGAATCAAAGCTCCATCTTCACCACTCACTGGAGTTGCACCTCCATTCCACCCCATGGAGTTGCACCTCCATTCCACCCCATGCTCACTTCATCTTCAAGGAACGGCCGAGGGGGAAGCCTACGTACCTCCTAAATTTTTGGTGCAAGAAAGAGCAACCGAGAGCACCTTTAGACCCAATTGAATCATTTGGGAAGAGTTCCAGGTGATCAGGACCTTCCAGAGAAACCATGGCTCCCTCGAGGTCGGATGAACCTTCCTGCATGCGTGGAGGAGTCCCATCATTGTCCAGCCGCAATTGGAACAAAGCTTGTCGGAGGACGGAGCAATAAAGTGACGAAGGTTAGGCCAACGAAGTTCTTCACCATTATTGCAGCCCACTTGCTTCCCCATGGATGAATCTCGTGGACCATATCTAAATATGGGCAATCCACTTTAGTCGAAGCAGTACGCAATCTGGAGTTAAGGAGCAGCACACGTGACGTGTTGGTGATGGCTCGATCAGTGGGCGTAAGTGGTGAAATTTTCAATTAAAACTTCCACCCTTTTTGTATTTCACAAATAGTATTGTAAATGCTTTTTAACATTCAAAAAGTTGTGGAAAATTACAAGGAAGCCCATGTATTTATTACTAAGTGTAAGTAGGTCCAATGCTAGCTCAGCTCACATGGACCCCATGTGAGCTAGGTAATTAGCACTTGCATACCTTTGGCTTTGTTTATTTCTAATTAATATATAGAAATCAACTTTTGGTTTAATAATTCTAGTGTTTTGGCACATGGCCCCTTGCATTTATTTCTAATGGCAAAAATGCCCCTACCAGCTTAATTATTTTTACGCATGATTGCCTATTTTCCATAAGTATCTCTATGCTCCAAAAATAATGAAAAATAGGATTATATGCTTGATGATATGCTTGATCACACAATGTAATTTATTTTGCATTTCATCTACATTTTATAATTATTAAAATTTCAAAAGAGCACATTTAATCCCTGTTTGACTTGAAAAATAAAAAATATAAAACCATAATTAAAAATTCCAAAAAAATTACCTTTTCTTTAGTATATTATTTTATAACTTCAGACTAAAAATCACAAAATAACAAAAGAAAAACCTAAAAATCGAAACCCTTGGTAAGCCTAAAAAATTGCAAAATATTTGTGAAAATTTAAAAAATTAGTTTTCTGTCCTATATTTTTTCCTGACTATATACTAAAACTAGTTTTGAGAAAATTGGACTTTATTTAGTATTTTTAACTATCAAAACAACTCAATATATTTAAAAATTCTGTGATTTTATATATTTGGACTTTAAAAATACCTAAAAAAATTAGCAAAATTTACTAAAAAATAACAAAAAAATCAGAAAATTTAATAAACAAATATATATTTTTTTGTAAATTTTGATTATACATATGTACCCATATTTATCTCTATAATACCCTATACTGTATTATACCCTTATATGTTATTCTATATAATTAATATTATTAGTAATTATTATAAATACCTTATATATTTTAAATACCCTTATGAAAAATAAAAAGGATTGTTCTTTATGTATTTTTATGATTTTTATGCGATTATTATATATATTATATTAGATACTATCTTTATTATACATATTACACACATATATTCTTATATTTATACCTTTATTGTATATGAAAAGAAAAGAAAGCAAAAATAAGAAAAATATAAAAATAAAATGAAAATTATAAAATTACAAGAAAATAATTATATAGAATATAATATAAAAATATATTTATTAAATTAAAACCCAAAAAAACATTAAAATAATAAGTGAGCGAATATTGTACTAATATACCTATATTAATTATTCGTTATTTATTTATAATTAATATATATGTTACACTGACTTGTTCCCTGTGTTCGACACCCTACATGTTTGTCCACTATACACTTTCATTGTAAGGTTATAATAAATTATTATCCATATACATTTAATTTTATTGCTTTATTTTTATATTATAGGTTTATTGTTGAATTTAGTCGGATATCTTTGGGAGCTATCAACATAACGATTGTTGATCACACCTTGTGTGGACCACAAGACTGTTCCTGGGGCCGAGGATCAACGATGTGTAGCATTTAGTTGTACATTACACTACTTAGTCTATTTTATTTCTACTATTTATTTTTGATATTATTTGATGGTTCTGACCACTTGTTTCTTTGTTTATCTTTCTTGCAAGGGATTGCATGGTGAAGGTCGCTTCTTAGGAGGTGGATGCACCCGAGATGCGAGGAGGTTGGTTCTTCCACTTGTGAGCCAATCAGGAGAGAGAGAGCAGAAAAGAGGAGCAAAGAGAGGAGGACAGGAGCAGACAATAACATAACTTTTAAATTTTTATTTTGTAAGGAGAGATTGTATTTTGTAAATTATTTATAATAATTTGGACTTAGAATCTCCACACTTCGTAATGTTCACTGCCCCGGTGTCTGTTCACCTAGGGGCCTCATCACGCTTTTTGTCTTTTATCGCTTTTATTTTATTTTGTTTCACATTTTTTGAGCTTTCCGACTTTATTTTTCTTTGTTTCTATGATTGAGCCCCTAGATTTAGGATTGTTTGACTCGGTAAGCTAGGTCCAAAGCCCTAATAGAAGCATGCATCTATAGTCTCTTATGCTTGGATCTAATAAAAATTAATTGTTAATTACTTGATTTTGTATCCGAGAGCCGTGAGAGACTCCATATGATGCTTGCATGACCCATTGTGGTGGGCACCTAGGAGTCTCAAAGACGGGGCATTTGGAGCTATTTTTGAGTGATTAACATTTGGTTATTCCTAATAATAACAATTCTTGTTTAAGATGCTTTATCTCTTGCATACCGTACATGTAGTATAAGTTTGTATATTTTATTTTGCATCCCGCATGGAGAGAGCTGGGAAGCATTATATGTCTCCTTACTTTGATGCATCATTTGATAGAGTGACATTTCGACTCTAGTATCCACTTGCATTTCTTTTTTTCCTTCTCCCCATGTGTTTATATCACTTTGGTTTAAAGGAAAAATACCAAAATCTGTTAAGGGGTTTACTCTGAAAAATACTCAAAAAATTGAAAATAAAAAAAGTAAAACAAGAGGACTGCTAAGAAAATTTTGACCTTAATAAAAATCGTAATGGACATCATTGTTTTGGGTTCATAAAGCCCTCCTTGTTCTCAGGTACATTCAAGATTGAGTGAGGTGCGCTCCCCTAAGGATTATAGCCAAAAACTGATCTCTGGTAATCTTGATTATCGCCTAGGTTGGCAAAGTATATGTGCTTCTATCGTACGTAGGCAAGCAGGGACTTGTAGACAACAGTGTTCCCTCCTTGTGTAGAGCATCCTACTTTGGAGATGGCTTAGTTCTCTTTTTATTTCTACATTACAATGCTTAGTTCTCTTTTTATTTCTATTCTTTATTTTTATAATTATTTGATTGTTTTGACCACTTGTTTCTTTGTTAATCTTTCTTGTGAGGGATTGCATGGCGAAGGTCGCTTATTAGCAGGTGGATGCACTCGAGCAGCGATGAGGTTGTCTCTTCTAGTTGTGAGCCAACTAGGATAGAGAAGGAGATAGAAGTAGAGAGATGAGGAGATGAGCATACAATAGTATAACTTTTTATTTTTATGTTGTGAGGAGAGATTATATTTTACTTTTGTAAATTAATTTGTAATAATTTGAACTTAGACTCTCCACACTTCATAAGGTCCATTGCCCCGATATCTATTTACCTAAGGACCTCGTCGCGATTTTTTGTGTTTTATCGCTTTTATTTTATTTTGTTTCACGTGTTTTGAGCTTTCCACCTTTATTTTTCTTCGTTTCTATGATTAAGCCCCCTAGATCTAGGATTATTTGACTTGGTAAGCTAGGTCCAAAGTCCTAATGGAAGCATGCATCTATAGTCTCTTACGCTTGGATCTAGTCAAAAATCAATTATTAATTACTTGATTTTGGAACCACAAACTGTGACATACTCCATATGGTGCTTGTAGGGTTCATTGTGGTGGGCACCGAGGAGTCTCCAATATCAGACATTTGGAGCTATTTTTAAATGATTAGCATTTGGTTCTTCCTGATAATAACAATTCTTGTTCAAGGCACTTTATCTCTACATACCGCACATGTCGTATAAGTTTGTATATTTTGTTTTGCATCCCGCATGGAGAGAGCAGAGAAGCATTATAAGTCTCCTTACTTTGCAAGCATCACTCGATAGAGTGAGATTTCCACTCTAATACCCACTTGCATTTCTTTTTTGCGCCCTGTGTGTTTATATAACTTTGGTTTAAACTAAAAATATAAAAAAATGTTAAGCATTTTGCTCTGAAAAATACTCAAAAAATAGAAAATAAAAAGTAAAACAAGGGGGATGCTAATAAAACTTAATAAAAATCAATTAGACACATTGTTTGGGGTTCATAAAGTTCTCATTGTTCTCAGGTACATTCCAGATTGTGTGAGTGTGACCCCCTAAGGATTAGAACCAAAAACCCGATATGTGGTAGACTTGATTACGGACTAGGTTGGCAAAGCATTGGCACTTCTATCGTACGTAGGCGAGTAGGGCCTTGTAGACGATAGTGTTTCCTCCTTGTATAGAGAATCCTACTTGGTTTAAAGTACTTAGCACATGCAAAGCCCTCATGGGGGGTGTCTGTCTCATTATCCTATGGTCGAGTACCTCGCTTGCGAGGGAAAGTATTAGTTTCACCTATTGGCTTCCTATCTCTATTTCCTTAGCTGAGTAGCCACCTAGGCACAAGATCAAGAACCCCAAAGAGCGTAGATCACATGATACAAAGAAGGTAGAAGAAGTACAAGGTACTTTCCCAGCAGTACACGTACTCCTATAGGGAGAGTGATAATAAAGACTTGTTATAAGATCTTGTCTGCAAAATAAAAATAAAATTGAAAAGAGAAAAATAGACAAATTTACAACTTCACTTGTGTCGAGTTAGTGAACCAAAATTTTTTTAGTGTTTTTTTATTTTCTTTAAGTTCAATGATTAGTCCAACACATTTGTGCCTTTTTTACTATCATCTATTTTATTCCTCATTTGACCCTCACTCACTTTGATGCTTCTACTGTTTCGCACTCCCTTTATTCCTTATTTGGAACCATATCCTTCATCCATTATCGATCTCCCTCTTCATCTTTGAGATGACGACTCATGTATGGCTTAGTCGGGGCTCCGTTGACGCCAACATCAATTCCATGTGCTCACCTTCTCTAATAATTCAGGACGATTCCTGAGAACCCAATTCGAACTCTGTTAACTAATCTCAAGACTCTCCGCCTTCTTCAATAATTTAAGATCACTCTTGTCCTGAACTCTGTCCATTTTAGATGTCAGTTGATTTCATTCGTTATACATCACCATCCTTAATGAAGTTATGTGTTGACTTAACATAAAAAAATTCTCTACATCTAGTGCTTCAATATAGACAGATTCTTTCAGATTCAGAGATAGTTATAGAGATGGCTCCAACTGGGAAAGGAAAGGGACTACAATACCGACCACAGCCACAATCGTCGCAAGTCTTGCCTAACCAGAATACAACGAATGCCTAGCTTCTCTCCTCCATTCAGGTGATACAACAATAGCTCACTGATTAGGCATTGGCCCAGGTCACCATATAGGACATGTTAAATTATCTGAGGAGGAGAGAGAATTCTAGAGGAGTAGGAGAAGAGGAAGAGAGAGCAAGTGGATGCTTTGGAGGCGCTGCAAATGATGCCCGAGCAAGGAGGACCAAGCCCACGCTTAAGGATACCTATAACCCATGAGCGGGCAAATGATCGAGTGGATCTTAATCCATGTGGTCCATGCACACTTCGAGTTAAAGCCTCAACTCATGGTGTTTCTTCCCACCTTCCACAGAAACACAAATGAGGAACCTTACATCCATCTGCAATAGTAAGCCATCATCTGTGTGACAACTCACTACCCTAACATACCATTAGGAGTAGTAAAAATGACCGACTTTCCGTTCCGACTTTAGGACAAGGAGCTTCATTGGATCAACCATCTAGGGAAAGACGTCACCACCTATGAAGTTAGCCTTTCTACACAAGTTCTACCCTCTCAATCGGTTGAATCCGATGCGTGCATGCATTGCCAACTTCATCCAACCCACTCACAAAACCATTCACGAGGCTCGAGATAGGTTTACATATCTACAATAGAAGTGTCCATATCAGGATATTCCTTGGACCAGCATGGTCCAACGCTTCTTTGGGGACTTAAATTCAGATCCAAAAGCTTGTAGACCCTGCATGTAGCATCTCACATTTCAATAAGGATGAGGACATTGTCTGTCGAGAAAATGGCTGAAGGAGAGGCCTCCTTATCATCATCCTGTGCATATCAATGCCAACCACACAATCTTCAGAAGCCAGTTCATATGGTAGCATCTCACGAGCCGGATAATAGCTCCAACTTAAGCATCATAGGGAGCTACCTGTCTAAGGTGGATATTATCAAGAAACAATCATAGGACCTGGAGAATCTTTTTATGATCGAACATAGGATGCACCATCTGGATAAATCAGATCAGATTACTAAGTAGTTGGAGACGTTGGTGAGCACCATTAGTTTCTTCCAGTCGGTATTTGCATTGGCTTCGACTCCTACTGAGACGAAGGAGCCCTCATCACCACAGTCTCCTCAACAGAGTCCATCTCAGACGATGGTCCAGCACATCTACTACGTGTGGGCACTCAAGCCTATATAGCCCCAGCAGCAACAGCTTGTGGTTTACCATCTCGAGCTCTAAATCTCACCGGATCCATGCTCTCCTCCACCACCTCTCATTCAAGAAGTGATTGGCATATGGAGTAACGATGCACAATTGGTCCGTCCTGGCAAATAATAGCATGGCCAATCTGCAGGCAACCTCCCATTCCCTCAACAGTAAGGAGGGAGATTTGTCTAGAACTAGCCTCAATAGCAGCAATCGTCTCCACAATACCATGGCAAATGGAGAAAAATCAATACCAACAACTGCATTACCATCAACACAAACAGAATCACCAGTACTTGGTTGTTCCATATTAGAAGCAACCTCCTCAACACTATCAACACCACCACCCTTCTCCTTAATACCATAATCAGTATTTCTACTCTTAGCCTCCACACCACTCCCAGTATCAGCATTTGACAACATGTTGAACCATCCAAGGCTGCTCCTATGAACCCCTCCTTGGATTTCTTGGCCCAGTTGGTGAAGAGCCTTATTGAAATGAGTCAAAACTAGATGACCTCACCATCGCAAAAACTCCAATTCCGACAAAGTTGAAGGACGAACCCAATAATTTTAGGAAGAAAGAGCAGATGCTTTGTGGTGTTATCTTTGGTCTAATAGATTCAGATTTGCATGATTTGTTTTTATTTAATGATGTCATTTTCAGGAGCGGTAGAACCTTGTAGCCGACTGCCAGTTTGAAGCGTAAGAATAAAGCTTCACCTAATGAATCATCCTCTTCTGCATTAGTTGATCCAACAATTGGGTCGGGTGAGGAAGAAGAAGATGGAGGAGAAGCACCGGTAAGAAAAAAGCTAAAAAATCTATAAAATCAAAATCATCGAAAATATAGTAGCAACAACCGAAGCACCACTGTGCTAGCCATGGAGGAGACCACACCTTCAACCACCCCAATGCCAATCGATGGAGCCCTACTTGCAGATTTAGGGTATCCACCTCTCTTGGATGACCATGCTCCCTTTAGTCATCCACTTGTACAGCCTGATGTGGGCATTGATTTTGATGTAAATAAGAACAATATTTTTTATTTTAGTTATGTAAATATTTCATTTCCATACGCTTTGAGAAAGTCCAAAAAAATAGAAATTTAAAAACTTCCTTGTCTGACCCTAATGTGGTCGAAGTTATTCAGAATCTTGTTCTTGAGATGCCCCTACTTAAGACCATCAAGTACATGCCAACCATCAAGAAAGGTTTGAAAGAATCATGTACTTCAAAAAGATAGCCGCATTGAGCCAGAGAAAGAAATGTGAAGCATATTCTGACCACGGATATTGTGAACAAAATCAACAATCTTCCAACCAAAAATAAAGACATGGTAGCCCCTATAGTCAGATGCTAGATGTTAGACCATGAATTCTATGGAACACTTGTTAATACTTGATAGTGGATCATCAAACAACATGATGCCTACTTCGCTGCTCAAGGAATTTGGGTTGGGACTGCTCAAATAGATGAGAATGATTCTGCAATTCACATACACTTCAAGCAAGCAGCCTTGAGGAATATTGGAGGATGTCATCGTCACCAGTAAGGGAATGTGTTTCCCTATGAACTTCATTGTGCTTGACATGGACACATCATCTCCTCTTCATCAGACTCCGATAATTCTTGGATGAGCGTTTCTTTCAACAACCGAAGCAGTGGTGGACTATGGAACAACGCAGATCACCTTCCGTTCTAGCAGTGACAAGTTGCCCATCGAGATGATCCAAGTACCAAAACTATTAGAGTCTACATCATACGATAGGGGCCATAGAGAAGCGAATAGAAGACTGCGATTTTCTATCTAAAATCCATGATACATAAATTTTCATGGATGATATCGAGATCCACGAATTCTTCTCCATAAATGAAAGAGTAGACAACTGATGAATCTACAATTATCATTCTTTATTATTGTATTTTAGCTTTATCTGTTAGAAAAACTAAATGTAATTATATGTAAACACAATAAATTAACTTTGTGCATGTCATTGTTAATATCTCATAATTAACACCTATTTGCCAAAAATAAAAGAATAAAGATTAAAGAAAAAAAAGTATGTGTTTAGAATAAATACAGAGTGATCTAAACCCCAAGAGAAGGTCAAAAATTTGACCTGGTTGCAAAGAAATTAGTAGAGAGAGATAGAAAATATTGTATATTATGCATACCTCATTTACATATACAAATAATTATTCATATTTATTTTAATAAAGTATAAAGACATTATATTTTTAAACACTTGAATATAGCCCTAATAATAATATAAAAATAAAATAAAAATCAGAAAATATAAAATAAAATTAAAATAAAATCCACAACTCATTATACAAAAGCCACATGTATATAATACAATACCTATTTACCTTGCAATCTTAATTACTTAATAAAAATCATATAAAAATCATTTATACTCCTTAAATTTTTTTGTAATTAAATAAAATATAAAATAGAAAATATATTTGTGTAAAAATAATAAAATAAAAATACATGTACATAATACAAAGTTATAATATACATGTATATAACACAATCTATTATATATACCCTATTTTATTTTTTGTAAAAATAATTAAAAATCACAGAAAAAGTTTATAAAATAATAAACATCTTTATTTTATACAATTTTTAGTTAAAATCATTTACAATTATTTATTTATTATTATTTTATTTATGTAAATGTTGCACTCTAATTGGTTCACATAAGATCGTTGACCTGAGTCAACCTTCTCCACCCAGCGAGGTCGACTCGATTTCCCACTTTCGGAGTCCATTTCTCCGATTTTTCTTGGTCAGATCTGGCATCCGTTCACCTTGATTCCACCGCCTGGCTGCACTCTTAGGACCCGTGATTCTTGTGGATCCCTAGGCATAGTTGGATATGCTTAGGGTTTTGTGTCCCTCGTCGATCCTTCTAGACCCTTGAGCACACATATATATACTCTCCTCTCTCTCTTGAGCTCCTCAACTCGTACCTCGCCTCTTTCTTCCTCCATATCCACCTCCAGTAGAGTGACAATAGCCCGGAGGATCTTTTGGAACAAAGTTTGGTGGCTTAACGGTCGCAACTCAATTCATGGCCGGAGTCTTCCATTTCGACCAACCTCCCAGGTCCGTCGTAGCTTGATCGAGGCTACAACCTTGTCGTGCGCCTTCCTGACATTGCTAACTCCATCAGGAATCTAAGATATCACCCATATCACTCGCACTTTCCATTTTGCTACGATTTTTCCATTTCTGCCACTGCATGTTCCTCTGCTCCGACCACTGGGTCTGGAGCCCCGCCACTTGCGTCTCGTCGCACAGATCGACACCCCGACTCATCGTCCATTCGCCTACATAGCTTGACCCCCCTTAGGCTCGTTCATCAGAGAGGGATCAAGTTCTGATTTCCTTCCCACATGTACATCGGAAATCGAGTCCCCATTCCCTGTCATTTTTTGAAATATTCCAAGTAATAAAGGGACCGGAGCTACACCCCCAAGTCCATTTCTCATTTGCTGGTATCTTCGTGTGCAACAGAGTGCATCCTGAGCTTCACGTCCTTTAGAAGAGCAGCTCCAGATGGAGCATCCCTGCCATGTACATTGATGAGGCTTGACCTCATCGTTATAATCACTGACAAGCTTTCATTATTTGTGTTTAAAATGCATTATTATCCAAATACAAAGACATTCGAAGGCTTGATTATATATTATAAGATATTCATCTATTAAGGTCTGTAATTTATGGTGACAACTTAAGATTATAGGTACAACCAAAGTCAAATAAACCATTAAAAATTGTTGTACCCTTTCTAAGTTCCTAACGTTGGAAAGCATCCAACGTTTATTATCTTTGCAACCCTCACATGGTCCCTTTTTAATTCTCTCTTTTACATTTAATGAACTTAGGGGCCCCACCATCATCTCTCATGCGAGAAGCCAATCCCATTTATCTATCATTGGTCTTTTTGTTCCCTCATTGACGCAACATCATCATGGTCCAACGGCCTCTGCTATTTCCCATCATGCATCACGCTCCCTCAAACTCATGTGAAAGCAGCAACTGCACACCATCACAACATCGGTTACTACTGTCTTCTCCCATTTTTTTTGCCACATCGACAGTTCTATTCACGTAACTGCTGACGAATGCACATCTATTCCTCAAACGTGGGCTGCATCTTTTGAAACTGCCCTCACGTTTCCAGTAACAACGGCTGAGAGTTATCGGCCTGCCATTAGACTTGTGTTTTCTTCTATAAGAACATCATACCATTCCAATGGAAAAAGGTCGGTTCCCTAATGTATTTCCTCCTCCCTTCACAGGTTCAATAGTAGAGCATTGCTCCTAAGAGGAAGACAGAATACCGGGTAGAGCCAGCCGAGCATCGAGGGGATCTCGCGCACAACGGATTTGAGAAGCCGAGTTCTCTCTAGACCGCGACATCCTCGACATTTCACATTCATTCCAGCCATCGAGCGTTTTCCAACACAAGCACGCGTGGGTGACAACCGCGCGACATCCTTCGCTCGTATACGCCACCGATTTCAGCAAGATGTTTGCACCTTCTTCGCATGTGGAGTGACAGTCCACGTTGCAGTGGCTATCCTTGATTCGGTGACGATATCCAACCCATCTCAGTTTTCATTTGTTGCTTAATTATAGTAGTTGTTCGTGTACGTTGTTTTTGTTGTTAAAGTTGTTCTTTTGTTTCAAGAAGGCTATGGCCACCGTTGTCTTTGCTCATTTTTTTTTTCCTTCGTTGCTGAAAATTAAAAAAAAGTTATTGTGTTTGTTTGTCAAAAAAATCCACTATGTTTTTTTTACAAGTTGTGAATCATCTGAAGTAACCATCTTCCCTTATCGAACTAAGTGATGATCTTTGTGGGATGAAATAGTTGATTCTTTTTATGGTGGTTAACTAGGTGATTAAGTGTGTTGTCTTAAAAAATATAGATTTGCATAGTGTTAAAAAAATCAGAAATTAGAAAACATAAAAAATGTGTGACTTCTAAAAAAAAATTTGCAATAAGTGAATATTTGAAGTTGTGCATTGTCGTTCGTGTTAAGTTTGGATCATTGAAATTTCACCGTGTCCTTGTGGTTCGACCTTGTGCTCATCATTACACAGGTAAAACTTTTAAATTAGTTGATGTTTTAATAGGTTGAATTGCGGTTACAACGATACTAAAATCACTTAATTTCACTCTTTAAAACCGCTAAGAAACCCGTTATTCATTTGGCGCCGTTGCCGGGGATACGGCTTGAATTTTGATTGATTCACTTTTTCTATGCACATATGTTGTTATTACATGTTAGCATCTTGTTCCGGTTGATTGGCTTGCTCTTTTCGTAGGTGACCGCGCACTACGCGGGACGCTCGGGAGATTCTTCTCTCAACTCGAATCTCGAGCCGGTGAGGCGAAGGAGGAAGCAAACCCGTGGACGAGGAGCTTGTTTAATTCTCATCTGAGAGATTCATCCTCTTTAGTTTAGCATTTTTTGTTTTATATTCATTTCGGGCTGAGTTGTGGCCTAGAGACTGGACTTTTATTATTGTAATAATTTTACTAGGTTTCTGCATTGCATTAGATTGCATTAGGTTAATTTCCTTAGTGTAATTTGTTTGTGCTCGATTTTCAAAAATTAAAAATTTGAAAAATTTAAAATCACAAAAAAAAGAGTTCTTTAGAAGTTGCCTGCTAGGAGCATTTAGAATAGGTCTATATTTTCGCGTTGCATTCTTGCACGCAGATTGCTGGTGAAAGGTACGCGATTCTAACCTTCTTGCATGCATCATTCTCCGTGGTCTTCTCCCCCTTGAGAACATTTTTTTTAAAAAGGAAATTCACCTCACTCGATTTGATTGAATATCACTCAAAGCAATTGGACGTAGATATTAAAATCAATTTTTCTAATCAAGTGGTCACATAAGGTTAAAATTGATTAATCTCACCATTGTCTGAATTAATTACTTGTATTTGCACTTGTGGGATTACACACTTGGTTGTTTGTTGCACAACGCACCTTAAGGTCACTAGAGCCAAAAACCCCATCGGTGTGCCTTGTGACTCTCTCAAGGTACATTGGATGACCTGAGGGAAGGACGAGTGTAAACGTTGGATGTTCAACTTCGTGTTTATAAGACTAAAATTGAATAGATAAAGCCACAAAGGGCTTCACCAGTGTGCGTATCAAAGTGACCTTGCTTTGTGTTTTGATTGCATAGAATAGGAGGTGCATGCAAGGGAGACGATCTCTCAATCCTTCTCTTGCTGTTCCTTTAAATTCAAATCCTTTCTTCTCGAGAAGAAGACCCAACTCTTCTCATTCCCTTTCTTCTCTTGACATTCCTCCACTTGCCACATCACTACCTTCTTCACCTCCCTCTTCTCCGACATCACTCAGATCATTCTCTTCTATTCCGCTATCTTCTTCATCTTCCATCATGGCTGAACAAGGTGAAAATCCAGACCCTCTGGCGATCATCATGGCCCAACTTGAAAGAATCAATGATCGTCAAATTCGAATTGAAGCTCAAATGGGCATTGTTGAGGATGAAGAGGAAAACCCTCAACCTATGGAGGAAAGACACAATCCTGCCCAACAAATCTTAGTTCCATGGATCCAGTTGCCTGCTGCGGCACGCCAGATCAATATAAAGTCGTCTATAGTTTCTCTGCTTCCCAAGTTTCATGGGGAGAGTGCCGAGGATCCTTACCAACACATTCATGATTTTCTTGCGGTGTGTGACACCATGCATATTGAAAATAATAATCCAGACCTTGTATATCTTAAGGCATTCCCATTCTCCTTGAAGGACAAGGCGAGAAATTGGCTCCGGAGCTATGGGAAACCAATCACCACATGGGCTGCATTGAATTCAGCCTTCCTTAAGAAGTACTTCCCGATTGGAAAAGCTAATGCACTCCGCTACGCAATCTCCTCCTTTTCAATGCGCCCAAATGAGTCTTTTCACGAGGCTTGGGATAGGTTTCAGGAGCTATTGCGTAAATGCCCAAATAATGACATGGATAGATGGAAATTAGTCCAGATTTTTTATGAGGGCATGCATGAGAATTTTAAGGTGGCTGTGGATAGCACTTGCGGAGGTGGTTTCCTCCTCAAATCAGAAACATTTGTTTGGAAACTGTACGAGGAGATGGCAGAGACTTCATTGAATAAGGCATCCCTTAATCAATATAGCCGCCATAAGAAACCTGTTGAGCAAATCGAAAATGCCCAAACCCGATCGGAAAGTACGGCGATTGACCTCCAACTCATTGCTCAAAAGTTGGATAATTTAGAAATTCTTAACAAGAAGGTTGATGACATGAGTAGGAACATGACCAAAGAAGTGACACAGAATGTCAGTAGGATGTTTGCCATTCCTACACATTTGGACCAAGTTCAGGAACCAGAGCAAGAATTTTGGGTCACAAAACCTACTCCTGATGTCAATGCGGTTGCCATGGGATCGGGGACGTCAGGAAGCACTATGCCCCCCACTTACAATCCTGGATGGCGTAATCATCAAAATTTTGCATGGCGAACTTCAAACCCGCAACAACCTATCCAGGTCAATCAACAAGGTCGATACATGATGACTGGGGAAAATCAAGGGTCTAGATATCTCACGAGGCGAGAAATCAAGTCGCTGAATTGACCACTTAAAGATCCCCAGATCGATCAACAATTAACCCACAGTAAATATATGCAATGAATATCCAAAAATGTGGAGTTAAAATTTATTATAACTCTACATGCAAATGTGTATAGGTATAAGTACAGGTAGAGGTCGAACACTGGGAGGCGAATGGTTGTATGTAATATATCGTTCAATTATTCGATCAATTGTGCATGTCCTTTTATTGTTTTTGTGGGTTTTGGGTTTTGTAATTTTTTTATATTTTTGTTTTTATAATTTTTATTTTGATTTTATATTGTATACTTTTTTTTTCTTTTTATATTATTAATTATATAAATCTATATACTATATATATATATAAAGAGATATATATATTTAAGAAAAGAGAGAGAAGTAATATAGAATATATATATATATATATTTATAAACATAAAAACTTAATATATAGACTTATATTTTTAACTTTTTATTTATTTATTTATTTATTTTTTTTATATTTCTAATTTTTATGTATTTTTCAATTCAAAAATGTCCACAATATAGGACTAAATAAATAGCCGTATATAATTTGGGTTTTAAAAATATCAATCATACCCAAAATTGCCCAAATTAATTTTCACATATTAATAATAATATATAGATAATTATAAAAGAGAGAAATGTATTTTTAGAGTTTTTAAAGAGTTTTGCTAATTTTTGTGTTGCTTTTGGGGTTTTATGATTTTTTTTTAATTTTCTTTTTCATATTTTTAGGGTTTTTCATTTTCTGGACTCAATATATATATAAATATATCATATATCATTTTTTGGAATTTTTTCAAAAACATTTTCTAATTTTTTTTTGTATTTTCTAATTTGAACAGTACAAAAATGGCTTCTTTTTCATTTTTTAAAAATTAGGAAAAATGCAAAAAATGCAAACTAAAATGCTGGCGTGAACAAGCATAGCATGGAGCATCTAACCTAATTTTTTATAAATTTTTAAAAGCCTTCTAGGTATTTTTAATAAATAGATAAAGAGACAAAAACAAAACAGCCTGGCAGGGGTATTTTTGCAAATAAAATAAGTTACAGGGGCATCAGTGCAAATATACCTACTGAAATAAACATTTATTTAAAGTTTCGGCATCAAATTACAATATTCAAAAACCGCCAGGGTCTGCATGCAAAATTTCACGCGCCTCACGTGGGACTGCACGTGAGGCGCAGAAGGACCTAAATGCAAATACTATAAACTCAGGGTCCTTTCTACAAAATTTACATTTTATTTATAACGTGCTAAAATATTTACAGAATTAAAAATTAAATACAAAAAGGCGGGGGATGGTTTTTGCAATTTACCCCCAAAAGAGGCGCTTCATCCGACGGCTGATCTTCATTCACTTGACACGTGGCGCCTCCACGTGCGCCGATGACGGTTCGTCGATGGAGCGCTAGGATTAGATCATCCGAGATGATCCGACGGTCGAGGCGGTGCTCCATCGGACGGCTGGTCTTCAATCTGGGACTTCGTCTTCATCCAACGGCGGAGGAGCTGCGAGGAAGAACAGGGAAGAAGTCTCGCCGAGGCGAGCTTCCTCCGCTCGGATCTCGCTCTCCCGCCGGTCTTCTTCGCTCCTGAAGGTCCAAGAAGCTTCCTGGAGGTATCCTCTAACGTCTGGAGGTCTCGGATCGGCCAGAGGTACACCGGAGCACTGCAACGAGCTCGAAGTAGGGTTACGGCTCCAGGTACCTCCGCCGGCTTGTAAATCGACTCCAGGTGCTCTATTTCGCACCTAACCTGCACAGGAAGAAAGAGTGGCTCGAGGGCGTCTTCCTCGACCAGGGGTTTGAAGCTGTGAGCAAGCGGATGGTGGTGGGCGACGAAGCTCCGGCGAAGGGTGGAGGAGGAGCTCCGATTCGCCAAGACCCGGGGGTCCTGGGTTGAACAAGTGTGTGCAGTTGATGGAGAACTCGAAGGGGATGGAGATGAGGCGATTTAGGCGGTCGAAGACAGATGGGATCACAGTGGGGAAGTCGCCGGAGCTCAGCTCCGGCGAACTTCGAATTTCTGATTTTGGCCTAAGCTAATCATCTAAATGCTAACCTAAGGACTGGAATTAAAAGCTAATACTAAAACCTAACTACTAAGCAAGAAAGAACAGCTCTTATACCTGGGGGCCGCCAGGGAGCAGGGTGGTCGCCGGGGCACCACCGCGTCAAAACTTCCTCCTTCTCCGGCCGCTTCAACTGCTGGGAAAGCTCCTCCTGTCACGAGGGCAACGCCAGGAATCGAATCAAGCACAGAAAGGGGGGTGAAATTGGCCAAATTCGGCGGAGAAGTCGGAGGTTTTTATTTATAGACATTCCAAGAGGCCCCCATTAACCGGCGATTATTAAAGTATCTACACTATGTACAATGGTTCCAAGTGATTGGCGCGAATCTTGGATGATCAGAGAATAATATCCATGAAGGGACTGTGGGTGATTGATCACTGAGCCACGCGGGAAAAAGCCATGAAATCAGGGAAAAGACAGCCCGCGTCACTCAGGCGCCTGGAGGTCAAGTTGACCGGGGTCAACTCGCGGAGGGACCTGATTGGTCCACCTCAGCCGCTAAACGCCAAAACAGGGAGCCTTATTAGAAAATGAATTATTTCATATAGTAAAAGATTTTATTAGATTTTACTTATAAAATAAAAAATGTTTCTAAATTAATGTAGTATTTTTTTATGATTTTTATTTATTTTTTTGAAGTATTTTAGTATGGTTTTATTAAAATAATGTGTATATGTATGTATTTACATGTATGTTTGTGTATTTTATTTTTAATTTGTTTATTTTCTTTTATTATTTTATTGGCTTATTTTATAAATTTATAACTTATTTTTGTGAGTATAAGTATATTTTTATTTTATTTTTATGAGTTTCTTTATATTTTTAAATAAATAGATGTATGTGTATGTATGTATACTTATAGGTATTTTACCTATATATTATATATATTTTATTTATTTAATGAATTTTATTTGTTTTTATTTTGAATTTGTATTTTTAATAAGTTATGTGTAATATATATATTTTTAGAAAAATATAGATGAATAAAATAATTAAAGAATGTTTTCCCTTTTATTTATATACACATGGGTAGCATAGGTATTTTGCCTAGGTATCAGCTAGGCTTATTTTATTTTTGAAATTTCTTTTTGGTTTTCTTTTAATTTCAATATGCACATGAATTATATACATTATTTACAAAATTCTAAAAATATGAATTTATAAAAGTAATGGATATTGAATAAAATGAATATTTTAATCAGGTATTATGTACAAGAAGGGCCAAAAACCTAACTTTCACAGATGGACTCCAAAAATTATGAAACCAATTTTATAAAATAGTTTATGAAATGCTATATACAATTAAAGGTGAGTTTGGTTGATTTGGAGTTTTTATTTGTAAGATATGGGTCTGTGAAGTTGAGATTTTTGCTTTTTATTTTGTGTATAAAATGTACACTGTATATTATTTTCACATAAACTCAATTTTGTATTTTTATTTACATTATTATCTACATCTTTCATGTACAAAAGATTTTAATTTGATGAATAAATAATTCTTTACAAAATAGGTGTCAAAAATGCATAAATAAATGAGGTATTTATTGTATTATTGGCCCTTATCTCCCCCTACTTTATTCCTTGTCGACCAATTCCATGCTGGCCTTGGTCTCGGGGTTAGGGTCATAAAATATTTGCAATATTTTATTCCTTTTTCTTTTCTTCTCTTTATTCTATAATTTTGGCATTAAAAACCTTATTTTATGTATAATTAGTACAACAAATAATAGATGCTAATATGAACAAATTAATGCTATTTACATGCATTTGCTGGGGTTTTTAAGGCCAAAATGATAGAATAAAGGTGATGAAATGGAGATTCATCACCCCCCTATACTTGCCTTTGCTAGTCCCTAGCAAACACTTATGCAATAAGTACAAAAAGAATTAAAGAATAAGAAGAAAAGGAAAAGCAAAAATAAAGAATGTAAAGAATAAATTGAATTGGTCATGATTATTAAACTCATCTGTACAAAATCAAAGTTTGGAGCTCAAGTTAGACCTTGGTGTGAGAATGTGTGTGGAACCTAGTCGGGAACCAAATTTAAAACACAACAGCCTTCGAGAGTCACAGAACTCGGTTCAAATCACCTCAATAGCCGGGTCAGAACTAGCCTACATCATACGCAAACCCTTATGACTATGAAGCTGACTTGTACAGTGTAAGTGATGGTGGCTCTCCCCAACTGAAATGACAAAGGAACTGACTTCTCCAGAATGACAACCCAATGATTCCCTAATCCAGCCCTCTACCGTCAAGGAGCGGGGTATTCCCTTCTAAGTTCAAGTGGCATCCGACTCAAGAGGAGGGGGGGGGGGTAGAGAAAAGAATGGACGGTAGCCAGTGTAGCTACCTATCCTAGGATGCAAGACCAGTGTAGTCAAGTCATCCAGCTGCAGGCTCACATGGTGTAACTTTGATGCTCAAGCTTGCTTATTTTCTATGTACATACTCCGGCAGGCACTTTTATTTTTATTTACAAGCCTGTCCACTTTTTTGGAGTTTTTCATTCATCATTTTTTTTTTTCAACATACTATGTACAGCAGCATTTACATAAGGACTTTTTCCTCTTGAGCCCGAAGACTATCCCTCTTTTGAAGCTTTATTGCAACCCACACTCTCCTGTCATTCGACATCATTGAAACTGGACCAGGTTGGGGTGCACTTCCCTCCCTAGACGAGGACGAATGTTTCCACCCGTGTGCGTCTCAGACTGGCAAATCCAACCCCCTCACCACTCCAACTGAGTTGAGCCAAGTGAAAGGTGCAAGTGTCCAAGTTAGGTCACGGCCGACAAGAGTCATGCGTGTGTTTCGAAAAGTTCTAGTTAGTCCACTGAGGTGACTTGAACCCAGCCCTGCTTTCTCAAAGAATTAAGTCTGAATAGACCTGAAGTACCTTAAACCTAGTTCCCATAAGGTTCCAGTGTAGTTAGGTGCAGTAAGGTCCAACCAAGCTCCAATCTTCGACTTTATTGGACTAGTTCAATCATCAAGCTCAATCAAAGAATATGAATGCTATGCAAATGCTATTTACAAATATGCAAAGAATAATGCAATTTCAAAGAATTTTGAGAACAAAGAGGAGAGTTTTTACACAAAGAATTTTTACGAATAATTTGGTTACTCAAAATAGACAATATGTACAACTATTTACACGGGCGTGCCGCTTTATTTTAATGATTTTTAAAGAATTTAGAATTTAGTTTTTTATTTACAGGTATATATATATACATTTATTAAAGAATATAGTATTTTAGTTATTATATGTGACTATTCCTCAAACTTATTTGACACATATTTTTCAAATAATTTTTGAAAACTATAGTCCAAAATAATTTTTACAAACATTTTTAAAAACATGTTCATACATTTGAAAATCATTTTGCAAAGGTTTTTTAAAACAGTATATATAGATTTTCAAAATCTTTTTGCAACTATTTTTCAAACCATTTGCAAATCATTTTTCAAACATTTTATTTCACACAAAGAAAATAAATCTTTACAAATCACACATTTTTACAAAGGTTGAAAACATGTAACAAAATATTTTCAAAATAGTTTTCAATAAATGTTCACAATACTTTTCACACTATTTTTCAAACATTTTGCAAAAAACGTTTTCACCTGATTTATTAATCAGTATATACGAAAGAATTTGAGGAATAATCCCATCTTTTTATTAAGAGTTTTTAACGAATTTAAAGAATTATTAGCCATATTTATTACGAAAGTACGAGTTATGGCTAAAGTATATACATAGTATATACGACCCCCCTATACTTAGCTTGAGCTATGTCCTCGTAGATCGAAAAGAAAAGAGAAGACATAACTCGTACTGAGTATAGACAAGTCTAAAGAATAAGAATAAGAGACAAAGGAAATAGAAGTTGACCGTTCCCCCTATACTTAGGATCAAATAATCCTAAGTATGGCAGACTGTACACAAAGCAGGGAGGGGCAAGGGTGGGAATAAATAGATCAAAGAATTAACAAATCAGGGCTGCACCCCCCCTATACTTAGGACAAAGTACGTCCTAAGTACAGAAAACTGACACAAAGGGGCGACGCCTTTTATTTAGATACAGAAGATAGAAAAGGAAAAGAAGAAAAGAAGAAAAGGAGAAGAAAAGATATATATACACATCACTCCCCCTATACTTAGGGTGAGATATCCCTAAGTATAGGAAAGAAATGGAGTGACGAAAAATGTGTGAGGAAAGAACAACTCAGTGTGCGCCCCCCTATACTTAGGAAAAGGTACGTCCTAAGTGTAGACACAAAGATATGGCGATAGATCTGGGGCATACAACATGCGGGAGAAAGAATGAACAAGGCACACATATATACAGGCGGTGAAAAACAGTTGAAGTACAGAACGGTGTCTGGTAAGCGACAACCGTGCTTTCGTCGTCGTCTCCCTGTGAGAACGGGGACGCAATCAGAAGGAGAAAAGACACCCTGATATACAGTCAAGTGGGTGTCCGCTACCGGGGACAGTCAGATCAGAAAGTAAAGATATCCGGTCCGGTAGCATGAAGCAGGTGAACGGCTCATATGGTCATCATGGGAGAATATAGCCGATACCGTAAAACCGGGAGGAAGAAAGAGCAGTACAGACTCCTCCGGTCAATCATGGTCTCAGATAGATCAGAAATAAGGCATATGAGAGTGTGTGATGCACGGTGGTGATATAATCTGAAAGTCATAAGAATACACCGAACAACACAACATATGTGGCTCACTCCTGCGAGGGTCCTCAAGGTGAGCAAAATCAGAGAATAATTAGAGTACTCGGCTCCGTGCTCCAACAGACAGGAGACACAACCAGGGAGGAAACCGAGTACAAAGTCAGAAGACCCGGCTTCGTGCTCCACCAACAGGAGACTCCAGAAATGAAGCCGAGTACCTAGAAAATGATGTACTCTCCCGCAGATAACCCTCGGGGAGTAGCACATGCTAGGCAATGAATAATCAGAACAGAAGCTCACCCTTCCGAGGGTCATCAAGGTGAGCGGGCTCAAAGGAGCCTGATCCATCAGACGGATCATAGGAACGGTCTCGGTAGGCGACAGATCGGCTACCAGCAGAAGAGACCGTCAACTTGAGAAAGTGTGGCAGCGTCCCGCAAATAACCCTCGGGGAGCGGGATGCCAACTAGTCATGGGAATAGCAGATATCAGAAGCTCAACCTTGCGAGGACCGTCAAGGGGAGCAGACTCAAAAGGGGTCTAATCAGATGGGTCCCATGATCCGCAGATCGGATAGGCCACTCAGGATGGGATCAAAAGTATTGCATATCAGACGACCCGGCTCCGTGCTCCAACAGAGAGGAGACACAATCAGAAGGTGGGAACCGAGCGTAAAGAGAGTGTCGCAGCCTCCCGCAGATAGTCCTCGGAGAGTACTGCGATCTAGGCAGGGAATAGTCAGAATGTGTCTCTACCTTGCGAGGGTCGTCAAGGAGAGCGGGCTCAAAGGAGCCGGGTCCATCAGACGGACCCCCATATTGGTCTCAGTAGTCGACAGATCAGCTACCAACAGAAGAGACCAATAAGATCTGAAATATGTCATAGTTTCCCACAGATAACCCTCGGGGAGCTATGAACTAAGCATGGAATAATCAGAAAAGTGGAGCTCTGCCTTGCGAGGACCGTCAAGGAGAGCAATCTGACAGTTGGCCTCATGTGCCGACAGATCGGGCACATAGTCACAGAGGGAGGCCAATCAAGCATATCAGCTGACTCGGTTTCGGGTCCCATCAAAATGGCGACCCAAGTAGTGTATGAAACCGCAGTCCTAGAAATTGCCGCATTTTTCCCGCAGATAGTCCTCGAGGACAAATGCGAACTAGATCAATGAAGGTCACGAGAATGCTGGCATAAAATCTCAGGTCCTCGAAATACTATGAATCTATCAACCAACAGGAGGGCATAAGATCAGGGGAGGGAGAAAATCATCAGGCCAATCACAAAACATCCCTCAGGTCAATCCAGTAAGCTGAGATGGCACGAAAAGTAGTCAAGAATTCTCTAAGTGCCATGGTGGATCAAAGAGTCAGGAGATCAAGGACGACTTAATCAGGAAGATGAGAGATCATGTAGGATCCGCACACACTTATCAAGAAATCCAAAGTAGAATAATCCGTTAATCCTCAAAGATCAAGATGGGTGGAACCTCAAATAGATAGATCAATCAATGCTCATGATATCATCATCAACTCATCGCAGCACATCACATCCTTAATCCGGTGTGCGAGAACTAAAATTCCTCAATAATGCATCACACCTATGCTCTATGCATCGGCAAAAATCCTCAAGAAATCCATATACATGTATCAAAGACAAATCCACCAGATCGATCTCAGCAGCCTCAACATCATGGGCCCGGCTTACACAAATAATCTTGTATAAATAATCCTCGATGCGGGCCTCATCAATATGCACAACATTCCTGAAATAAGGGAGAGATGATACGGGGGACACGAGGAAGATGGGTAAGAAAGGTAACACAATGGGGTGGAGAAGCTGATTGAGCGTGCGTGCCAATATCGTAGGTGGTAGAAAGGTGATACAGAGGGTACGAGGAGGGCGGGCGAGAAAGATCGAGACATCGACAAAATTGGGTGTTCCACACAAGGCGGGAACACCGTCAAAATTGCGGTCCGAAGAGGTCTCTCCTCGAACCAGAGAAGATGGGACGATGGATACATAGAAGATGGTGGAGAATGCGGAAAACAAAGGACTTGGCGAAGAATGATTGAGCTCAAGCGCCAATATCATGACTCGATGCGGAATGAAGAGGTCTATTTATAAGAGAGATAGAGAGACTCAAAGATGAAAAATGCATGACTCACACGGACGGGACCGATGACTCTAATAATGAATGCAAAACACAACGGACTCCAAGTCACAATCAATACACAAGGCGACACCCCCAATTCACCTACTCAACACAATGAAGATCGTCAGGTGACGGTCATTTATCTTTTCGATTTTTAGAGTTAGGTGAGATCACAAAAATTGTACAATCACTTAGGAGGCTCTTGATGGGATTTTGGGCTCTACTCCTTAGTGTGTACGTGAGCATTTAAAACGCATACAATGAGGGGGTTGCTCTCCCCAAGACAAGGAATCCATTACGTTTTATTTTTAAGTTCAATAGAGTTAGCAGTCCCGATTTAATTTAAGTTATCACTTTTTTTGGGTATTTTCAATGCACGTGCTTATCGAGGTTCCAATTTCCATTAAGCATCCTAGGTTGGCAAAAACAGAGGGAGAAGATCGGAAAAGCCATGCAAGTCGGAAATCAATGATGCATGCTAAGTAAGAAGACTTACAGTGCTTCCCAGCTCTCTCCATGCGGGATGCAAAACAGAATTTGAAACCTATGCTATATGCAAATGCAAGCCGAAGAAATCGCCCTAGGATAGTAACTGCTATTATCGTGAAGCACCACAAGTCAGTCGCTTATCCTTAACCTAAGAGTCCGGTCTTGGCTCACCCCTCCTCTTCTCGACACACTCGAGTTCAGGAGTAGCGCTTGATGGGGCTCGCTCACGGCACAGTGGTTAAGAGATAAATGAACCAACTGTTTAGATTTGACTAGGTCCAAAACGCACTATAGGTACATGCAAATATATTTAGGGTGTTTGGACCTAATCTATCGACAAGCAACTCCTAAGCTAGGGCTCATTCACACAAAATAATAAAAATAAAAATAAAAAGAAAGAACGTCAAAACCGTCGAGGCCCCCAAGGGAACAATCCCTCGGGCACTGGACCTCGGGAGTCGGAGTGTACCTGTGAGAGTCCTGTATTATTACAAAATTCTAAGTGTCACTCTCTCACATGAATATACATAATAAGATAAAGGAAATAAAATTCATGAAATAGAGACTGTCTTAAAAAATTCTCCTTCATCTGCTATCGATGCTCTCTCCTGTTGGCTTGGCATAGAAGAGCCAACACCGCCTTGCTTGGGTGCATAGGGCCTCCTAGGAGGTCCTCCTTCGCTTAGCGGTCCCTCGCATCAAAGACAAAAGAAAGAGATGGTCAGAGCAGTCAATCAATAATATCAAATAAAAATAAAATAAAAATGACACAAATAAATGAAGGACATGAACAAAGAATCAAATAAAGGAACAAATAAGCACTCAAAATCATGCAAAATCCGTTGCCTCCCCGGCAACGGCGCCATTTGATGACTGGGGAAAATCAAGGGTCTAGATATCTCACGAGGCGAGAAATCAAGTCGCTGAATTGACCACTTAAAGATCCCCAGATCGATCAACAATTAACCCACAGTAAATATATGCAATGAATATCCAAAAATGTGGAGTTAAAATTTATTATAACTCTACATGCAAATGTGTATAGGTATAAGTACAGGTAGAGGTCGAACACTGGGAGGCGAATGGTTGTATGTAATATATCGTTCAATTATTCGATCAATTGTGCATGTCCTTTTATTGTTTTTGTGGGTTTTGGGTTTTGTAATTTTTTTATATTTTTGTTTTTATAATTTTTATTTTGATTTTATATTGTATACTTTTTTTTTCTTTTTATATTATTAATTATATAAATCTATATACTATATATATATATATATATAAAGAGATATATATATTTAAGAAAAGAGAGAGAAGTAATATAGAATATATATATATATATATATTTATAAACATAAAAACTTAATATATAGACTTATATTTTTAACTTTTTTTTTATTTATTTATTTATTTTTTTTTATATTTCTAATTTTTATGTATTTTTCAATTCAAAAATGTCCACAATATAGGACTAAATAAATAGCCGTATATAATTTGGGTTTTAAAAATATCAATCATACCCAAAATTGCCCAAATTAATTTTCACATATTAATAATAATATATAGATAATTATAAAAGAGAGAAATGTATTTTTAGAGTTTTTAAAGAGTTTTGCTAATTTTTGTGTTGCTTTTGGGGTTTTATGATTTTTTTTTAATTTTCTTTTTCATATTTTTAGGGTTTTTCATTTTCTGGACTCAATATATATATAAATATATCATATATCATTTTTTGGAATTTTTTCAAAAACATTTTCTAATTTTTTTTTGTATTTTCTAATTTGAACAGTACAAAAATGGCTTCTTTTTCATTTTTTAAAAATTAGGAAAAATGCAAAAAATGCAAACTAAAATGCTGGCGTGAACAAGCATAGCATGGAGCATCTAACCTAATTTTTTATAAATTTTTAAAAGCCTTCTAGGTATTTTTAATAAATAGATAAAGAGACAAAAACAAAACAGCCTGGCAGGGGTATTTTTGCAAATAAAATAAGTTACAGGGGCATCAGTGCAAATATACCTACTGAAATAAACATTTATTTAAAGTTTCGGCATCAAATTACAATATTCAAAAACCGCCAGGGTCTGCATGCAAAATTTCACGCGCCTCACGTGGGACTGCACGTGAGGCGCGGAAGGACCTAAATGCAAATACTATAAACTCAGGGTCCTTTCTACAAAATTTACATTTTATTTATAACGTGCTAAAATATTTACAGAATTAAAAATTAAATACAAAAAGGCGGGGGATGGTTTTTGCAATTTACCCCCAAAAGAGGCGCTTCATCCGACGGCTGATCTTCATTCACTTGACACGTGGCGCCTCCACGTGCGCCGATGACGGTTCGTCGATGGAGCGCTAGGATTAGATCATCCGAGATGATCCGACGGTCGAGGCGGTGCTCCATCGGACGGCTGGTCTTCAATCTGGGACTTCGTCTTCATCCAACGGCGGAGGAGCTGCGAGGAAGAACAGGGAAGAAGTCTCGCCGAGGCGAGCTTCCTCCGCTCGGATCTCGCTCTCCCGCCGGTCTTCTTCGCTCCTGAAGGTCCAAGAAGCTTCCTGGAGGTATCCTCTAACGTCTGGAGGTCTCGGATCGGCCAGAGGTACACCGGAGCACTGCAACGAGCTCGAAGTAGGGTTACGGCTCCAGGTACCTCCGCCGGCTTGTAAATCGACTCCAGGTGCTCTATTTCGCACCTAACCTGCACAGGAAGAAAGAGTGGCTCGAGGGCGTCTTCCTCGACCAGGGGTTTGAAGCTGTGAGCAAGCGGATGGTGGTGGGCGACGAAGCTCCGGCGAAGGGTGGAGGAGGAGCTCCGATTCGCCAAGACCCGGGGGTCCTGGGTTGAACAAGTGTGTGCAGTTGATGGAGAACTCGAAGGGGATGGAGATGAGGCGATTTAGGCGGTCGAAGACAGATGGGATCACAGTGGGGAAGTCGCCGGAGCTCAGCTCCGGCGAACTTCGAATTTCTGATTTTGGCCTAAGCTAATCATCTAAATGCTAACCTAAGGACTGGAATTAAAAGCTAATACTAAAACCTAACTACTAAGCAAGAAAGAACAGCTCTTATACCTGGGGGCCGCCAGGGAGCAGGGTGGTCGCCGGGGCACCACCGCGTCAAAACTTCCTCCTTCTCCGGCCGCTTCAACTGCTGGGAAAGCTCCTCCTGTCACGAGGGCAACGCCAGGAATCGAATCAAGCACAGAAAGGGGGGTGAAATTGGCCAAATTTGGCGGAGAAGTCGGAGGTTTTTATTTATAGACATTCCAAGAGGCCCCCATTAACCGGCGATTATTAAAGTATCTACACTATGTACAATGGTTCCAAGTGATTGGCGCGAATCTTGGATGATCAGAGAATAATATCCATGAAGGGACTGTGGGTGATTGATCACTGAGCCACGCGGGAAAAAGCCATGAAATCAGGGAAAAGACAGCCCGCGTCACTCAGGCGCCTGGAGGTCAAGTTGACCGGGGTCAACTCGCGGAGGGACCTGATTGGTCCACCTCAGCCGCTAAACGCCAAAACAGGGAGCCTTATTAGAAAATGAATTATTTCATATAGTAAAAGATTTTATTAGATTTTACTTATAAAATAAAAAATGTTTCTAAATTAATGTAGTATTTTTTTATGATTTTTATTTATTTTTTTGAAGTATTTTAGTATGGTTTTATTAAAATAATGTGTATATGTATGTATTTACATGTATGTTTGTGTATTTTATTTTTAATTTGTTTATTTTCTTTTATTATTTTATTGGCTTATTTTATAAATTTATAACTTATTTTTGTGAGTATAAGTATATTTTTATTTTATTTTTATGAGTTTCTTTATATTTTTAAATAAATAGATGTATGTGTATGTATGTATACTTATAGGTATTTTACCTATATATTATATATATTTTATTTATTTAATGAATTTTATTTGTTTTTATTTTGAATTTGTATTTTTAATAAGTTATGTGTAATATATATATTTTTAGAAAAATATAGATGAATAAAATAATTAAAGAATGTTTTCCCTTTTATTTATATACACATGGGTAGCATAGGTATTTTGCCTAGGTATCAGCTAGGCTTATTTTATTTTTGAAATTTCTTTTTGGTTTTCTTTTAATTTCAATATGCACATGAATTATATACATTATTTACAAAATTCTAAAAATATGAATTTATAAAAGTAATGGATATTGAATAAAATGAATATTTTAATCAGGTATTATGTACAAGAAGGGCCAAAAACCTAACTTTCACAGATGGACTCCAAAAATTATGAAACCAATTTTATAAAATAGTTTATGAAATGCTATATACAATTAAAGGTGAGTTTGGTTGATTTGGAGTTTTTATTTGTAAGATATGGGTCTGTGAAGTTGAGATTTTTGCTTTTTATTTTGTGTATAAAATGTACACTGTATATTATTTTCACATAAACTCAATTTTGTATTTTTATTTACATTATTATCTACATCTTTCATGTACAAAAGATTTTAATTTGATGAATAAATAATTCTTTACAAAATAGGTGTCAAAAATGCATAAATAAATGAGGTATTTATTGTATTATTGGCCCTTATCTCCCCCTACTTTATTCCTTGTCGACCAATTCCATGCTGGCCTTGGTCTCGGGGTTAGGGTCATAAAATATTTGCAATATTTTATTCCTTTTTCTTTTCTTCTCTTTATTCTATAATTTTGGCATTAAAAACCTTATTTTATGTATAATTAGTACAACAAATAATAGATGCTAATATGAACAAATTAATGCTATTTACATGCATTTGCTGGGGTTTTTAAGGCCAAAATGATAGAATAAAGGTGATGAAATGGAGATTCATCAATACATCACTGCACCACCGCAACCACCACCACAAGCACAACCGTTGTACTTGCCACAGGCTCCAGCCTCATCTAGTACACAACCAACTTCTCCTGTGAGCAACCAACCACTTTCAAATGACATTGGTGCTCTCATGAAAATGATGCAAGAGTTGAAGAATAATATGGAGAAGAATAATCAAGAGAATGCTAGGAAATTTGCAGATATCCGATCTTATTTGCCTACGCTATCACCACAAGCCCTTCAGAATCCTAATTCTGTAGCAGGCACTTCCCAAGGGACCTTACATCATCCACAAAAAGGTCCCGTGACATTCAAGACCCCTGGTAATTTCAGTAACGAGTCTGCCCATGCAGTCTTAACCAGGCGAGGGAAAAAAGTGGTTGAGTCATCTCCATACATGACTACACCCACAACTCAACCTTGTAATTTTGAGACAAGTGATGAAGAGAAATCTGATAAAGAGAATAGTTTGCACCCCTTATCTGGCACGACCACTTCCACTCTCCCTCAAGTGGTCTCAACTTCTCCACAATCCCCTTCACCCACTGTCATCTCCGTCCCCTTTCCGGAGGCCCTTCGCTTACGGAAAGCTTCCAAATCATCCACCACCGACCCAGAATTGGAGAAACTGTTCTCCAATATTGTGATTGAGATCCCTCTTCTGAAGGCGCTTGAGCAGGTTCCCGCCTACTCAAAATTTTTGAAAGAAAAATGCACGCGTCGGAGGCGATCTAAGAAGAAGAAAAATAATGAGCAAGAAGAGGAACGGCATGTGCTTCCCAGAGCTACATCCAATGCCATCTCCTCACTCCTCCCCCATAAGATGAAGGACCCTGGGGCACCTTTGGTACGATGTACCATTGGTAATATGACCTTCGAGCGCACTCTCCTGGATAATGGTGCCTCAATCAACCTCCTCCCTGCTGCCATTTTGCGGCAATTTGATTTTGGAAAGCTAAATCCAATCTCAATGATTTTACAGATGGCAGATCGATCTGTTAGGAGACCACAAGGACTTTTGGAGGATGTTATAGTGACGGTCCAAGGGAAGCAGTTTCCTGTTGATTTTGTAGTTATGGAGATGGACCCCACTAAAACCTTGGCCCAGAAACCCATAATTTTGGGTCGTCCCTTTCTCTCTACGGCCAAAGCCCACTTCGACTTTGAGTTGGGAAAAGTTGAATTCAAGGTCAATGGCGAGATCGTTCCTGTCGATCTGGTTGTCCCCACTGGTCATGAGACCGAAGATGATGAATGTGGATGGATTGAGGAGTGTTCCTATTTGGACACTGAGATTAATCTTGCTCATGTGGCATCTGACCCACTCGATGCCACCATTTCTCTGGCTGACACAATTGGACATGCAGAAAATATACAGTACTGGTCTGAGTGTTTGGACTCGACTCCCATCTCTCACGATGAGATTTTCTGCAAATTAGATATGGCTTGGGATGATTTAGATGCAGAGTTGTGTGCTCTTTCGTCTATGGTCATGCCCATGATGAGTCCACCCTTCGAGATAACAAGCCCATCTAGGGGGTATTCATTATCTAAATTCCATTCTGATAGTGACCTTCCTGATATTGCAAGGAAGGTAGCTGATATGTTTACTTTGATGGAGTATTACAGACTGAATCAGTTATCTTCACACTCAGGTCATCATGAGCCTTCACCATTGGCTCCGTCAGTCCAGGTTGACCCTTCACTAGCCTCACTATTGATTAATCAGAAACTTGATATGGACCTAGTGAAGCGTTGCATAGAGATCATGGCCGATGAGATTCGAGAACTGCAGTGCCTGATCCCTAATGCCTCTTCCCTTGTTTCCCCTATCTCTCTTATAGAGGCTGTGTATTCTAATCACCCCATTTCTGAAAAATTGGATTTCTCGGATCTGTTTGATAAGCCCAGCACTATTCCCCAAGTGGAACTGAAACCTCTCCCAAAGGACCTAAAGTATGTCTTTCTTGGCTCAGATCAGACACTTCCTGTGATAATCAATGCCCATTTAGACAATACACAGGAATCTAGACTCGTTGAGGTTCTTAAGAGAAATTCGAGGGCTATTGGATGGACTATCTCTGATCTAAGAGGAATTAGCCCTTCTTACTGTACACACCAGATCTTCTTGGAAGATGATGCCAAAACTTCTCGAGAGCCTCAGAGACGATTGAATCCAAATTTGCGAGAAGTTGTTAAGACAGAAATCTGCAAATGGATGAGCGCAGGGATCATTTTCCCCATCTCAGATAGTAAGTGGGTTAGCCCCCTTCATGTGGTTCCTAAGAAGGCTGGCCTCACTGTGGTCCAGAATGACCGAGGGGAGGATATCCCAACCTGTGTTGCTACATCTTGGCGGGTATGCGTAGATTATAGAAAGTTGAATAAAGCAACCCGAAAAGATCACTTTCCTCTTCCTTTCATCGACCAGATTGTCGAGAGATTGGCAGGAAAGAAATACTTTTGTTTTCTTGATAGATATTCGGGTTATAATCAGGTCGCGGTCGCTCCTGACGACCAAGAGAAGATGACCTTCACCTGTCCATTCGGGACATTTGCCTTCCGGCGAATGCCTTTTGGCTTATGCAATGCACCAGCTACATTCCAGAGATGTATGCTGGCTATTTTCTCGGACATGGTGGGGGATTTTATGGAAATTTTTATGGATGATTTTTCCGTCTTCGGCGACTCATTTGATGAGACCCTCGAGTTTTTGGAGAGGGTTTTAAAAAAATGCATTGATGTTAATCTGGTGTTGTCTTGGGAGAAATCACATTTTATGGTTAAGCAAGGGATAGTGCTGGGACACATTGTGTCAGAAAGAGGCATGGAGGTTGACCCATCCAAGGTTGATACCATTACACACTTACCTCCGCCTACAAACGTCAAGGGAATCAGATCCTTCTTAGGGCACGTTGGCTTTTATCGACGATTTATATTAGATTTTGCAAAAATTGCACGTCCCTTGACTCAGTTGTTGGAAAAGGACCGTGATTTTGAGATGTCTAAAGAAGCACTTCGGTCCTTTGAGATTTTAAAGCAGGCCATCACTGAGGCCCCAATTTTACAACCCCCCGACTGTACTTTAGATTTTGAGATCATCTGTGATGCATCTGAATTTGCAGTCGGGGCGGTTCTTGGATAAAGGAAGGATGGCAAGCCATTTGCCATTCACTACGCCAGCAAGACATTGGATGAGGCCCAACGTAATTATACTGTTACTGAGAAGGAACTGCTGGCTATAGTCTTCTCTTTGGAGAAGTTTCGATCGTACTTGTTAGGAGCTCATGTTATCATTTTTTCTGATCATTCAGCCCTCAAGTACTTGTTAACAAAGAAAGACTCTAAGCCGAGAATTCTGAGATGGATCCTGCTCCTGCAGGAATTTGACATTGAAATAAAAGATAAGCCAGGAGTAAAAAACGTGGTGGCGGATCATCTATCTCGGCTTCCTTCTCTCCCATCATATGAGTCTTTCATTGATGCCACCCCTAGTCCTATCACTGCTCAATTTCCCGATGAGTCCATTCTCACCATCAGTAAGTTACCTTGGTATGCTGATATGGTGAATTTCCTTGTCACTTCTCGACTTCCAGATCACTGGCCCAAGATCAAGAAAGAAAAATTTCGATCTGATTCTCGTTGGTACCACTGGGAGGACCCCATCCTTTTTAAAGAAGGGGCTGATTGCATTTGGAGATGTTGTATTCCAGAGTCTGAGATATCGAGTGTCCTTACCCACTGCCACACCTTTGGGTGTGGAGGACATCACTCTGGAAAGCGAACTGCAGCCAAAATCTTACAGTCTGGTTTCTTTTGGCCAACCCTATTCCGTGATGCCCACAATTTTGTTAAGGCATGCCCTGTTTGTCAGACCACTGGAGGAATGTCTAGACGAGATATGATGCCCCTCACTCCTGTGTATGTGGTCGAGGTTTTTGATGCTTGGGGAATAGATTTTATGGGCCCTTTCACGGTATCTCAGGGATTTCAGTACATCTTATTGGCAGTAGACTACATCTCCCGCTGGGTAGAGGCAATTCCCACCCGCGCTGCTGACAGCGCGATTGTCACTAAGTTCCTCAATGACATATTCTCACGCTTTGGTTTACCCAAAGTAATCATTAGTGACGGTGGTAGCCACTTTCTGAATGCCTCGGTGCGACGGCTTCTGTATAATAATGGAGTTGAACATAGAGTCGCTACACCATACCATCCCCAGTCGAATGGCATGGCTGAGCTTTCCAATAGAGAAATAAAGACCATTTTGATGAAGATAGTCCGGTCTGATTGGAAAGATTGGTCTCAACATCTTCCCACCGCACTATGGGCATACCGTACAGCTTTCCGTACACCTCTTGGTATGAGCCCATTTCGTATAGTGTATGGGAAACCATGCCATCTCCCAGTAGAGATTCACCATAAGTCTGAATGGGCGATTCGAAAATGTAACTTAGATCATGATGAAGCTGGCAAGAAAAGGCTTTTGGATTTGAATGAGCTCGAAGAGTTGCGAGCACATGCATATTCAAATGATTTGATTTATAAAACCAAAATCAAGCAATGGCATGATGCTCACATTTCACGCAAATCTTTTAGTGTCAATCAAAAGGTTTGGTTATTTGATTCCAAGCTCAAACTCTTCACTGGAAAACTCCGTTCCAAGTGGAAAGGTCCTTACACTATCTTAAATATCTATGATAATGGATCTATTGATATCTTTGACCCCTCCACTTCATCTTCTTTCCGGGTCAATGGGCAGAGACGCAAGCCTGTCATTGAACCCGACGGCCCCCTTCCTGCTGCCGAATCCTTAGTTCTTCAGGATTTCTGAACCTGAACGCCAAGCTGAGGCGTAAAACAAGCGCTTATGGGAGGCACTCCATCTCTATTTTTCTTGTATATTTTGTATATTCTCTTTTCTATTTTTCTTTACTTCCATGCTAACTACATTCTCTTGTGAATTAGTATCAGATAAGCATGGGGGTATTCCTCTTTCCATTTCTCCTTAATTCATAAAAAAAACAAACACAACAAAACAAAACAAAACATAAAAAATGCAAAAGAAAAGAAAAAAAAAGAAAAAAAGGGGAAAAGAAAAAGAAAAATCTCTCTAAGGAGGTCAGGTTTTCTACCATGAGGTCATGGTTTTATTTAAGCATGGGGGGGTGGACTTCTATCTATGTATATATATCCTAAGCCTTATATATATATATATGTATTACTATGTTTTCTTAAAAAACAAATCTCTAAAAATCTTTCAAAAACGAAAATCTAAAAAAAAAACTTCAAAATCGAAAATATGTATTTATTAAAAAAAATTTGCATTAAAAAATCACTAAAAAAATATATATACACAAAAAGTTTAAAAAAATGAAAAAGAAAAAAAATCCAAAAACAGATGGATAGACCCTAAATTTAAAAAAAAAATACATATCTCTTCCTTGTGAGAGTTTGGACCAAGATTTGAGGCAAAGCTTAAGGAGATTGAGTTTGATCTTGACTTTAATCTACCTAATATCCATAGAGACTCAATAGGTTTGAGAATTCGGATCCTTCAGGTCTTCTTGACTTAATTTTCCAAGTCCTCAATCTTTACGCAGATTTTGACTCCCCGTGTCTAAGTTGCTCATTTTTGAGAAGAATCACATACTCTTTGATGATTGATCTACTTGAACTTAATTCACATGCACGTAGCTCGACTCAAATAGGATGTGTGAAAGCGATTGTGATTATGAATGGTATCTATATGGATCCCTTTCTGGCGGCATGGACGTCCGAGGACCGGAGAGTGTGGGTTGAAATAAAGTTTCGGATGAGGAACGGTCAGTTGGCAAAAATCTTCTTCTCTTCCACCAAATAGAGCACAATGCTCATATCTTGTCCACATATAAAAAAAATTCAATAGGAGCGGAAAAAAAAAGATTTTATACCCGCATGAAGTCGTGCCAAAAAAAGAGAGAGAGAGAGAAAGAAAAAAGAAAAAAAAAGCAGAAGCCGGCGTTTCTTTTCTGTGAGACTTGGCTACACTGGCCAAGCTCAAATTGAGAGATGTGACTACACTGGTCATACTCCAAATAACTACTTCTTCCTATCTACTTCTTCGGCCAACTTACCCGAACTTAGAAGGAAATACCCCGCTCCGCGAGGAAAGAGTAGCTAGAAAGGGAATCCAACGGTGCTGGGCATGGGTGCATAAGTTTTTATCTTTCTAAGTGGGAAAAGCTACCTATTCACACTCACAAGTTCAAGTCCGACTCGTATGTCATAAGACGATGTGATTATGATCGAATGAGCTGAATTGACTAAGGAGTCAAACCCGCTTAAAGGTTCGTGGAACTTGGAGACTGTTGCATTTGACATTTTGAGCCCATGCGAGTCTCGAACACATTATGAATCCAAAGGTCAAATCAAGCTTATCTCTTATTCTTTGTACAAAACTTGGTCCCAGCTCCCACGTAGGATTCTTCTTTGATGGTCTTGCTAGGGACTAGCAAGATTTAAGCATGGGGGTATGATGAGGCTTGACCTCATCGTTATAATCACTGACAAGCTTTCATTATTTGTGTTTAAAATGCATTATTATCCAAATACAAAGACATTCGAAGGCTTGATTATATATTATAAGATATTCATCTATTAAGGTCTGGAATTTATGGTGACAACTTAAGATTATAGGTACAACCAAAGTCAAATAAACCATTAAAAATTGTTGTACCCTTTCTAAGTTCCTAACGTTGGAAAGCATCCAACGTTTATTATCTTTGCAACCCTCACATGGTCCCTTTTTAATTCTCTCTTTTACATTTAATGAACTTAGGGGCCCCACCATCATCTCTCATGCGAGAAGCCAATCCCATTTATCTATCATTGGTCTTTTTGTTCCCTCATTGACGCAACATCATCATGGTCCAACGGCCTCTGCTATTTCCCATCATGCATCACGCTCCCTCAAACTCATGTGCAAGCAGCAACTGCACACCATCACAACATCGGTTACTACTCTCTTCTCCCATTTTTTTTGCCACATCGACAGTTCTATTCACGTAACTGCTGACGAATGCACATCTATTCCTCAAACGTGGGCTGCATCTTTTGAAACTGCCCTCACGTTCCAGTAACAACGGCTGAGAGTTATCGGCCTGCCATTAGACTTGTGTTTTCTTCTATAAGAACATCATACCATTCCAATGGAAAAAGGTCGGTTCCCTAATGTATTTCCTCCTCCCTTCACAGGTTCAATAGTAGAGCATTGCTCCTAAGAGGAAGACAGAATACCGGGTAGAGCCAGCCGAGCATCGAGGGGATCTCGCGCACAACGGATTTGAGAAGCCGAGTTCTCTCTAGACCGCGACATCCTCGACATTTCACATTCATTCCAGCCATCGAGCGTTTTCCAACACAAGCACGCGTGGGTGACAGCCGCGCGACATCCTTCGCTCGTATACGCCACCGATTTCAGCAAGATGTTTGCACCTTCTTCGCATGTGGAGTGACAGTCCACGTTGCAGTGGCTATCCTTGATTCGGTGACGATATCCAACCCATCTCAGTTTTCATTTGTTGCTTAATTATAGTAGTTGTTCGTGTACGTTGTTTTTGTTGTTAAAGTTGTTCTTTTGTTTCAAGAAGGCTATGGCCACCGTTGTCTTTGCTCATTTTTTTTCCTTCGTTGCTGAAAATTAAAAAAAAGTTATTGTGTTTGTTTGTCAAAAAAATCCACTATGCTTTTTTTTACAAGTTGTGAATCATCTGAAGTAACCATCTTCCCTTATCGAACTAAGTGATGATCTTTGTGGAATGAAATAGTTGATTCTTTTTATGGTGGTTAACTAGGTGATTAAGTGTGTTGTCTTAAAAAAATATAGATTTGCATAGTGTTAAAAAAATCAGAAATTAGAAAACATAAAAAATGTGTGACTTCTAAAAAAAATTGCAATAAGTGAATATTTGAAGTTGTGCATTGTCGTTCGTGTTAAGTTTGGATCATTGAAATTTCACCGTGTCCTTGTGGTTCGACCTTGTGCTCATCATTACACAAGTAAAACTTTTAAATTAGTTGATGTTTTAATAGGTTGAATTGCGGTTACAACGATACTAAAATCACTTAATTTCACTCTTTAAAACCGCTAAGAAACCCGTTAATCATACATCCATCCATCATCTAATCCATAGGAGGAGCCTAGTCAATGCGGAGTACCTTCACGAGGGTACTGGACCTTTTCGCGGACTCATCGGACTGGTGGATCTCCATCCACATCCGGTTGAATTCTATCAGAGTAGAGTTCTTCCAGACTTCTCTTTTGTCATTCAATTGGGCCCCCTTTCGCTAGATTCCATCCTAGCCATTCATCCATGCACTTTTCATATATGACAGATCTAACACCTAGACAGATCTGACGCGCACGCTCGCCTGCCATCTGAGCCGTCAGATCTGTCTCCAACGGTCATCAGGACTGTATGCCAGAAGGTGTCGTGTGCTTTCCAAGTGTCCCTATCGATGGGTGTATTTCACTTCTTTCCCCTACAATTTATGTCATTTCCATTTAGTCCTATAAATGTAATAATTAGTTAAAAACATTTACGGTTCAGACCCTATATTCTATCTACTTGCATTTTAGTCCAACTAAGTCGAGTCCACGTACATCCCCACATGTTTTTTTGAGATATTTTCAATCGATGGCCTAAACATTTGACTGGTTATTAGATGAAGTATATGTTCTCATATTTACACTTTTATATGTATTTACGTGGATCACGTGTTACACATGTTTTGAGCGGACTATATGCACCTTTGACCCTAAAGTTTTAATATATGTTATCTCCTCGGTCATAAAACTTAACTTATTTGCAAAGAGGTCTACGTAAACTATTTTTAATTGCATGTTCATTTACGTAGTCAAACACCTGTAAATATCCACTAATTCCTTAAAATTACCATTTTGCATGTATTTGTTAAATATGCATTTTTAACACCTTTTGTACTTAAGAAAAATAAAGAATGTATTTATGCACTAAATGCAGGCTGACCCGAACCCCGAGAGAAGGTCAAGACTTGACCTGATCGACCAGGAATAAAGTAGGGGGAGATAGGGTCTTTCATTCAAAAATCCAAAAATAGTTTGTAAATACTCTTCCTTATATATTTGTAAACTAACACTATTTTATTTGTATATAAATTGACCTCAAATTAATTATTTTTGTAAACAAAAATTGTAAATAAAAGTATTTGTAAATAATAAAAATAATTGCAAAGCAAAATAATGTACATATTACAAATAATCACACTTAGAAAAAGCCGCAAAACAATATTGAAATACGAGTTCCGACTCCATACACCTCAAATTGAACTAAACTCACTTCCATTATACTCTAAATTAAATTATGTTTAAAATGGTTGTGGTTTCATAATTTTTCGAGTTACGGTTAAAAAGTTGATTTTCTAGGGTGTTTTGTGTAGTTTTACCACTTACATATTTGTATATTTAATTCATATTTATTTTTTTATACATAATATACATAATTACAAATATTATTTTCATTAAAAATAATAATAATAATAATTTAAAAAATTTAGTAAAACTTTTTTGATTTAAAATTTATTTCCTTATTTGAACATGTGTATATTGTATTATATGTACATAATATTTGTATACAACTAGTTTCTTATATAAAAATCACCAAAAAATTTAAATACATAATATTAATTAATTAATTTAATTACGAAATTTATTTTTAGATTTAATTTCTTAATTCATTTTTGATTTAAAAACCTAGCTTGTATATAAGATATGATTCCATACCTTTAATAAACACCATTAAGGTGGGTAATTAATTTCTATAAATTAATTATTTGATTTAATTTATTTAATTCCAGAACTCGTAATTAATTAATTAAATTAAATTTTTAATTTAACCACTAAACACCTTCCTTAAGTGTATATACCTTCGTTTTTTAGTTTTCTTCTTCTTTTATTGGCTCCTTCCTCCCTCTTTCATTCTTGATCAATCTTTGGTGGAGAGGAACCCGATCTCTGAGAGCTATCTTGTTGAAGAAGGGTGCCCAACCTCCGAGCCGTCCGGTGACAGTGCATCGGGCCTCATCAAGGCCATCACCTCATCATTTTTCTTAGATAAATCATAGATTTAATTTTTTTTCTTCGATTTGATCAATCTCTTAGATCCTTAAAGTCACAAAAATATCCATCACTCTTTGATCCGCGTCCAAAACCAAAATTTTCATCTCATCTCGCGATCTCTCCATTTTCATGTTCTATCTCACGCAACAACGCACCTCCGACCACGCACTGTGATCGAAGATCCGGATCTTTCTCTCACCATGCCAAGATCCGCAACCGTTCATACACCCCATTTTGTTTATAAATAAATAAACAAAAATATAATTGTTTTTATCTCTCTAACATTTGTTTTGCATGTTCCTCTAAAATACATATATATATAAATTATAAAAAAATAATCAAAAACTATTTCTACTTATGTTTACTATTCCTATTTCAAAAAATATATAAAAGAATTTTTTTAATACATATTTCTACTTACAGTTTAAAAAAACAAAAATAAAAAACTGCAGGTCGGCATCTGCCCTGGCGACTGACCACCAGTTCACGACCCTCCTCCGCCCATGGTGTCGCCATTCTGCCCAGCCCGCCTTGCTGACTCTCCTCCGTCGTGCGGCTATCTCCCACGCGTAGTGCCATCTGCACCGCGTCGCTACTCTAAGCGCCTCCCACCGCGGCACCACCGCCGTCACCTCCAGATCGTATCTCCACCGCGCGGGTCCCCTCACACGCCATTTACGTGGCTAGGCGCCGTACCCCCGCGCGCTCCCTCCACGTGTGGCGCCCGAATGCAACGCTTACCTGCACATTCTAGCCATTCTCTGCCAGTACCCCTCGCCTCTCTCGTCACCAAAGACCGCCTTCCATGTTTGTATTTTGAGAAGAACGAAGACCCAAAGGAAGCTCTAGGGGGCTTTTGAAATAAAAAAAATATTTTGGCAAAATCACAAAGATATCCTTGGAAGTTGTCAAATTTGCACAAAGCCCATGCTTCAAAACAACTGCACGTGCGTAACATGTGATATTTAGGTAATTTATACTTTTCTCCCGCAAGTCTATGTTTTAAATTCAGTACAAGAACTTTAGATATTTTCATTTAGGTCCCTGTATTCTAAACATTGATTTGCATGCTCTTTTCATCAAAATAAACATTTTATTGTTCTAAAAATTCTCAAAAAAATTGTGTATGATCCTGCTATAGTGTTTTTTTCATTGTATAAAATTTTCATAGCATTTTCTTGTCATTTAATATTTTAAAAAATAAAAAATGATGACTTTTTACCTACACGAAATTAGAAAAATCATAAAAATTTGAAAACTTTCTAAAAATTCCCAAAAAATTTCTTTAGGTATATTTTACTATTCTTTAATTTCTTTCCAATTTTTATGCATTAACCATTTACAAAAACCAAAAAATTATGAAAAAATAAAAATATTTAAAAAAATGTAGAAAATTCTAGAAAAATAAAAAAAATCTGATTTCAGTCTTTGTTTGTAGATATTTAATTGTAGTTTAGCTTAAAAATAAGTTCCAGGAGTATTCCACTATTAAAGTAATTTTAAGTTGCAAAATAATCTTGGTTGTGCACTGGTTCGCTTGATTTCTACTGTCTGATTTTTTTTATAAAATCACAAAAAAATTAGAAAAATTTGAAAAAAATAACAAAAATAATTTAAAACATATAAAACACAAAAAAAATTTCCATAATTTTTTGAGTATTTTTTACTATTCTGAAAAATATAAAAAGAGTGTGGTGTGTGTATTTTATCCTCTATCCTACATTTGAAAATAAAAAAATTCAAAATTCAAAAACAACTAAAAATTTATCTTCAGAATTCGACTACATAGTTTTTAAATTGTGCTCCTTGTGTTCGACCGTGGTCGCTATACCAGGTAAATAGAATAGCGAAACTACTTACATTTTATTGTCTGATTTATCTCTTATTAAGTGGTTTAATTTTTTTTCTTTAATAAATTTTTCTCGTTGACCGAATCAATTTGTTGAGAATAATGACACCGTTGCATATTTTTCCCATCTTCAACTGTCAAAATTTCTTATCATTAGTGGTCTACCAGCCAGACTTCCTTACATCCTCTGATCCAGCCTTTCCACCACCACTCTTGATTCAAGAAGTGAATGGTGTACTGAGTAATAACGCACAGCTAGCCCATCCTACCGGACATCTCCCGGGCCAGCAACGAGGTAATGGGGCCTACCACCAACCTTAGGGTGGTCGTTTCGGGCAGTCCTCTCAACCTTCTCTGCAGTATCACCAGCCTCCGTTGTACCCCAATCAATTGAGGAAGAATCCGTAGTACCAATAGCCACAGTACCGCCATCCACAACCATACCATCCGTATGCGGCTGCACCACCTCCGCAGTATCACCATCACCCTCCTCCCTCCTACCATCAGTATCAGCTTCCTCCACCACCTCATCATCACCAGCAGTTGCAGCCTCAGCTCCTGAGCACTCAGCAACAACATGGTCCACATGTTGAACCTATCGAGGCAAATCCTATGAAACCCATCCTTAATTGTATAGCCCACTTCGTCAAAGGCCTAGAAAACATGACAAAGAATCTCGATGATCTAACCGCCACAAAGATGTCCATTCTAGCGTAGGTAGAAGCTAACCCCAATAACTTCAAAAGAAAAGAGCAGGTAGAATGTGATGTCCACTCTGCACCAGTAGAGCCAGATAGTCATAATATTGCTTTATCTAATGTTGTCACTCTTAGGAGCGGTAGGATTCTACTTCCATATGTCGCAAGTCATGGGGAAAATAAAGCTTTTTCATGTGAATCATCATCTACTACATCAGTCATGCCAACCACAGGGGCGAGTGAGGAAGAAGATGAAGGACGAGCCATGCTAGCTGCCATTTACCACCGTCTCCACCATCAGCAAAAAAAACCAAACAATCAACAGAAGAAAAAGACAAAAAAATGACCGTCGTCGAAGTGAAGCTGTTTCAGCTACGGAGGAGCCGCCAGCAGCAGTTGATCCATCGCCAGCCGATGGAGTGGAGATCGCACCTTTTGCCTGTCCACCTGCAGTAGAGTCTTCGCTTCCAGCATATACAACTTTTTGTGAACTAGATGTATAAGATATTGTAAACAAGAATTTTGTTGTACATAATAACTTTGTTTCTGATGTCAGTCCTATAAATATTCCTTTTCCTGATGCATTGAAAAATCCAAAAAATTGCAAAAATAAAAAGTGCATTATCTGACCCTAGAGTTGTGTACATTATTAATAATTTGACTATTTAGATTCCATTAATAAAGGCCATGAAATACATGTTTGATGTGAAGAAGGGATTGAAAGAGCCATGTACAAACAAGCGTTGAGCATCACAAAACAACAGACGCCGACAGGTTGAGAAGTACGTTCTGACCATGGCCACGGTAGCAACCATCAACAATCTCCTGCAGAAAAATAAGACAAAGGAGCACCTCTGATCAGTTGCGAGATTTTTAATAAAGTCTTCAAGCGAACATTGCTTGATAGCAGTTCTTCTATCAAACTCCTACCCTCTTTATTACTGCAAGAATTCGTGAAATGTCCACTCAAGCAGACACAAATGATCCTTCAGTTTGTTGATCGATCCATTAAGCAACCTCGAGGTCTTTTGGAAGACGTTATGGTATGGTAAATGCAGTTTCCAGTTGATTTTGTAGTCATTGATATGGACTCTCCCACACATTTACTCTAGACTTCGATCATCCTAGACCGACCATTCCTGCACACTTCAAAGGTTGTGGTTGATTATGAGTCTAGCAAGATCACCTTCAGCTCGGGTAACAATAGAATTACCATAGACATGATCAGTGAACCCAGAGTCGTACTGATGAGGGTCATGCAATACCATCCAGATAAGACAGTGACTTCACTACAGAGATCAAACATACACCACTGTCTTTGAACGATCCATGAACACATGAAATCCTCTCCCTAGAGGAGGACCTGGAAAGCACAGTCGATGCAAGCTCCAATGACATTTGGGAGACAGAGTCCAATTTGCTGATGCATCTTTTTAATTCTGATGATTCACTCCAGCCCGAACATAATAAGCCTAGTGCGGATTCATTCGGCACATTGTTAGCATCTCAATATGACACTGAGGTCAGCAACCCTGCAAAAGTTCTTGTAGCACATCCTCCAACCAGTACTGTCTTAGAAGTGACCGAGAAGCTGGCCAGATTAGAACCGGAACTAAAGCCTCTTCCAGCAGGCCAGAAGTATGCTTTCTTGTGGGTGTAGAAACATGTACTGGTCATCATCAGCAGTAGGTTGAGCCCAGAGCAAGAATTTTGACTCCTCGAGGTTATAGAGAAAACCCGCAAGGCTCTTGATTGGCATGTTTCCGATCTTCATGAGAAAAATCCTGTGTTGTGCTCACACTACATCTACTTTGAAGAAGATGCCAAGTCATCCCGCGAGTTTCAAAGAAGATTGAATCTGAATCTGAGGGGCGTCCACATGAAGGAAATCACGAAATGGTGTGAAACATGCTTTATTTATGCCATCTCCGACTCCAAATGGGTAAGCCCCCTACACGTAGTTCCAAAGAAGTCAGGATTACTATGGTTACAAATGAAAAAGGAGATGAGATATTTACTCGAGTACTGACATCCTGGTGTGTATGTGTTGACTACCGCTGTTTGAACGTAGCAACTAAGAAGAAACACTTTTATTTGCCATTTATTTATCAAGTTCTAGAAAGATTGGCTGGCAAGGAGTTCTTCTACTTTATGGATGGGTACTCCAGGTACAAACAAGTCGAAATCGCCCCTGAAGATCAAGAGAAGACAACCTTCACTGTCCCGTTCAACACATATGCTTTTAGGATAGTACCCTTTGGATTGTGCAACGCACCAGCGACAATTCAGAGATGCATGCTTGTAATTTTCACTAAGATGTGAGGCAGTTTTCTTGAGGTGTTTATGGATGAATTCTCTGTCTAAGGTGATAGCTTTGATTCTTGCCTTGAGCACATGGACAAAGTACTTCAGAAATTTCGTGAAGTCAATCTTGTATTATCGTGGGAAAAGAGCCAATTCATGGTCACCGAAGGGATTGTGCTGGGTTACATAGTTTCCAAACGTGGCATGGAAGTCGACCTGACAAAGGTGGATGCAATTGCCAATCTTGATCCACCTCAGATAGTTAAGAATGTGAGGTCATTCCTAGGGCATGTGGGATTCTATAGAAGATTCATCCGTGATTTCAATCGTATTGCCAGACCTCTTACAGAGCTACTTTGCAAGGAGACCGCGTTTAATGTGAATCAATAGGTTCTCCTTTCATTTAATTAGCTAAAGGAGCTAATCACTCTAGCTCCAATCCTACAACCACCTGATTGGTCTCTTCCTTTTGAGATTATGACGAATGCGTCAGATTTTGCAGTAGGGGTTATTTTAGGATAGAGGAAAGACAAGGTGCCCTATGCCACTCACTATGATAGTGAAACATTAGATGAAGTTCAAATAAATTACACGGTGAAAGAGAAAGAATTGCTAGATGTGGTATTCACTCTTGATAAGTTCATATCATATCTGCTTGGATCAAAAGTCACCATCTTCACCAACCACTCTCCTATTCGGTACTTACACTAGTTAAAGGATGCCACGTCCAGACTAATCAGATGGATAGTTCTCCTCCAGGAGTTCGATTTGGAAATCAGTGATAAGCATGTAGTTTAGAATGTGGTAGCAGATCACCACTCCGGAATCGAGCAGTAAGAACCTCCACTGAGCACGCACCCGTCATAGACACCTTTCCTGATGAATCAATCTTGGCCATGGATTCTCTCCCATGGTATGCTGATATTGTGAGCTACCTCATATCTGGTGTGGTTCCACAATCGACTATTCATTTTTACCAACGGGAAAACCCACTTCTATTCAGGTAAGAAGCAATTTATATTTGGTATAGGTGTATTCCTCAAGAGGAGAATCATAGTGTCCTAGACCATTATCACTCGCTCGAATCTGGTGGACACCATTTTGGAGATATGACGACATCAAAAGTGTTGCGGTGTGGCCTCTAGTGGCCTATACTATTTAAGGATGCAACAACATTTGTCAAACGATGCACTGACTGTCAGCGATTGAAAGGCAGCTTCACAACGAAAGATTTAATACCCCTAAAGATCATTCAGATAACAGATGTATTTAATGCTTGGGGCATCGATTTTATGGGACCTTTCCCAACAGTTCGAGATGTGAGCACGTCCTTCTTGACGTTGGTTTTGTGAGTCACTGGGTTGAAGCTATCCTCGTTCGAGCCACAAACAACCATACCGTTTGTCGCTTTCTGAAAGAAAACATCATCTTGCAGTCTAGGATACTGAAAATTTTGATATCAGATGGGGGTAGTCACTTCATTAATAGAAAGGTCAAGAAATTAACGAAGGAATACGACATTGAGCATCAAGTCGCATCTCCTTACCATCTACAGAACAATGGCATGGAAGAATTATCAAACAGAGAAATCAAGATGATCTTCCAGAAACTTGTGAAGCCGGATAGAAAAAACTTGTCCCAACCTTTTGACTTCATTCTATGCGCATACTGAACTGCTTACAAGTCTCCGTTGGGCATGTCGTCCTACGATCTTGTATATGGGAAACATGTCATCTTTTCGTGGAATTAATTCACAAATCTTCATGGGTTCTCAATATGTGTAACCTTGACTCACAACAAGGTGTTCAGAAAAGGAAATATGATTTTAACAGGCTCCTGGAATTTCAAGACTATGCATACGATAACACATCGATGTACAAGGAGAAGGTGAAACGTTGGCATGACTGATACATCAGACGAAAGACCTTCGAAGCTGGATAGAAAGTGTGGATATTTGATGCAAAGTTTAAGATCTTCATGGGAAAATTAAAAAGCAAATGGATAGGGTCATTTCAAGTTCGAGAAGTGCGTGACAATGGCAACGTTGTGATATCAGAATTGTCTCCTAATGCACAACCATTTGTCATCAACGGTCAACTAATGAAGCCTTACCTCGAGCATGACACTTTCTTGGCCATTGTAGACTCAATCCAAGTACCGCGCTTTGACGATACAACCAAAATAGTAGCATCATGAAAAGATTCAGATAATGCAACTCAAAAACTTTTCCTTTAAGCTTTTGTCTTTTCTTCTTTTCTTTTTTTGTCCTTAGCTTTCATTATCTATAATAAAATAAGATATTTGTTGTATCACCCCTTTATGTCATTTTTCTATATTTAGAACATACTTTGTCCTAAGTATCGAGGGGTGTGCGCTACGAGTTCTTTCATTCTTTGCTCTTCTCCACTGTCTTCTCTTCTTGTCTATACCTAGGGATATCTTACCTAAAGTATAGGGGGAGACAGTTGTGGTACGATCTGTTCATTCCCACCCTTGACCCTCCCTTCTTGGTGAACAATATGCTATACTTAGGATTATTTGATCCTGAGTATAGGGGGATGGTCGACTTCTTATTCATTCATTCCTTCATTCGTTATTTCTAGGCTTTTCTATACTCAGTACGAGTGAAGTATTTTCTTTTTGTCTTCAATCTATGAGGACATAGCTTAGGCTAAGTATAGGGGCATTGTATATACTATGTATATACTTTAGCTATAACTCGGACTTTCATATTTTAAATAAACATGGCTAAAAATATTTCATTAAATAATGTATCATTAAATTCATTAAAATCACATAATAAAAAGATGCTTCTATCTCCTCAAACTCTTTTTGTACATAACTGATGAATAAATCAGGTAAAAATGCTTTTGCAAAATGATTGAAAAATAGTTTGAAAATCTGATCGTAAAATCTTTTGAAAACTATTTGGAAAATATTTTGTAAAACATGTTCAACCTTTGTAAAAATGTTTTGTTTGCAAAAATTTATTTTCTTTGCGTGAAATAAAAATTTTAAAAAACGATTTGCAAATGGTTTGAAAAAAATTGTTGCAAAAATATTTGAAAAATCAATATATACTATTTGAAAATCTTAGCAAAATGATCTTCAAATATGTATAATTGTTTGTAAAATTGTTTGTCAAAATTATTCTGGACTATAGTTTTCAAAATAGTGTGTAAAAAGATTTTCTAATAAGTTTGAGGAGTATATACATCTTATTAAAATTCTCTCTCTCTCTCTCTCTCTCTATAATTGATCACCTACCCATTGTAAATTCTTTAAAACCTAATTCTTATTAATATATGAGGCATCCCGGTGTAAATATATGCAGCTAGTTTTTAGCCAAAATCTTTTGCTTTCAAAAATAAAAAAAACATTTGCAAAATTGAAAATACCAAAAACATTTGCAAAATATTTTTCAAAAATACCAAAAAAAATGCATACAAATCATATTTTCAAAAATCTATAAAAAGTTTAAAATTTTGAAAAATTGCATCACAAAAATATTTTTTGCATTTTGCATAGCATTTGCATTGCATTGTCATTCTTTTCGAATTGATATTGATGATTGAACTAGTCCAATAAAGTCTAAGATTGGATCGTGGTGGGATCTTCACCTAACTGCATTGGAACTTTATGGGAACTAGGTTTAAGGTACTTCAGGTCTGTTGGGACTTAATTCTTTGAGAATCAGGGCTAGGTTCAAGTCACCTCAACTGGCTGACTAAAACTTTTCGAGACAAACACATGACTCTTGTCGGTCGTAGCCTAACTTTGACACTTACACTTTTCACTTGGCTCTACTCAGTTGGAGTGGTGTGGGGAATGGATTATCCGATTTGAGATATACACCAGTGGAAACATTCGTCTTCCTCTAGGGCGGGAGGTGCACCCCAACCCGTCCAGTTGCCATTAAGTCTAAAGATGGGAGAATGTGGGTTGCAATAATGCTTCAAAATAGGGATAGTCTTTTGGCTCAAGAGGAAAACTCCTTATGTAAATGCTGTTGTAAATAGTATTTCAAAAAAACTCCAAAAACGTAGACGAACTTTATTGCAAATAAAATGCCCGTCGAAGTGTATATATATATGTTGTATAGTCAATAAACAATCTTGAGCAACAAAGTTATACAATGTAAGCCTGCAGCTGGATGACTTGACACACTAGTCATGCATCCCAGGATAGATGGATACACTGGTGATAATCAAGATTTGGCGAGGGTCAAAATATGTCTCACATAAGGCGGAGATGCAGTCGCTGTGGCGACCACTCACGAAACCCCGATTAATAAAAATTTATCCCACAATTCAGAATCAAACAATGAAAAGCAATATGTGGAGTTAACATTTATTATAACTCTACAAAAGATGTGTATAGTGCAAGTATGTGTAGAGTATCGAACACAAGAAGCAAGCAGGTAGATCAAGGCAATGAATGCTCAAAATGAATGTGATGTATTTGTTTATATGTGCTATTTTTTGTGGGTTTTTAATTTTATATTTTTTATTTGATTTTTGATTTTATAATTTTATATTTTGATTTTTAACTTTCTAATTTTGTATTTTCTTTTTACATTTTATATATTTTTTGTATTTTCCTTTTTTTCTTTTAAAATACATAAAACTATATAAAGAGTATATATACAAGAGGGATGAGAGAGATAATAATAGGTAAAAATATCCCAAAATACAAGAAATAAAATGTTTTTGTGCTTTTCATATTTTTCTAACATTGATGTGATTTTTCTGTATTTATGCTAATTATTTCGTATTTTCAAAGTTCAAAATACTCAAAACAGGGAATAAACTAAATGCCTGAAATTAAAAGGGATTTTTACCCGGCAGACCCTATAATCTTTTCCAATTGCCTGTACGACCTTTGAAACATTCTAATTCCTCCCCCGACCCCGTAAACTTGCTAACCCTTACTCTACAGACCCTGTGGTTAACCCCCATTCATTTACCCGTTAAAATTAACCGGATTCCGTTATGTTCTTTTATATTATACCCATTTTGTTTATCAAATTTACATTGAGTGCCACTCCATCATCCGAGAGGAGTTGATCCCCTGCCCCCCCTCCCCGCCAACGTACAAGCTTTGAGCCTCGCCACTGTCGTCGTCGAGGAGCCTCGAGAACAGTTCCTCCATCCCTGCTCCATCCAACGGCCGTCGCCCAGGTCCCCTGTTGAAGCTCCCTCCGCCCCACCCCCTGCCGTCCAGGTCCCCTGTCCAAGTTCCCCCCACCCCATCTGCTGCAGGTCCCCTGTTGAAGCCCTCCCCCCCTCATCCGATGGAGCTCCCCCCTCTCCCGCCGATGCTGCTCCCCGCTCCCCCCATAATCATTCTATTCTCAGTTTTTCATTGATTTTAGCACGAGATCTATCACCGATCCACCTTCATTTCGATTAACTTTAGCTTCTCCATGTTAGGTCATCCCCGTTTATCTCATATCCTTGTGGATCTGAATATTCCGATCCTCATCCCCCTACATGCAGAGGATCTATCACCCATCCATTTCTCTCTGTTTGTACATAACTCCAGATCGAGGTACTTTGAACGATTTGCTGGAACATGTACATTGTCTGGAACTGTAATATGAAGGGCATTGAAAATGATCAACGCATTTTCTAGAGCTTCATCGAGTACACCGCCTGAGGATGATCAGCATTTGAAGCATCGAGAAGAACCTGGAGACTGAAATTCAACGGGATTTGAATTTGAAGACGACGATTCGATCTGCATAATTTAGACTCCAACGGGATCCACCACCGCCCTTGGAGAACCGCTTGGAGCCAAGCATTGCCAATCCCATTTGGGGAAGAAATTGGGTAAAATCTGTCGCACGATCGTTGAATGGCCGCCGATGGAGCCCCCCCCCCCTAGCCGATGGAGCTCCCCCTCCCCCACCGCCCAGGTCCCCTGTTGAAGCCCTCCCCGCCCCCCCACCGATGGAGTCCCCCCCCACCCGTCCGATGGAGCTCGCCGCCGCTGCTCCCTGCTCCCCCCTCAACCGATGGAGCTCTGCCTGAGGATGATCAGCATTTGCAGCATCGAGAAGAACCTGGAGACTGAAATTCAATGGGATTTGAATTTGAAGACGAAGATTCGGTCTGCATCATTTAGACTCCAACGTGATCCACCACCGTCCTTGGAAAACCTCTTGGAGCCAAGCATTGCCAATCCCATTTGGGGAAGAAATCGGGCAAAATCTGTCACACGATTGTTGAATGGCCGCCGATAGAGCCCTGATGAGCCAAAAATCCGATCAATCCGGATCAGATAAAAATAATCACTCTCGGGTCGTTGCGACCCGGATCGATAGAACTCTCGGTTCAACAAGAAAAAAATGTAAGAATAGACCACCAAACGGAGATAAAATCAGAGAAAAATAACTAGTGGCCCTGGCTATTGGATTAGCCTGGTATAGCGACTAGGGTCGGACTCAGGGAGCACGTGATGGCCTTGCGGCCTACGAAGTAGTCTCAAATCAAATAAAATAAAAACAAAGCATTTTTGGTGGATTTTTAATATGTATATTTTTTTGGAAATTTTAATTATAAAGAAATTAAGAAAAACAATACAACAAGCAACTGCAACAATTATTTAACTACCCTAAGAAGCTCCAAAAAATCAAGCAAAAATATTTTTGGAATTTTTATATTTTTTAATGTTTTTGGCGAATTTTTGGTATTTTTCTGATTTTTAGGGAAATTTAGAAAAATGAAAGAAGGTTGAAATGCAAGAACACTGTCCAGTCGAGCTCTTAAGACAAAAATAAAATCTAAAATGGTCTCAATAGAGCCTGGAGGTATTTTTAATGTAAAATATAGATAAAAAGAAAAAATTAGAGATTGAGTTTATTATTTTTTTTCTGTTATTTATTAAAAATTTTATGAGTTTTTCAAAGTTTTTCAATTTGTATATTTTTATTAATCCAAAAGTGACCAAAATTGGTCAGAAAATCAAGCAAGCCAAAACACACAAAATATGAATTTTTCAGAATTTTTGAGAGGGTTTTAATATTTTTTGTGATTTTTATAACTGGACAGGGAGAAAAAGAGAGGTTTTTGATTTTTTTAAAATAATAAAAGGGTCTAAAAATTTCCCAAAAAATTAGTGAAAATTCTACACAGTGTCAGAAGCCACGTGTAAAATTTTCACTTGATTTTGATGAGATTTGATCTTTTATTTAAAACAACCAAGAGCCCACAGTGCAGAGGGACCTGATCGCAATAAAAATATCTTTTAGGGGCCTAAAAGTAACAGAACTAGAAGCTCAGGGGGTCCAGGTGCAAAAATCCCACGTACTCACGCGCCACGCACGTGAACTGGGCACTCAGGGACCCAAATGTAAATATTTTAAGTTCCTGGACCTATTAGCAACAGGTGCTAAAAGTCCAGGAGCTTAAGTGCAAATTACCCAAGAAATTCGGCACATGTCGAAATAAAACACTCACAGGGGTATATCTGCAAATACTAAAAAGATATTTTTATTCCATAACAACCATAAACCACATGCCCTTTCATGCAATTTACCACAAAATGCACGTGACGAAGCACGTGTCCCACAACGTACAAGGGTATAAAAGCAAATAACATAAACTACCAGCTCCACTATGCAAATATTCCAAACTAAAGTAAACTACGAAAATATTTACAGGGCTATCTAATAAAAGCAAGAAAAAGAGGGGCCTAAGAGAAATTACCCCTTGTTTATTATCGACGGCTGAGGATGCACCACGTATCTAATCTGACGGTTTGGAGAAGTGGCACCTCAATGCAGAAGCTCGGCTCAAATCGAACGGCTGAAGGCCTCCCACGTGGAGGATCTGACGGCTGTGGTGCGACGTGGGTAAACCCTCGCTGAATCGACGGTGGAGAAGACGACACGTGGAGATCGAACGGTCTGGAGTCACTGGTGTCTCTTAATCTAATCGTGCGGTCCTGATCGCGCCTCCAAAGAATCGGACGGTGGCGTAGCTCCTCAAATCAACGGCTCTGAGCGAATCTGGGGCAGGAGGGCTAAACAGACGGCTGGAGGAGGTCCCGGAAGAACACGTGGCCGGCGAACTTTGCCGGCCTGATGTGTGCGCGATGAACCTCCTTGCAGGCTGCTGATAGGTGGAGAATGATTACCCGGGCTTCCCGCGTCAGTCAGGCTCCTCCGATGGCGCTGGAATGCTCCGAAGAGCTCCAGCGACGAACGAGGAGCTCAAGCTTCTGTGCTGAACGTGGAGGACCTCAGATGGTCCTCCTCTGACCTGCAACGCTACACAGAAGCACTCATGGGTCGAGTGCAAAATGCCTCGACCCGGTTAGATGCGATGGGGGTGATCGGTGCGTCGGAATGGAGGAGCTCCGGCGAGGCGACGGCGGAGGAGCTCCAATCCTAGTTCCTGTGCGAACTGGGTTGAATGGATGTGTGAAGAATGTGCGTGGGAGAAAGGCGAAGGTGAAGGTCGACTCCGATGATCAAGATAGTGCCGGGTGTGGTCGGAATCGAAGGTCGACGACGATGAACTAATTTGGGCGTAAATGAAAATTGGCTAAAACTAAAGGAAACTAAGGTTACCTGATGGTCGATGTCGACTGGGAAGAAGCTGCTGCAGCTCCTGGTCTTTGCCTCGAGGGCCGTCGATGCCCGAGGCTCGAGCACCACGCAAGGGCGGCGCACGGCGGCGCTAGGTCACCGGATCGATGGTCCGAGCACTCTCTCCTCGCTGCGACACCACTGGACGCGAGCTGTCACTCAGGCGAAGGTGGTGGAGGTCCTGGGTATGGAAATGGGGAGCCAAATATGAGCGAAAGTGCGCGCGGAGCTCAGGCTATATACGGCTAGGGGTCCGGCTAAGAGAGGGTCGGGCGAGCTTATCGGAGCTCAGACTCCTTAAACCCACCCCGGGCGTGGATCAGAGATGAATTAGGAAGAAGTGGGACCCGGGGTTAAGGGGTTTAGTGATCGGATCGTGACGCGAGAAATGGGAGAAATCGGGTCGGGCGTGCAGATCCGGGGGATAGTGGTCCGGGGGGGCAGTTGACCGGGGGGTCAACATCCCCCGTGGACCAATGGAAAGTGGCCACGTGTAAAAGATTTGGAAATTAAATTAAAAATAGCAAATGGCCAAATTTCACAAAAGTCAAAATATGAAAAATGTTTCTTTTATTTTAAACAAATTTTTGTGATTTTTATTTATTATTTTGAAATAAACATTAGGTATTTACAATATAGTATTATATATAGGTATATGTACAATATTGAATTTTTAATTTTGATATTTAATTATTTACTTTTGTACATTTTTATTCCAATTTTATATTTTATTTATTTACAAGATAAATTTTGGAGTAATTAGGTATTTTTATTTTATTTTTATTATTTATTTACAAGGGGTAAATAAATAGGTTTATTTATATACATATATGGTATCTATACAATGGTGATGTTGATTTTTATTTTTATTTCTTTTTATTTTATTTTTGTTTTTGTAAATTTTGTTTTATTTATTTTCATCATGAAGTAAGGAATATTTACACTTTTTATGAGATTTTAATTTATTTATTTATAGGGTGAAATAAATAGGTATGTGGTCTTATGTACAAGGTGAATATATACAAGGAAGGATGTTTTTTATTTTCTTTTTATTCTTTTTATTTTGATTTTGGATTTACAAATATTTACAAATAAATACAACCCATTTTTATTTAGAGGAAAATATTTATTTATTTTTATATATTTACAGGTATATACACATGAGCTTCCTTATCTCTCTCTACTTGGGTTTTTATGCGGTCAGGCCCATGTTGAGCCCTCCCTTGGGATTAGGTCGCTCAATATTTATTCTAAATATCTCCCTCTTTTTATTTTATCTCTTTATTCTTTTATTTATACACAAAAACATGCTAATTATTTAATTTTATACAATGCATGCATTTTATAATTATTTGTATTTACAAGAATATACATGTGTTTGGCAAAGGTTTTGTAGCTAAAATAAAAGAATAAAGAGTGATGAATGGGTATTCATCACCCCCTATACTTAACTTTGCTAGTCCCTTAGCAAACACTTATTTGAAAAAAAAGTGAAAAAGAAAAAGAAAAAGAAAAAGAGGAGAATGTACATGGATCAAGGTTGATTATTAAACTTGCCTTCATTCAATTGAAATATGGAGCTCGATCATATCTTTGGATTATTAATGTATCGGAACCTTATCTGGACTTAAGCTTAAAACTCAACAGCCTCTAAGTTCCACCAATCTATGGGCAAGACTCCTCAATAAACCAGATCAGAACAAGTCTACATACACAAACTCTAATGACCATGAATCTTTCCATGCGGTGTAAGTGATATGTAGCTCCCCACCTCAGAAGTAACAAAGAAACACCCTCCCCCAACCTAGTAACTCTAATGCCTCGGTCTAGCAACTCTTTCCTCGAGAAGCGGGGTATTCCCTTCTAAGTTCAAGTGCAACCGGCTCAAGAAGAGGGGGAAGAAGAGAATGGACCATGGCCATTGTAGCCATGTATCCTTGGGAGCTCTAACCAGTGTAGCTGAGTCTCCCGCTGCAAGCTTCATGAGATGTAACATGTATACCATAATCTTTTGCTTGATTTGACTATATACACTCCGGCGGGATTATTAAATTTGCAATCCGACCCACCACTTTTTTGGAGTTCTTTTATTTTTGCACACATTTTTTTTCATGTGCAACTGTACAACATATCTACATGGTGCAGCATATATACAAGGAGTTTTTCCTCCAGTAGCCTATCCCTCTTTTGAAGCTTTATTGCAACCCACAACTTCTATCTTTAGCCTTCATCACCACTAAACCAAGTTGAGACGCACTTCCTTCACTAGAAGAAGAAGAGAGGTTCCGCCTAGAAGTACTACCCTCATATGCTACCCCAAGCCAAAGGAAACTGCCTCCTCACCACCTCATCAGTGGAGAGCTATGTGTAAAGTGTTGGTGCAAGTCAAGCCATTGTCTTTGAGAGTCATGCGTGTGTTGTTAAGTGCTCTACTCAGCCTCATCAAGATGACATATGCTCATAGCCTAGTGGACTTAAAGAATTAAGTCACTATGGACCTGAAAAGCCTTAACCCTAAGCCCTATAAGGTTCCTCTTATGATTAGGTGGATTAAGATCTTAATCAAGCTCCATTGTCCAATTGAATTCCAGGATAGTTTAAATATCAACTATAATCCAGGAAAAACTATACAAATATTTACAAAGATGCTATTTACAAATATTTACACAAATGCAAAAATTTTTGAAAAATGTTTTGAAATCATGGATGTGTGCATGAATGCAAGTTTTGCAAAATATTTACACAAATTTACACATGATTTTTGCAAACTTTTTGTTTTCAAAACATTTTGGAAAAATTTTGTACTATATACATAATTTTGATATACACATATTTACACACTATTTACACCAAAATTTTTTGAAAACATTATTACAAAAATAATTTGTACAATAGCTATGTATGTGCATATAAAAGAATGTTTATTTAAAGGTAAAAATTTTTAATTTTTAGGGATTTTTGGGTTTTTTAGCCATTTTTATTTATTAGACACTCACACAAAGTACGAGTTATGGCTAAAGTATATATGAAATATATACACACCCCCCTATACTTAGCTCGAACGATGTCCTCAGAGTCAAGAGCGATGAAGAGGACATAACTCGTGCTTAGTATAGGGAAGTGAAAAGGAAGTCTATATACAAAGACGAATGAAAGAATAGAAAATCAAAGGGACCTCAGCTTTTCCCCCTATACTTTGGATCAAATAATCCTAAGTATAGCAATCTATACACAAAGGGAAAACCGAGTGAAGAATGTACATGATCTATCCCTCCTATACTTAGGATAAAATATCCCTAAGTATAGGCAGCAAAACAGGGGTAGAAAGACACGAAGAAGAACAACAAATATATACAAGGTGAGAGGGCATTACTCCCCCTATACTTAAGGTGGAGAATCTTTAAGTATAGGCAACAACAGAAATGATGAAACAGAACGGACGAACAACCCGGTGTTTCCACCCCCCTATACTTAGGATGAGGAATATCCTAAGTATAGCAAAGATAATTCTAAACGAGACCTGGGGTGAAAACAAGAACGGAAGAAAGAAAGATCAAACTAAGACAAAACACGTATACACAAAAGAGTACAATGTTGAGGTGCCTCTCAACAAGCGCTAGATTTTACGCCCCTAGCTGGGCGCAAAGGCTAGGATAAAGCGGTATCTAGGTTCAGGACGACATCGGTAAGTCGAATGCCGTATTGTCGTCACAGTCTCGGTATGAGAACAACAATGAACTGCAAAGTGTAAACAAAGACACCCAGGTATGAAATCAGGCGGGTGTCTGCTACCGGCCAAGTATATGGAACTAAATGATCGGGATCCGGTAGCACAAAAGAAATCATCGGCTCTGGATCAGACTGGAGTGAAAGTGTAGAGCCAAAGAAATCGAAAGTGGAGAAGGATGGATCAGTTATAGAATCCTCCATGTCAATCAATGTCTCAAAGAAGTGTGGACAATCAAGATCAGGAGACTCTCTAAGAAGACTGATATCCGATGAATGAAATAAAGCAAGTCAGGCAGATCATCGAATATCTTCAGAATGGGCTCATCCTCGTGAGGGTCGTCGACGTGAGAAAACTCAGAATCAGAAGGATCAGAAGACTCGGTTTCGTGTTCCGCCAGATAGGAAACACTCTCAGAAGGTGAAACCGAGTACACATCGTGCGCGGCATCCTCCCGCAGATAACCCTCGGGGAGAACTACAAGATCAGAAGTGAGAAATAGAGGATCAGGAACTAGAAGGGCATCTGCGATGTTGTCAAGTATCCACTTGGTGCACCAGGCTGCATGATCATCTGAAATCTGTCTCTCTGCAATTTGAAAGCAGGAGAAGGTACTGGTCAACACCGCGGAGGCTGGCAAACTGTCTGCGGCTGATCCTCGCTCTGCGACAATGCTATCTGCCAACTGGTCCTCAGCTAGTGTGTCTGTGTCGTCAAAGTGGAGGACAAAATGCTCGAATACGGGACTATCTGTGTCTGGTCTCTCAAAGTGGTGTCCCATATCGAACTGTGGCTGCTGGGATGAGTCCTGGTAACTGTCAAACTCCGAGAAGTGTGTCTGCAGAAAAGAGGCTGACTCGTCCAGGACTGGAAATTGAAGTGGCTGAATCGATGGCTGTAATAGTGGGGGCTCCTCCTGTTCCTGGAATATCAGAAGATCTGATATCCAAGACTCGTCGACTGAAAACTCTGGAACTACCTCGAACTCTAGCTGGAAGACCAATGGGAACTCGAGTAAACTCTGAGTCCGAACCTCTGCTATCGCACTCATCTCCTCTGTACTCTGTGGTGCTGGAGCATCCAAGTCCTCGGGATGGTGTGTAGAAGCTGTATCCTCCTGTAAAGTGACACACCGCATTGGTCATGCAACGTCCCCATGTGTTGTCCCGACTATGGCATCTTGTGAAGATGATCTCTGTGAAAGTAAGCTCGAGATGGTATCCAGTAGGTGAATGTCTGAACTGCGGTATGAACTGCCACATGTGGTAATCACCAGTGTTATCTGCTCTGCAGTCATCCCCCGCATGGAGATCTCAATAAGGTCTATCAGTGGAATTCCGTGCTCGGGAAATCTCCTCAAGAGGTCAAGAAACCTCATCCATGCCTCCTGCAATGGCTCCTGTGGGTCAACTGAAAAAGTGATGAAAGACCGCATAAATTGTGCTCTACGTGGGGGAAAGTATCTCTGTAAGAACTCTCGGCGTAACTCTCCCCACGAATCGAACGTCCTCCCCAATCGTCTGTGCCATCGCATGGCTCTCTCCGGAAGTGTGAATGGGAAGGTCCTCCTCATCAGCTCCTCTGCAATGATATCTGAATATCTATGTGCTCTGCAAAACTCCTCGAATGAGGACAGGTGAAGATAAGGCTCCTCGTGCGCCTCCCCTGAAAATGTTGGCAGTCTCTGAATGTAATCCAAATCCAAATTGAATGGACGTAGTGTAGAAGCTGACTGAGCTCCATGTGCTATCTGCTCCTCCATCAATCTGGGATAGGATCTATCTGATGATCTCTACTGCTCTCTCTGATCACGAACGGAGGGCACGCTCAACTCAGCAATGGCCTCATCCGGGTCTCGCATCTGCTCTGTCTGGTATCCTCGAATGTCAAGCGCATCATGGCCAGAGTAATGAATGGGATGGGAGGGAGGGAGCGGGAGGTTTGTCGGAGATCCGACCTCCATAGAAGGTGGACTGGACTGATGGTCAGATGGTGAAGAAAAAGCCGCAAGAGCCGGCTCGAGGTGAGGGGGTCCATCATCCAGTGGTAAAGGAGAAGGAGAAGACTAAAGGGAGGGTGGGTGGTAGACAAATGAATGTAGAAGAAGATGGGGGGGGAAGAAGGGATCTGGAAATCACACAAGATGAAAAAGCAAAACCCTGATTCACCTACGCACACGAGCTGAAGACCGAAAGGGATCGGTCAATTATCTTGTCAATTTTATTTTAGGTGATCATTCAGTCTATCAAAGCGATTACGTGAGCTGAATAGGAATCCAAGTATTTCTCAACCGACTGTCCCGTACAGAAAGCCGGTAATCAGTCGAGAAATAATCGGATATGGCTCTAGCCTAAGATGCGTGTCACTCTCTCACTCATCCAAACCAAACAAGGAGGGGGTTACTCTCCCCAAGACAGATTTTCAATGAGATGTCTTTTAGGTCAAGTGTGATTAGCAATCCCGATTTTATTGTTTTTATTTTTAGGTATTTTTCAATAATTAAAAAAATTGCCTAACGAATTTTTCGGTTCTCCTGGTTATTTTAATCCAAAACAGGGGGAGAAGAAGAAAAAGCCGATGCGCGAAAAATCAATGATGCATGCAGAGTAAGAGATGTGTACCTTACTCCAGCAGTCTACATGTAAAATGATCCACGCAGAATTTAAAGATTGAAAATAAACTACCTAAATGGTGCAGGCGGAAAACCGAGCCCTAAGCAGCAATTTCTACTCGAAAGGACTACTAGTCGACCACCAGCCTCCAATCCAAGAGTCTGGTCTAGACCCACCCCTCCTCTTCTCGACATGTCGAGTTCATGAGTAGCGCTTGACGGGGTGGGCTCGCGGCACGTAAGCTCGAAGGTAATGGATCGGCTATTTTATTAATCTTGTTATTATTGGTCCAATTACCGATCTATAGGTACAGGAAGATATATTAGGGTGTTTGGATCCTAATTATTACGTCACAGTCAAGTAGAAAATCCTAAGGCTAGGGGTTCGAAAAATCGTGAGAAACCGAATAAGAAGAAAAGAAATCAAAAGCCACGAAAAAAAACCGCGTAAAACCGAGGGATCCCCCGAGCACACCGGTGCTCGGCGAAATAGACCCCGAGAGTCTCAAAAGTCTAAGTCCTGTTGTCCCTGAATTATTACAATTATTCAAATGCTGAAATAAAAACTAATCTACTCTGCAGCTATTCTGCGACTTCCGCACTCTGCTGTCTCCTCGTGCTCTCCTGCGACTCCATACAGAAGGGAGCCGCCTCTGATTGCCGCGGTTGCCTCGGCTCCTCGAAAGTCGCCGCCTCGGTCCTCGGGCCTTCGCAAGAAAACAGAAGAATGTTATCGGACCAGGTTATTGTAAATAAGTCAAAAAAATATATATACGAAAAATATATAAAAAAATTCTATACAAAAAGTCGCGAAAAAGAAAAACCGCGGAAAAATACGACTACTAAGCCGTGCTCCCCGGCAACGGCGCCATTCTGATGAGCCAAAAATGTGATCAACCCGGATTAGATAAAAATAATCACTCTCGGTTCGTTAAGACCCGGATCGATAGAACTCTCGGCTCAACAAGAAAAAAATGTAAGAATAGACCACCAAACGGAGATAAAATCAGAGAAAAATAACTAGTGGCCCTGGCTATTGGATTAGCTTAGTATAGCGACCAGAGTCGGACTCAGGGAGCACTTGATGGCCTTGCGGCCTATGAAGTAGTCTCAAATCAAATAAAATAAAAACAAAGCATTTTTGTGGATTTTTAATATGCATATTTTTTTGGAATTTTTAATTATAAAGAAATTAAGAAAAACAATACAACAAGCAACTTGCAACAATTATTTAGCTACTCTAAGAAGCTCCAAAAAATCAAACAAAATTATTTTTAGAATTTTTGTATTTTTTACTGTTTTTGGTGAATTTTTGGTATTTTTCTGATTTTTAGGGATTTTAGAAAAATGAAAGAAGGCTGAAATGCAAGAACACTGTCCAGCCGAGCTCTTAAGACCAAAATAAAATCTAAAATGTTCTCAAAAGAGCCTCGAGGTATTTTTAATGTAAAATATAGAGAAAAAGAAAAAATCAGAGACTGAGTTTATTAATTTTTTATTTTTCTATGATTTATTAGAATTTTTATGAATTTTTCAAATTTTTTCAATTTTTATATTTTCTATTAATCCAAAAGTGACCAAACTTGGTCAGAAAATCAAACAAGCCAAAACACACAAAATATGAATTTTTCAGAATTTTTGAGAGGGTTTTAATATTTTTGTGATTTTTATAATTCGACAGGGACAAAAAGAGAGGTTTTTGATTTTTTTAAAATAATAAAAGGGCTCTAAAAATTTCCCAAAAATTAGTGAAAATTCTACACAGTAGCAGGAGCCACGTATCAAATTTTCACTTGATTTGGATGAGATTTGATATTTTATTTAAAACAACCAAGAGCCCACAGTGCATAGGGACCTGATCGCAATATCAGGGGCCTAAAAGTAACAAAACCGGAAGCTCAGGGGGTCCAGGTACAAAAATCTCACGTACTCACGCGCTACGCACGTGAATTGGGCACTCAGGGACCCAAATGTAAATATTTTAAGTTCCTGAACCTATTAGCAACATGTGCTTAAAGTCCAGTAGCTTATGTGCAAATTACCCAAGAAATTCGGCACATGTGGAAATAAAACACTCACAGGGGTATATCTGCAAATACTAAAAAGATATTTTCATTCCATAACAACCATAAACCACAGGCCCTTACATGCAATTTACCACAAAATGCACGTGACGAAGTACGTGTCCCACAACATACAGGGGTATAAAAGCAAATAATATAAACTACCAGGTCTACTATGTAAATATTCCAAACTAAAATAAACTACGAAAATATTTACAGGGCTATCTAATAAAAGCAAGAAATCAGGGGCCTAAGAGAAATTACCCCTTGTTTATTATCGACGGTTGAGGATGCGCCACGTATCTAATCTGACGGTCTGGAGCGGTGGCACCTTAACGCAGAAGCTCGACTCAAATCGAACGGCTGAAGGCCTCCCACGTGGAGGATCTGACGGCTGTGGTGTGACGTGGGTAAACCCTCGCTGAATCGACGACGGAGAAGACGACAGTGGAGATCGAACGGTCTGGAGTCACTGGTGTCTCTTCATCTAATCGTGCGGTCCTGATCGCGCCTCCAAAGAATTGGACGGTGGCGTAGTTCCTCAAATCAACGGCTCTGAGCGAATCTGGGGCTGGAGGGCTAAACGGACGACTGGAGGAGGTCCCGGAAGAACATGTGGCCGGCCAACTTCGTCTGCCTGATGTGCGCACGATGAACCTCCTCGCGGGCTGCTGATAGGTGGAGAATGATCGCCCGGGCCTCCCGCGTCGGTCAGGCCCCTCTGATGGCGCTGGAATGCTCCGAAGAGCTCCAGCGACGAAGGCGGAGCTCAAGCTCCTGTGCTGAACGTGGAGGACCTCAGATGGTCCTCCTCTGATCTGCAAAGCTACAAAGAAGCACTCCTGGGTCGAGGGCAAAATGCCTCGACCCGGTTAGAGGCGACGGGGGTGATTGGTGCGTCGGAATGGAGGAGCTCCAGCGAGGCGACGACGGAGGAGCTCCAATCCCAGTTCCTGTGTGAACTGGGTTGAATGGATGGGTGAAGAATGTGTGTGGGAGAAAGGCGAAGGTGAAGGTTGACTCCGATGATCAAGATAGTGCCGGGTGTGGTCGGAATCGAAGGTCGACGACGATGAACTAATTTGGGCGTAAATAAAAATTGGCTAAAACTAAAGGAAACTAAGGTTACCTGATGGTTGATGTCGACTGGGAAGAAGCTGCTGCAGCTCTGGTCTTTGCCTTGAGGGCCGTCGATTCCCGAGGCTCAAGCACCACGCAAGGGGCGGCGTACGGCGACACTAGGTCGCCGGATCGATGGTCCAAGCACTCTCTCCTCGCTGCGACACCACCGGACGCGAGCTGTCACTCATGCGAAGGTGGTGGTGGTCCTGTGAAGGGAAATGGGGAGCCAAAGATGAGTGAAATTGCGGACGGAGCTCAGGCTATATACGGCTAGGGGTCCGGCTAAGAGAGGGTCGGGCGAGCTTATTGGAGCTCGGACCCCTTAAACCCACCCCGGGCGTGGATCAGAGATGAATCATGAAGAAGTAGGACCCGGGGTTAAGGGGTTTAGTGATCGGATCGTGACGCGAGAAATGGGAGAAATCGGGTCGGGCATGCAGATCCGAGGGATAGTGGTCCAGGGGGGGAGTTGACCGGGGGGTCAACATCCCCCGTGGACCAATGGAAAATGGCCACGTGTGAAAGATTTGGAAATTAAATTAAAAATAGCAAATGACCGAATTTCACAAAAGTTGAAATATGAAAAATGTTTCTTTTATTTTAAGCTATTTTTTTGTGATTTTTATTTATTTTTTTGAAATAAAAATTATGTATTTACAATATAGTATTATATATAAGTATATGTAAAATATTGAATTTTTAATTTTGATTTTTAATTATTTATTTTTGTACATTTTTATTCCAATTTTATATTTTATTTATTTACAAGATAAATTTTGGAATAATTAGGTATTTTTATTTTATTTTTATTATTTATTTACAAGGGGTAAATAAATAGGTTTATTTATATACATATATGGTATCTATACAATCGTGATGTTGATTTTTATTTTTATTTCTTTCTATTTTATTTTTGTTTTTGTAATTTTTATTTTATTTATTTTCATCATGAATTAAGGAATATTTACACTTTTTATGAGATTTTAATTTATTTATTTATAGGGTGAAATAAATAGGTATGTGGTCTTATGTACAAGGTGAATATATACAAGGAAGGATGTTTTTAATTTCTTTTTAATCTTTTTATTTTGATTTTGGATTTACAATACAAATAAATACAACCCATTTTTATTTAGAGGAAAATAATTATTTTTTTATATATTTACAGGTATATACACATGAGCTTCCTTATCTCTCTCTACTTGGGTTTTTATGCGGTCAGGCCCATGCTGAGCCCTCCCTTGGGATTAGGTCGCTCAATATTTATTCTAAATATCTCCCTCTTTTTCTTTTATCTCTTTATTCTTTTATTTATGCACAAAACATGCTAATTATTTAATTTTATACAATGCATGCAATTTGATAATTATTTGTATTTACAAGAATATACATGTGTTTGGCAAAGGTTTTGTAGCTAAAATAAAAGAATAAAGAGTGATGAATGGGTATTTATCAAGCCCCCCCTCCCCCGTCTGATGGAGCTCGCCGTCACTGCTCCCTGCCCCCCCCCTCAACCGATGGAGCTCCCCCCCTCCCCCGCCGCCGCTGCTCCCTACGCCGCCCTTCCCCTCCACCGCTGCTCCCTACGTCGCCCAGCCTCCCAAGCTCCCTGCTCCCCCACCACTGCTACCGCAAGAACCCTTACGTCTATTTTGCAGGATTTTTTCTATTTTTTTATTATTTTGGATAATCCTAACCGTTTGATGGTAAATTGGTTAGGTTAACTCAAGACTAATCCAAGTAATTGACTCAAATATAGTTAAAACTGACGGCATGGTTTGTTGGGTAAGACGGAACAAGTTTAAGAGGTCGGGGAGGAATTAGAATGTTTCAAAGGTCGTAGGTAATTGGAAAAGATTATAGGGTCTGCCGGGTAAAAATCCCAAATTAAAATGGAGATGAAAAATACAAAACAGTATCGAAATTGCTACAAATTAATTTTTATATAAAGATACCAATACAAAGAAATTAGAAACATAAATTATATTTTTTTGATTTTTTAAGTATTTTTAATATTTTTATGAATATTTTAGGGGTTTTTTGATTTTTATGAGTTTTCTTTTATATTTTTTAGCTATTTTTGGTGAGGAAGTTAAACACACAAAAACACACAAAATAAAATTTTTCGGGGAATTTTTCAAAGAGGTTTTGTAATTTTTCTGGATGTTTTGATATAAACAGGGATGAAAATGAATGTTTTTGATTTTTTTATAAATAATAAAATGCTTCAAAAATGCAATCTAAAATTATGGCGTGAAAAATTCAATACAACAGAAACTTATAACTATTTTTGGAGATTTTTTCTATTTTTATAGATGCATGAAATAAATATTTGAAACAAAGAAGACTACACTCCTTGCAAAGGCATGTATGTAAATAGAAGAAACTCTAGGGGCCAAAGTGTAAATATTACAGAAATGTATAACTAAATAATCAACTTTCATGACTGAATATAAAAATCGAAACCCGTGAGGGCCTATGTGCAAAATCACCAAAATTTTACGGTACTAGCACGTGCGCTCGGGGTCTTGTTTGCAATTATACAAAAAGCTGGAGCTTGTTCGCAATATATCCAAAATAATTATAACTTAATATTTTAAAATTCCGACCAAAAATAAATAATGAAAACCCATGAGGGATTGGTTACAAAATACCCAAAGTTTGTCGGCCTACGTGGAGAAGGACCTTAATGCAAATACAATAAGTACGGTGTCCTTTTTGCAAATATTACAAAAATAAAATAACTACAAATGAAAGTTTTTGGATGTAATATTAAACACAAAAGACACCGGTCTAAAGATGCAAATTACCCAACAAATGGCACGATCGAATGGTACAGAGCCGTTCACTTGAACACGTGTCGTTACCAGGGCGTGCGATAACGCTTCAGAATCGACGGCTGCGATCAGATCATCTGGAGGCTATCGACGGCTGATGACGCGCTGAAGATCCAACGATTGTCTTGTATCAGGAAGAATAAGGCCAGATCTACGACCATAGAGAGCGGAGGATGAACTGGGAAGCAGCACCAACTAGGCGAGCTTCCCTGAGCTTGATCCCCGTCCTCCAGTAATATTTGATGTGTCAAAATGGCTGTAAGGCTCCTGTGGTCCTCCTCCATGTGCTAGGGCCCTCAAAATTGCCATAGATGTGTCGTAGTACAACTACAAAGGTGGTGGAGCAAAGCCCCTCCATGTATCTCTTATGAAAAGCAAAATGAACCCCGGGTTCGTTGTACGTCCCTGGACCTGCAAGAATAAGAGTGAAAGGGTCGAGGGCAAGTTGCCTCGACCCCTAGACGGGGTGGTGGAAGTGTAGGATTGCGAGATAGAAGCTCGTCGAAGCTAGCTCCGGTGAGGAGGTGGCGGAAGCGATTAGATGAGTGTCAGTCAAAATGGAAGGTGGACATAGATTCCTAAATCTAAGGAGAAGCTAAACAAGCATGTAAAATGAAGAAAATATGGACCTCGATGGTCAAAGGCCCAAAGATATACCTCATGACCACCTTGGCTGGACATGATGTGGAACCGACCCTCGGCTCTCGCCTAAGCTTCTCCCGCTGGCTGGAGGAGACCTGCCACATCTCCGGTCCGGAACATAACGACCAGGAGGCCAAACCAGGGTCAAAGGGGTTCAAAAAAGGAAGGGAAGTCGGAGGGACGATTTTGTACAAGGGGTGACGGGCTCCAAAGGATGAGGAAATGGCAATAATTCAGTGGCCCAATGCCCACGGAATGATACCGGTGTGTAAGTCCAAGGATCGAGGAGCGAAAGTATGGAAGGAAGCGAGGTGAAAAGATGCAAGATTAGAGCCGCAAAAATCGAGAAAAAAACAAGTCAAACGAGGTGTGTCAGGGTGCAAAAGGCGGGTCAGAGAGTTGACCCGCGGTCAACGTGGACCAACCAGGAAAAAACCTAGAAAAATGATTTGTTAATTCATTAAAAAATAGTAAATGATTTTATTAATTTAATATTATTAAATAAAAAATTATTATTTTATAACGTATTTTATTATTATATTTATTTATTTATTTAGAGGTTTAAAATTACAAGTTCCCTTTTAAGGATTATATATAGGTATATTCATATGTATATTTTAATGTTAATTTTATTTTATATATTTAATTTCAATGATTTTGTTTATTATTTTATGTATTTATAACTTAATTTTATAAACTTAAATATATTTTTATTTTATTTTTTGATGTAAAATGTCAATTAAATAAATACAAGTATTATTTATATTGGTATAAGTATAGGCAATTCATCTATGTATTTTATACAAGTATTTTATTTTTACATTTTATTTATGGCGTTTATTATAGTTTTAATATACACATAGATTATAAATATTATTTACAAAATTATAAAAATATAAAATTATAAAAATAATATATAATAAATAAAATGAATATTTTAATCGGTATTAGTATACAATAGGGGTCCAAAACCTAACTTTCAAACAGTAACTCCGAGAAATATGAAACCACCTTAATTAAATAGCTTATTAGAAGTTATATACAATTAAGGTGATTTTGATTTATTTTGAGTTTTTATTTGAGAGACATGAGCCTGGGAAGTTGGGATTTTGGAATCTTATTTAGGGTATATTTTGTACAATGTATATTATATATGAAATTAATTTTTTATTTTTCTATATTTAATTATCTACAACTTTCATGTTCAAAGTTTCTTTATTTGAAGTATAAAAAGTGGAACTAAAAATAGGTCCCAAAAATGAATAGAGAATGAATTAAATAAAAGGGATTTTTATTGTATTTTGGCCCTTATCTCCCCCTATTGTATTCCTTTTCGACCTAGTCATCGAGATGCCTAGGTCTCGAGGTTTCGGGTCATAAAATATTTAAAATATTTTATTCTTTCTCTTTTCTTTTCTTTATTCTATAATTTTGGCTTTAAAAACCATATTTTATACACTATTTACACAAGGATGCATGAATGATAAAATGCATGAATTAGGCCTATTTACATGCATTTACTAGGCTTTTTATGGCCAAAATGATAAAATAAAAATCATGAAACTGAGATTCATCAATTGGTACCATCCATTCTTCTCTTCAACCCCTCCTCTTGAGTCAGATGCCACTTGAACTTAGAAGGGAATACCTTGCTCCTCGAGGAAAGAATCGCTAGATTGGGGAATCATTGGGATGTCATTTTGGAGAAGTCAGTTCTTTTGTCATTTCAGTTGGGGAGAGCCACTATCACTTACACTGTACAAGTCTGCTTCATAGTCATAAGGATTTGCGTATGATGTAGGCTAGTTCTGACCTGGATATTAAGGTGTTTTGAACCCAGTTCTATGGCTCTCGAAGGCTGTTGTATTTCAAATTTGGTCCTGACTAGGTTCCACACACATTCTCAAGTTTTAACCCGAGCTCCAAACTTTGATTTCGTAAAGACAAGTTTAATAATTAAAATCAACGTTATTTATTCTTTACTTTCATTTTCTTCTTTATTCTTTTTGTTCTTATTGCATAAGTGTTTGCTAGAATAGCAAAGGCAATTATGTGGGGGTGATGAATCTCCATTTCATCACTATTATTCTATCATTTTATCCTTAAAAAACCTAGCTAATGCATGTAAATAGCATTATTTGGTACATATTAGCATTCATAATTTATTGTATTTATTGTGTAAATAATACTATTTTTAATTCCAAAATAATAGAATAAATAAAAAATAAAAATAATAAAATATCGAAGATATTTTATGACCCTAAACCCCGAGAGCAAGTCAAGAATTGAGTTGGTCGATAAGGAACAAAGTAGGGGGTATAAGGGCCAAAAATACAACAAAAGTTCGATTTATTTATTCGTCATTTCTTCATTTTTCAAGCCTATTTTATTCTTTATTATTTATGCATCAAATAAAGAAATTAAAAAAGAAAGTTGTATATAAAATTGAGTTTGTGCAAAAATAATACACAATGTACATTTTATATACAAAATAAAAAGTCAACATCTCAACTTCACAGACTAATATCTCCCAAATGAAAATTCAAAATATATAAAAATCACTCTAATTGTATATTACTATTCATAAGATATTTAATGGAGTTGGTACCATAATTTTTGGAGTTAATGCGAAAGTTAGGTTTTCATTGTATAGTAGGCACAGATAAAATATTCATTTTATTTATTCCTTATTATTTTTATAAATTCATATTTTTATAATTTTGTGAATATTATTTATAACATATTAGTATATTAAAACCAAAATAAAACAAAAATAAAGCAAAAAATAAAATAAGTCTATGTAAAAACATAGGCAAAATAACTATGTTAGTACATGTATATAAATAATAATAAAACTCATTCTTTTCTTCTTTATTATTTTACATTTTTATAATCATGTAAATATTATTTATACTCTATTAAAAATGCAAAGCTAAAATAAAACCCAAGAAAATACCTTAAATTAAAATAATGTATATAACATAGATAAAATACCTATAAGCATACTTATATAATATATACCCCTATTTATTTAAATGTATAAAATATATCCTAAAATTATAATAAAAACATATTTATCTACATAAAAATAAGTTATAAATATATGAAATAAGATAATAAATTAATCAGATAAATTATACAAAATAAAAATAAAATAGTCAAAACGTAGATGAATTTACCTATAAATATACCCCTAATAATTAACTACTAATATATCACACAAAAAACAAATAAAAATCATATAAAAATACTACATAAAATAAAAACATTTTCTATTTTATACAAAAATTAATAAAGTCATCTACTATTTATAAGTAATTATTTTCGAATAAAATTTCAATTTTGTCCTGTAGCAACCTGATGTGGACCAATCACGTCAGATCGCAAGTTGACCTCAGGTCAACTACCTCCCTCAACCTTCTGACTTGATGCTCATGTCTCCTCCCTGTTTTTATGCCTTTTCTTGTGCTTGATCCATCCATCTATCACCCCTGAACTCTTCATACAAATTCATCATTAATCATCCTTCCTATACATCAAGCATCTGGATTACGTGTTTATAGCACGATCTTCTCCTAATAACCCAGTTATAAGGGTGATAAGCTTTGTCTATAAATAAAAACCCACGTCTTCCATCTCCTCTTTGGTCACTAATCCGAGTTTAGAACCCTTGATCCTTGTCCTAGCAGATACCCTTGTGACAGGAGGAGCCTTCTCGCGGTAGGGCGACGCTTCAGGAGAACGTAGGTGCACCCATGGACACCTCGCCACTGGACCTACTCCCTGGACGACACCTAGTTATAAGAGCTATGTTATTTTGTGCTTTATAGGTACCTAGATTTTTTAGGATCATTTTTATGCATTTTATTTCACTGATTAGTTAGTAGTTTAGGTAGATTAGCATAGGTTATCCTCGCCAGAGTTTTCGAGCTCCAACCATCGTTTCATCATCAAATGCCAATTCTTCGACTCCCTCTTCACGTTTATTACCTTCCCCTGTGCATTCTCCATTTGAACCAATCATGGAACTCCCATGATCATTCATCGATCAGTGAAATGGAGCTTCTCCATCACTGTTCGCTGGAGCTCCTCCACCCACCTTCATTTTTCATTACCAGCTTCAAAGCCTGGTCGAGGTTCCTCCCCTCAAGCCACACATCTTTCCTCTGCAGGTCCTGAGTGTAAAGAAGCTTTTGTGGGCCTGGATTGACTTGCAAGTGGTTCCAAAAGCCCCTTGCAGCCCATGTGCTCCCTGGACCCCATCTCATGGTCCCCAAGCAATTTATGGGCATCAGCAGCTACGGACGACCGTCCTAGAGGTGTAGAGACAAACTCCATCAATGAAAACTGTTGGAGGACAAAGAGAGGACCGATCGAAGGCAGGGAAGCATGTTGTTCTTCCATGTTCTTTGAAGAGAGCGGCTATTGTTGGATGAAGAAAGTGCTGCCAGATTAAGCCACAACCATTGGATCCACGCGCTTGCAACCGTCAGATCATCACGCACAGTCCAATCTGAGCCGATCAACGTCAAACCGTCATCGTCTAACGAGGTGGCACCACGTGGTTAAGTAGAGGATGGAGCGTCATCCAATCCCGCACCTTAAGGGTAAATTGCACATCTTAGCCCTACTTTTTGTACATTTATTAATTGGTCCTATAAATAAAATGTTGTGTAAAATAAATTGGACATATTGCACATGAAACCCTATATTTATTATATTTGCATTTGGGTCCATTCCACGTGTCGTCCTAGTTAAACTGCATTGAAGTCCCTAGCGATTTTTATAATTACTAAATAGTATCGTAAAATTAAATAAAAGTTGTATTTTTTTGAAAAATCGCACTGTAGTCTCTGTTATTTATTTTTATTGCAATTATGCCCCTACTAGGACATGTATTTTTGTGCACTTCATCTATTTATTATAACTAGCTATTGTGCTTCCTAAAATGTGCAAAAATAGGGTTAATTGTCTCTAGCCATGTACTTTAATGCCATGGATTTGTTTGGCATTTTTGGGCTTTTCAACCATTTAATAAAAACCAAAAAGGAGCTTCTCTTTGTTTTGTCTATAGTGCAAAATGCTAAAAAATATAAAAACATGTATAAAATTCCTAAAATATAGAGTATGTATTTTACTATGTTTTAACTACAAACAAAAATCACTAAAAATGTAAAAAAGAAAACTCCTCGAAATTGAAAAATATTAAAACTTTATAAAAATCTAAAAATCCATTTTTTCTATTTTATAATTTTCATTATATCAATACTTATTAAAATTGATTTGGATAATTTTAGAACTTATTTACTATTTTTAAAATCCAAATTAATTTCAGATATTTATTAAATACTTGATTTAGGATATTTTGACTTTAAAAATCCATAAAAATTAGCAAAAATTCTAGAAAAATTACAAAAACGATTGAAGAAAATAGATAAAAACCCAAAAACACTTTAATTACTATATTTATATTATCTCTACTATTATCTATACTATATTACTACATATTTTATATATGGCTTTATATATTCTATATATATATATTTAAAAGCAAAAGAATATAAAAATTCTCTAAATAACAAAAAAATTATATATATAATTAAAAACAATTTAAAAAATATAACAAAAAATAATTGAAAAAAAATAAAATAAAAAACACACAAAAAGATGAATGTACATAGTAAACGACTTGGTTGTATATAAATAACCGTAGGGTACCCGTTTTGCTCTCTGTGGTTCAATCTCTACATACTTACTTTTTATGCATCTTATGGTAGAGAACAATAAATTCTCATCCACATTTTTGTTGCTTATCGCTTGATATATATTGGGGATTAATTGCTGATTAAATGAGGTTTGTTGAGCAGTCAACACATCGACTGTGGTTTCGCCTAGTGAAACTGTGCGATCCTCTTTCGGAACCCATTTATCAATAGTTTTTTGAAAGTGTTTTTGCAACCATTTTCCAAACCATTTGCAAATAGATTTTAAACATATTTTACAATGATTTACAAAAGCTTTTTCAAAGAATTTTCCAACCATTTTCAAACATTTTGCAAAACATTTTTAATCGATTTAGTAACTGTACTTATAAAGAATTTTGATGTGTGTTTTGATTTTTATTAATTAGCCATAAGTACGAGTTATGGATAAAATATATACATAGTATATTTGACCCCCTATACTTGTGAGAAGTTGACCATCCCCCTGATACTTAGGATAAATTAATCCTAAGTATTGCAGACTATATTCAATATGTAGGGAGGATCGAGGGTGGGAATGAGTAAATCATCGGTTCGACTTGTTCCCACTATACATAGGGTAAAATATCCCTACATATATACAGAAAATCAAAAGTTGAGGAGACAGGCGAGGGATTAAAGAATGAACACTCGAACACACTCATCCCCATATACTTAGGATGAATCATATCCTAAGTATAACAACGTTGAATGGGATGAGTTCCACTCTTCAGAAGATTGAAAAAAAAATGAAAAATGAAAAGAAGAAAGTAGAAAAAAGGTTAACTAATAAAAAAATGTTTTGTGCCTCGTATGATTTCACTGATGTTGCAGCTGTAAGCTCTTCATGTTAGACCACTTGTGTTGAATCAGCCACGAAAAGGAACATATCATGTTCAAGATAAGGCTTCAATAGCTGTTAGTTGATCATGAATGGTTGTGCATCAGCTGACAAATCAGATATGACAATACTTCCATTGTCATATACATGCTTTACAATAAATGGCTTGGTCCACTTGTTCTTTAAGTTCCCTAGGAAAAGTTTAAGATTTGCATCAAACAACCAGACCATATGACCTGGTTCGAAAGTCTTGTAATGGATATGCTTGTCGTGCCACTTATTGAACTTCTCCTTGTATATTCAGTTATTGTCGTATGCAAGTCATAGAATTCGAGAAGTTGATTCAGATCCAACTTTATATCCTTTTCGACATTCTTGGAATATAAATTACAAACATTTATTGCCCACAAAGATTTATGAATAAGTTCCACAGGCAATTGACATGGTTTGTCGTATACTAGGCGATAGGGAGACAATCCCAAAGGTGACTTGTACGTAGTCCGATAGGCTTAAAGAACCGAGTCGAGGAGTTGCAATCAGTACTTCTTGTTAGGACGCACAAGTTTTTGCAGAATTGTCTTAATCTACCTATTTGAAAATTCGGCCTGGCCATTGGATTATGGGTGGTATGGAGAGGTGACATGATATTCAATGCAAAATTCATGTGTCAGCTTCTTCACCTCTATGTTGATGAAATGGTTACCCCTATTGGATATCAGAATTTTGGGGATCCCAAACCTTACAATGATGTGTTCCTTCAGAAACCAATAGATGGTGCGAATGTCGATGGCTCGAGTTTGGATAGACTCCACCAAATGACGGGAGTAATGGACGACAAATAGAATATACTCATAGCCCTGACTATTGGGAATTGGGCCAATGAAATCAATGCCTCACATATCAAATACGTCTTAGATCTGAATGTACTTCAGGGGCATGGTATCTCTCATTCATATGGTACCTCCCATTTTCTGACAATCAGTGAATCACTTGACAAAGTCTTCTGCATCTTTGAATAAAGTCGGACACTAGAGGCTGCATTGTAGAACTTTTGGTGTCGTATGTTTTCCAGAGTAGTGTCCTCCTCATCCTCTAGCATGGTAATGTTCGTGGATACTTTGGACTTCCTCCTGAGGAATGCACCTTCTCGAGATGAATTCTTCCCACTCACGAAAGAGATATGGATTCCCCCACTATAGAAATGAACATCTGACAAGAATTTGTCAAATTTATCTTCAATCATTCTTGTGATGTTTTCTTGGAAACAACATAGTTCACAATATCGGTGAACCAGGGGAGGGTGGTAACTGACAGATAGCTTCATCTGGGAAAGTCTCTATAATAATTAATAAGCTCTGCTTAGGAGTGTCTAGCTCCGGCAATCTAGACAAATGGTATGCCACCACATTTCTATCTCCAGGTTTATTGTGCATTTCAAGATCAAACTCCTGGAGCAAAAGGATCCATCTGATGAGTCTGGGGTTGGAATCTTTCTTGGCTTGCAAGCACTTGATGGCAGAATGGTCTGTATATACAATAACTTTGGATCCAAGCATATGGGATCAGAATTTCTCCGGGGTGAAAACAATTGCTAGCAGTTCTTTCGGTGACACTGTAGTTTTTCTTAGCTTTATATAGAGTCTTTATAGCATAGTGAATAGCAAATGGTAAACCATCTCTTCATTATCCTAGAACCGCTCCAATGGCAAAGTTAGAAGCATCTATATTGATCTCAAATGGGAGAGAACAATCTAGCAGTTGAAGGACATGTTCCTGTATGATCAATTCTTTCAATTGATTGAAGGCTTGGAGGACTCTATCATCAACAATAAAAGCTACCTCCTTGCCTAGAATCTCAATCAATAGTCAGGAAATTTTGTTGAAATCTTTAATGAATCGATGGTACAATCCAACATACCCAAGGAATGATCGGACCTGCTTCATATTTGTAGGTGGAATTGTATTTTGAATGGCATCTACCTTTGTAGGATCTACCTCCATGCCACATTTAGATATGACGTGACCTAGCACAATCCCTTCGGTCACCATGAAATGGCTCTTCTCCATGAGAGCATAAGGTTCACTTTACAACATCTCGTTAAGACATTGTCTAGATAAAATAATCATTGATCAAAACCATCACTGTAGATTGAGAAATCGTCCACGAAAACCTTGAGAAAATTGCCAACCATATCGACGAATAAAACAAACATACATTGTCAGAATGTTGCTGGAGGATTACACAAACCAAACAACATTCTACGAAAGGCGTAGGTCCCAAATGGACAGATGAAGGTTATTTTCTCTTGATCTTCAGAAGTTATGTCAACCATAATATATCCACAGTATCCATCAAAGAGGAAGAAATATTCCTTTGTGACTATCTTCTGACTATTTGGTCGATGAAGGGAAGCAGAAAATGATCCTTCTTGGTCGCTAAGTTCAAGCATCTGTAATCAACACAGACGTGCCAAGATGTTGGAAATCTGGTTACTATCTCCTCTCCTTTATCATTCTTCACCATGGTGATCCTTGATTTGTTTGGCACAACATGCAAGGGACTCACCCATTTTGAGTTGGAGATGGTATATATGAATCCCGCATCACACCATTTTGTTATTTCATTATCACAAACTCTCGGAGATTTGGATTTAATCCGCGTTAGAACTCTCGGGATGGCTTGTTTCCTTCTTCAAGGTATATGTGATGCGTGCATAATGAGGGATTGTTCCCATGGAGATCTGAAATTTTCCAGCCTATGTCCTTGCAGTTTCTTTCTAGAACTTTGAGAAGACGATATTCTTATTCCTGTGACAGTTGGGAATTAATGACCACAGAGAACATGTTCTGCACACCTGCAAGGAAGGCGTATTTCATGTTTGCTGGAAATGGCTCAAGCTCAGGCGGTGTGTGATTTAGTTTAGTGGCGACTTCATCTACTGTGCAGGTCAATGGTGTCAGATCTTTCAACTGAATTGTGTCCATTGTTGGCAATGTAAGCTCTGAATCTAGTGCTGCACATAATTCTTCGATGACATAATCTTGTTCATAAAAAATTTCAATAATTTCCTTTTTCTTTGCCAAGGTCAGTTGGACAAAGATGTATTCATCATGAAACTCAGCAAAAATCTCATATTCAAAGGCATTTGGGAACTCAACTGTGTTGTTAATGAAGATTGGATCTAGGACACAAACAAGATGAGAAATCAAACCCCCAATTCACCTACGCAACACAATATGATGACTGTGAAAGATCGATCGTTAATCTTGTCAAATTTTATTTAGGTGATAACTCAATCTATCAGAGCGGTTAAGAGAGTTGTTAGGAGCCTGATGCTCCTAGGAGACTGCCCCGAGTTCTTTAACTAATTATTTCCAGTCGTATGGGACGCAAACTGTTTACCAGCTACCCTATCTTATCCAATATGCTATGGAAGTTCGGATCAATTACCAGCTACTTGAGGAAATCCTCACTGGAAAATATCTAATCGATAAAATCGGTGGTTTGAAGAGAGTTCGGGGGTGGCACTATCCTAGTGTGTGATGCTCTTTCGTTGCAGATAAATCAAACAATGAGGGGGTGACTCTCCCCAAAATAAATATTTTTGATGAAGTTTGATTTTAGGTCAAGTTTTCTTTAGCAGTCACAGATTTTATTGGTTATCACTTTTAAGTATTTTTCTAAATAAATGCAACGTCTAATGAATTATTCAATTTCCTTGTAATTTAAGTCCAAGAAAACTGGGGAAGGAAGACGAAAAATCCGATGCATGATCAAGCACTATGATGCATGTAGAGATATAAATGCTTACCGTGCTCCAACACTCTACATACAGGGTGATCCGTGCATAGATTTAAATATAGAATTCAGACTACCTATATGATGAATGAGGAAATCATCCCTAAGATAAGCAACTTCTACTAGGGGATGACCTCGTAGTAAACTAATTAGAGAAAATACCTGAGTCCGATCTTGGAAGTCGCTCGGTGCCTGCCACAATGGGTCCTGCTAGCGTTGTATGTGACTTCTCACAGCGTGTGGTCTCTTAACTAATTGATTCAGCTTTTTATTTTTATTTTACTAAGTCCAATTATGTTCTATAGGATCAGATAGTCTATTAGTGTGTTTGGACTTTGCTAATTACCGAGCTCAAATAAATAGAAATCCTATATCTATGGGCGAAATCCTCGGGAATCAAATAGAAAGTAAATGCAAAAAATCATGGTGTGGTCACCTGAGTGCACCAACACTCGGCGAAACAGCACCCAAATATCTAAGCGTCCAAGTGTCTAGAAAGTCTAAGTTATTACAGTAATATTCACAAAAATAATTCTATCTATAATAACTACTTCCTCTGCTCCTCCTCAAATGCGGGCCTATCCAAAAGCGAACTAACTCATCCCTTGGATGGTTCCTCACATAAAAGGCGAAACAGAAGATGGTCAGAAAACATTTATAATGGATAGATATCAAAAATATGCAAAAATGAAATCAAACTACTAAGTCGTGCTCCCTGGCAACGATGCCATTCTGGTGACACATATAGTAATTCAGGCTAAGTATGAAATTAATCAAATGTCATTGTGACCCAAATTAATAAGTGTAATCAATGAGAAAAATAACCACTATCAAAAATCAATGAGGAGTGTAAGCAGCTTCGCTGTTTTATTTACCGAGTATAATGATCAGGGTCGAATACAAGGAGCATGATCCAAAAACTTAGGTGTTGGATTTCTGAAATACAGATATTTTTAGTAGTTTTTAATTTTTCAATTTTTTAATTTTCAATAAGATAAAAACAAGCACAAAGGATAATAGACACACACCACACTATTTTTGTATTTTTCTAATAAGATAAAAATAATCAGAAAATTACAATAAAAATAAATTTGGGTTTTCTAGGTTTTATATTATTTGTGGTATTTTTTTGGAATTTTTCAAATGTTTTGTGATTTTTGAAAAATCAAACAGCGAGAAAAAGGATGAACAGTGCACAACCATGAGTAATTTGCGAGTAAAAAAAATTAAACTGCCCAAAACTTCCAGATGGTATTTTTATAACAAAATATGATTAAATATCTACAAACAGAAGCTGAAGACACTATTTTTAGTTTTTTTTTCATTAATTCTATACAACTTTTATACTACTCTGGGTGTTTTATAATTTTAGGGTTTTTATGAGGTATTTTGAAGCAAAAAATGGTATTGGAGATAAAAGACAACAAAATACAACTAAACTTTTTTTGGAATTTTATAGTGAATTTTCAATTTTTTATGTTTTTTCAAATATAAACATGATAATTTTTTAGGGTTTTTTTGAGTTTTTAATATTATAAACTGTACTCAAATCAGTACCTATAAATTACAACAAAGAACACATGATAGTAGGAGCTAGAAGTAATTTTTAGACAATTTAAATAAAATAATAAAGGTGATGAATCATGCATTCGTCAACCACCATCTGCTACTACGGCTGGCCCTAATAGGGCACATGCACATAGTTGTGCTAGATTGATGGTGGCTGCTGACTCGGCTGAGGCTGTTGCGACAGTGCCGGCTCATCTTTCTTCTAAGTTGGAGTCTCCACAGATGGTGTTGTCGACTGGACAGAGCTGATGGTACCTACTAGCAGCTCCAACTGCTTCGTAAATGGTCCAACTTGTCTATGTGTTGCGTCCACTTTTCGATCACAGCACATTTCTCAAGGTCCTGTGATTGCTTTTCGATAATATCAACCTTTGAGAGATGGCCTCTGATGATACCGAGGTTGGAGCTCTCATATCTATCTGACTCCTGAGACGCTGCTATATGGACTCGTTTCTTGAGGATCTGGGGTTGCTTCTGATATGCTTTGGATGAAGAAAGGACAGCTTCTCCTTCGACCATTTCCTCAAAAATCTGCCATACCACATTTTAATCCTTGTTGAAATGTGATCCCCTACAGGCTGCGTCGATGAGCCATTGGTTTTCTATGTTCAGCCCCCCGAAGAATTGTTAGACCAAGCTGGTCCTCGGAATTTCATGATGAGGCATTTATCCTACAGGTCCGTAAATCTCTCCCAGGCTTCATGGATGGTCTCATGGGCACCTTGGGAGAAGTTGATGAGTCTGGCTCGCATCTGGTTGAGTCGACCAAGAGGATAAAATATGTGCAGGAAGGCAGGCTTAAATTACTCCCATGCTGCCACAACCTTTCCCGGAGGACTGACCCAATACAGGGCCATGTCCTATAGACTGAAAGGGAACGCCATCATCTTCATTATGTCCAACGGAACATTGGGGTAGTGGGTAGTATGGAAGATGCGTAAGAACTTCTATGGGTGAATACACAGCTCTTCGCTAGTGTTCCCATGAAAAGATGGGTGAAGAGCGAGGAACTGGGGCTTCAGCTCAAATTGAGTGTGCACCGTCAGAATGAGGATCTACTCGGTCATTTGGCCGTCACTAGGGTTATATGTTTCTTTCAGCATGGGTTTCGGTCTCCCTTGTTCTGGTTATTCCTTGTCGGGATTGTCACGAATTCCACCACCTCCTCCATTTGGTTTGTCTCCTTCTCCTCCTGCTTGTCAGTTCATGACATCATTCAACATATCCTGAAATGTAGTCTGTGCAAGGGCTTGCTCGATCAGTTTCTACTAGATTGCTTGGATACAGGCCAGCAACTGAGCATTCACTTTGTTTTGATCTGGCATCTGCCTTTGTTCAGGTTGGGGAGGCTGCTGACTCTTGACCTTTCCTTAGGAGCCATTTTGGTGTCTGAATCCGACGAGATGAATTCTGTATTGGGATCCAGGACTAGGATATCTTCTATCTAAAATGTGAAAAATTTCCAGTCAGACCACTTGTAATTGAATCCCAGCTTCCAAGATGAATCTGGAATTAGGGTCAATTCCAGATTGTTGTGAACGAAACAGATGTGGATTGTAATCGACTTCATTCACAATGGTGAATGTGGGACAAGAGTGGTCCCAGTTTATTGGGTGGTCAAGAGGATGAATAGAAGATGAGGAGTCTGTAGATCGACCTGCAAAGTCCAGATCAGGTTCTCGGGAATTGCCTCCAATTATTGACGAAGTCGAGTCTATAGAATCGATGTAGGCTTCGGCGGGGTCCCAACTGAACCCTCCATAGATAGACATTGTGAAGCAATAAGAAGATCGATGCAGGAAGAAGGATACGGTGGTCAACGAGGAATAAAAAGGAGTGTAAAACAGTAGCAAGGCTCAAACTGAGCGAGGGTCAAAAGGGAGACACATATGACAAAATTTGCGCAAATGCGTGGGACTTGATATTTGAAGTTAATCTAGGTACATACAAACATAATACAAAATTGGGTCCACCAACTCATGCCATGTGAAGTCGTGAAGGTTTGGCTACTTATTATCTTTTCAGTTTCAGAGTTGATATTTCAGGCATATCTTGTAACAAGTCCTTAGCACGCTAACCCTATAGAAGAGAGAGTACTACTAGAAAAATATCTCGTACTTCTCCTCCTCCTTTATAACCTGAAATCTACACATTTTGAGGTCTTTGTAACCCTTCCTAGATCTCTTGTCAGCCAAGTAAATATAGAGAGGAAGTCAATAGGTGGAACTGCTACTTTGGTTCTCACTTGCAACAAAATCACCCGTGAGCATGCAATAACCTACTCAGACGCAATCCAATGAGAAAGATACCCCCCGTGAAGGCATGGCCTAAGCTCAGTACTTCAAACCATGTTAATGTTCGACATAAGGCAGGAACACAATCATTGACAAGGCCCTACTCGATCACGTACGATAGAAGTGCCATTACATCGATAATCCAAGCGATACACAAGGCAGTTACATACTAGGTTTTTGGTTGTAATCCATAGTGGGTAGTGCCTCGTTCATGGGAGGGGTTTTGGTCCCCTCCTAGTGCACCTGAAATAAGTGAGGGATTTATGAACCCAAGACAATGAAAGTCCATTACGGATTTTAATTAAGGTCAATGCTTATTTAATAGTCCCCTAGTTTTAGTTTTTTGGGGTTTCAATTTTTTTGGGATATGTTTTCATACAAGAGCCTATCATTTTTGTAGATTTTCATTTAAGTCCTAGGTGCTCAAAATTAGAGGGAGATAGCGAAAAACCATGCAAGACGATTCAATGATGGAGATCTCACGATTGAATCTAATGATGCATGCTGAGTTAGAGGACTTACAATGTTTCCTAGCTCTCTCCGTGTGATATGCAAATCAAAATTTTTAAACCTATCTACATGACGGTGTGCAATTGACAAAATTGCCCTAAGCAATAGCTGTTATTAATCATGAAGGACCATGCTAGTTATTTAAAGACAAACCCTAGAGTCCGATCTTGGAGACAAGTCGGTGTCCGCCATAACATGCCTTGCCAGCACTATATGATGTCTCTCACGACACGTGGGTATGAATTCAAATGACTAACACTTATTAATTTGACTAGATCCAAACATGAGAGACTATAGAAACAAGCATTCTTATTAGGGTTTAGACCTAGTATCCGAGTCAAGCAACCTAAGTCTAGGGGCTTCATGCACAGAAAACAAATGAAAATAAGACGGATAAATCAAAACAATGGGTGATGAATCCACGATTCATCGCCTTTATTCTTTTATTTTAGCTTCATTTATTTAGTCAAACACCTGTAAATACCTACTAATTCCATAAAATTACCATTCTGCATGCATGTGTTAAATATGTTTTTTTAACACTTTTTGTACTTAAATAAAATAATAAAGAAGAAAAGAAAAAGAAAAGAAAGATAAAGGATGTATTTATGCAGTAAATACAGACTGACCCGAACCCCGGGAGAAGGTCAAGACTTGACCTGATCGATCGGGAATAAAGTATGGGGAGATAGGGTCTTCCATTCAAAAATCCAAAAAAATATTTTGTAAATACTCTTCTTGTATATTTGTATAAAAATTATACTATTTTGTTTGTAAATAAATTGACCTCAAATTAATTATTTTTGTAAACAATAGTTGTAAATAAAAATGTGTTGTCAATAATAAAAATAATTGCAAAATAAAATAATGCACAGATTATAAATAAACACACTCAGAAGAACCGCAAAATGATAATTGAAATACCAATTCCGGCTCCATACGAATTCAAATTGAACCAAACTCACTTCCATTATAATTTAAATTAAATTATCTTTCAAATGGTTGTGATTTCATATTTTTTGGAGTTACATTAAAAAAGTCGATATTCTGGGGTTTTTGTGCAATTTTACCACGTGCATATTTATTCATATTTTCTATATACATAATGTAAATATTTGTAAATATTATTTTCATTAAAAATAAAAATAATTAATAATAAAATAAAAATAATTTAAAAATTATTTCCTTATGTGTATATGTGTATTTTGTATTATTTATACATAATATTGTATACAACTAATTTCCTCATATAAAAATCGTCATAAAAATAAATATATAACATTAAATAATAAATTTAATTTAATTAAGAAATTTTTATTTAATTATTTGATATAAAAAACGTACCTTCTATATATAAGATATGATTTCATACCTTTAATGGCCACCATTAAGGTGTCTAATCAATTTCCATAAATTACTTATTTTATTTTATTTTGTTAATTCTGAAATTAATTTTTAATTCATTAATTAATTTAATTAATTATTTTATTAATTCACCACTAAAAACCTTCCCCTTTTATACAATCTTTCCTTTTATATTTTTCTTCTCTTTTTAATAGGTTCCTCCTCCTTCTTTCATTCTTTGATCAATCTTTGGTGCAGAGGAGCCCTCCGAGAGCTATCTTGTTGAAGAAGGGTGCCCAGCCTCTGAGCCATTCGGTGACAACGAGTTGACCCTCGTCGAGGCCATCACGACGTATCTGATCCCAAGAAGAGATCCATTTTCTTTTCTTGTCATTTTTAAGATAAATCGAAGATTAAAGTTTTGTTTCTTGATTAATCTTTAGATATTAAAAATCCCAAAAATATCCATCCTGATTTAATCCGCATCCGACACTAATTTTTCAGCTTGTCTCGCGATCCCTCCTTTTCACTTTCTACCTTACGCGACCACGTACCTCCGACCACACACGGTGGTCGGAGACTCGGATCCATTCCTCGTATTTTCAATGGATCCCAATTTACATACTAATTGTGTATAATATATATATATATATCTATATATATTGTTTTCTTTCCTAACATTTGTTTTGCAGGATAATTCTAAAAAAAGAAAAAGGCTAAATAAAAAATAAAAATTTCTCTGTCCACTATTTCTGTTTGAAAAAAATAATATAAAAAACTTATTTCTGCTATTTAAAAAATTAAAAAAACAAAGAAAGCAGGTCGTTAACGCGTGACCGAGCGAAGCTTCTCTGCTAGGTCGGTCACATACCACGGCGACGTCGCCGCAACCCCGTGTGGAGGTGCCATCTCCCCGCGACGCCCGACCATGCCCAGCTCCGTGGCACCTTCAGGCGCCCTCCCCATGCCTCTTGTCGTGGTGCCCTCCTCATGTCTCCTGTAGTGGCGCTCAGCCCGCGCCGACCTAACCACACCTGCGCTGCAAGCCGGCCACCTGGCGGCTTCCCTTCACCGATCTCAACCAACTTCAGTGTGGCCCATGCTAGTTCGTGCCCCCCTCCCCACCCCCACCCCCCGTTCTGTGCGCTATGATGGACATGAGCGTCGTTTTCCTGTCAGTCACCCCTCCGCAGCTCGGAGACACTCCGTGCTCCTCCTCCGATCTTGAAGAGAGGGACGGAGACGACCGACCCTTGCCCCCTTCCCTTTGTGAAGAATCAAACGAACAAGAAGAAACCCTAGGTAGGGTTTTTAAATAAAAAAGAAATTTGGAAAATTACATCACAACCCCTGTAACTATCGGAGATTTCAATAAAGCCCCTACACTTTGGAGCCAATCACATGCATGGCACATGTTTAGTGGGTAATTTACACTTTCTTTCCTTTGTTTATTTCTTATTGCGTTTTAATGCAAAAAATAATTACACTTCAATCCCTGTGTTTCCCAAATGTTTATTCGTATCTTATTCTTAATAAAATAAATGTTTTCATTGGTCTAAAAATTCTCAAAAAAAATGTGTAAGCTTCTGATATGTTCTTCTACATTGTGTAAAATCTTCATAGCATTTTTTTGATATTTTATATTTTTAAAAAATAAAAATAGTGTTCTTTAGTCTGCCCGAAATTAGAAAATTCGTAAAAATTTGCAAACTTGCCTAAAAATCCTATAAAATTATTGTAGGTGTCCTTTATTGGTCTTTAATTTCTTTCCATTATTGTGCATTGATCGTTTATAAAAACCCAAAAATTGCGAAAGATAAAAAAATCTTAAACAATTGTAGAAAAATATAGAAAAATCCAAAAAATCTCATTTTAGTCTTCGTTTGTAGATATTTAATTGCAGTTTAACTTAAAAATAATTTCTAGGATTATTATGCACTTAAAGTATTATAAACTTGTAAAATACGCTTGGTTGTGTACTTTTCTCTATTTTACACTATTTGATTTTTATAAAATCATAAAAAACGACAGAAAAAATTGAAAAATTACCGAAAACATTTTAAAATTTATAAAACACAAAAACATGTTCCATGTAATTTTCTGAGCCTTTTTTACTATTTTGAGAATTACAAAAAGAGTATGGTCTGTAATTATCACTTGTGCTTCATTTGAAAAAAATTAAAAATTCAAAAACCACTATAAATTACCTTGGAAATTTGACTACATAGTTTTTAAATCATGTTCCTTGTGTTCGACCCTTGTCATCATACCAGGTAAATAGAATAGCGAAACTGATTGCCTTTGATTGCTTGATTTATTTCTCATAAGTGGTACAAAAATTTTTTCCATTGACCACACTTAGTGATTCAGGTCACAATGACCCTTGTTTATTTGCATACTTAACCCGAGTTGTCAGACGCATCATCAGAATGGCGTCGTTGCCGGGGAGTACAGCGTTGTAGTCATTTTTCACTTTTGTGCTATTTGTCTCTTTATATTATAACTGTTTTCTGACCATCTCGTCTTGGATTTTTGTGCGAGGAACTGCTTGGAGGACGACTCGGAGTTTCTTTTTGGAGGACTCGCACAGGAGGAAGAGCAGGGATGAGAAGAAGACTTTTATTTTATTTGAGAGAACAATAATTGTTGTAATAATTTAGACCTAGACACCCATGGAGTTGGACATTTTTTCAAGGTCTATTTCGCCAACTGTTGGTGCACTTGGGGGACCTCACTGTTGTTTTCTATATTTTTGATTTTATCACCATAACTTTCTATTTGACTTTTGCGGTTTTGGACTCTAGACGTAGGATTTTTTGTTGATTGTGACGTAATTAACTAAGGCCCAACACCTAATTAATTATCTGTTCCTATAAAACGTAATTGGACCTGGTTAAAAAAATAATTGAAAAAGTTAGTTTAATTTAATTTGAGACCACACGCCGTGAGGAGTCACATACAACGCTGACAGTACCCGTTCTGGCGGGCACCGAGTGACTCCCAAGATCGGACTCCGAACTCAATTCGATTAACTAACTATTGTTCTTCACGATCAATAGAAGCTGCTCATCTAAGGCCGATTTCCTTGTGCATCATATAGTTAGTTTACTTTCTGTATTTAATTTATGCGTGGATCATATTGCATGTAGGGTGTTGGAGTAAGGTACGTATTTTATCCCTTCATGCATCATTGTGCTTGACTGCGCATCGACTTTTTCGACTTCCTCCTGTTTTTTTGGACTCAAAATAATCAAAGGGAAAAATTCGTTAGGCATTGTTTTTTTTTGAAAAAAATCTGAAAAAGTGAAAGCAATAAAATCTGGGACCGCTAAAGCAAACTTGACCTTAAAACCCACCTCATCTAAAAATATTTATTTTGGGGAGAATCACCCCCTCATTTTTTGGTTTACTTGAGCGAGAGAGTGACCTGCACACTAGGATGGAGCCATACCTGAACTTCCGTTAGACTACTGATCTTGGGATTAGTCGTTCTCTAGTGAGGATCTCTCTAGTAACTGGTAAAGTGGCCCACGACATCCTTAACAGAGCGAGTTGACCGTGTAGCCAGTAAATAGTCCGCAACTTGTATTGGCTGGGAAAGATCTAGCTTTGGGATTGGGCCAGTCTCCTAGGAGCATCAGGTTCCTAACAGCTCGCTTAATCGCTCTGCAAGATTGATTTATCACCTAACTAAAATTGACAAGTTAAATGACCGATCCTTTACAGTCATCAACTCCTATTGAGTAGGTGAATCGGGGATTTGACTTCTCATCTTGTTTGCTTACTAGATATCATCTGCACTCATCTCCACATCACAATGATTGGTCGGAGGTCTCTTAGGCTACCTTAGGTAGCACCGCTCTGTAGAACTCTGACTCATTCATATAGAGAGGTTTCAGGGAGCCCAGAACCGCTCGCCAAACCTGAGTTCCATTCCACCTTGTTCTCCCTTAACCACTATTCTTTCAGTCCTGATGTGCCTAAGCAGAGACCTGCACATCTATTCGTTCATTTGATGACACCTTAGTTGGGGTGACATACGAACCGATGGATAGCCTCAGAGTTCTACTTATGTTCTAGATAAAGGCATCATCAACAACACCTTCCTAGCCTCTCTAGAGACGATGCAACGATAGATTCGAGACCAGAGAGCATTCATGACAGATGTCCGTCAAGAGTTAGCACATATGCGAGCTGATAGAGGAGAGCCTCAACCGAGACCATCCGGTGGAGAGATACCCGATGTTGGAGGAGGAGAAGAAGGACATCCAGAAGACCCACATGATCCACCCAGACTAGGAAGGCCTATGAAGGAGTTGCACAACCCTGGTGCAACCCTCACTCATCGTTGGATCCAGGCCTCTTAAGGAGTTGCACAACCCTGATGCAGCCCTCACTCACTGTTGGATCCAGCTTCCAGCTATTCTGGGTGACTTCAAGCTTCCCTCCCAGACTATTCAGCTTTTGCTCATGTTCCATGGGCTAGCCACCGAGGAGCCGCATCTTCACCTGCAAGAGTTTGAGATGATCTGCAGTACTATCCACGATCGATTCGTGGACGAGGACACCATTATGATGATGGAATTTCCTTTCTCCCTAATTAATAGAGCAGCCTACTAGCCGAAACATTTGGGGAGATACGTTACTTCATGGGAGCAGCTCCAGACCGAGTACTTGAATAAGTATTATCCTAATTATCCACTCAGCCAGACTAACACAACTAGAGCTTTGATCAACAATTTCTCCATGATCCCGAATGAGCAATTCCACGAGGAGTGGGATCGATTCCGTAAGCTCATTAACAGGTGTCCACATCATGATATATCCAAGCCCAATATTGTCTGGAGCTTCTTTTGTGGGTTGACACCAGAGTTGCAGGGGCTTGTCAACGCTTCTTGTGGGGGCTCCTATTTCGCAAAAGATGAAGACTAGGTCCGGGCTATCTATGAAGAGATGGCTGAAAACTATACAGTGATGTCCCAGACCAGGCTCTACGCTCAGGGGAAGTCCCCACCCCAGGCCGTGTCCTATCATAGGATAGCATGGGTTGATGTGGGTCCACCTATTTCTTCGTTAGTAACAACAACACATGCAGAATCTTCAGCCGCTGACATGGGTATTATCAGCGAGAAGTTGGACCGCATAGAGATAATAGAGAAGAAGCAGTACCAGGGCATGACATAGATAGATCAATTGGCACAGACTCTTAGTGACCTGAAGACCCACAGGCGGCTTCTCAGTCTCGTCCCATGTCACGAGCTAATCCCAGCAACAACAACTCTTCCCAACCTTCTGCTCAGTACCGCCAGGTTCACCACATTCAGGCAGAACTGGTTCAACAGTTGCAGCAGCACTACTCTCAGCCACCACCATCTCAAGTTACTCACATGGTGGTGTAACAGCCAGATCAACCACTAGAAGATCTTTCCCGCCACCTTACGAGTAGGAGCCATTGATGGAAGTCAATGGGATTCGGTATGACCAACAGCAACCCGGGATACGTCGAGACCACCGAGGGTTGAGGTGGTCTACCAGAGGCACCTCATCCCAGCACCAGCCTCCAGCTCTGGGTGGATAGAGCAGCCAGCAACAACAACAACAGCCCCAGTTCTCCCAGCCACAATAGTATTACCACTCGAGGCCTCGTCCCCATCATCAGGACATAGTGTAGGCAACAACAGCCTCAGCAGTATTCTCAACCTCCCCCTCATCAGTACCAGTAGAGCCAGCCTCACTTCCAACGAGGCAACTTGTCCGGTTCTCATGGACCATCCTATGAGAACCCATCCCTTGATGACTTAGCCCGCCTACTCTCAGACTAGCAGGCATCCTTCAGGCAGGAGATGGACGAGTTCAGACAAGAGATGAGGGAAATAATCAAGGGCAAAACCTCCATACCCGCTCGGATTGAACCGAACCCGAACAATCTGAAAATGAGGTCTAAGCGGGTACAGTTTACAGAGACTACCACTCCTATTGATTCATTGGGTGATATTTCTTCCTATATGTTTGATGCTGATTTTGTGACACTTAGGAGCAGTAGGATGCCAGCCAGTAACACCTCATCTGAGCGACAATCCCATGATGATTCAAGAGCGTCAGACGAGGAGGATAACAATGATGATGCTGCTAATGATGTTGACGATGGTGCTAACGCCACCAAGGATGATGATCCAGTAGACGATACTAAGACCGTCGTTTCACCAGATGCAGTTTGTGGTACTGATACCATCATTTGATGTGATCCTGAGCCAAAGTGCGATGCTGATGCTGCAAAGAGAGATGCCGTGGGTGGTGCTGATGCCACCGTTTCCATTCTAGTTGTGTTTCCTTCTATCTTTGTACCTCAGGACAATATAAACAATAATAAAAAAATGAATAAAGGAAAGGTTTCTTCATCTACTCCGAGTCCATATGTGTTGCATGATGATTCTACTATGGGCTCCATTCCATTACAGCAACAAGAACCTCTTCCCAACCCTCTATCTGAGGAGGGTCCAACTATCCCCTTCCCTTAAGCACTCTGCTCGGGGCAGGGGAAGAAAACGGAAAATCCAAAAAAATCACATCAGTTAGAATTCAGCCAGCAGATGATCGATAGATTCCATATCCAGCTGACTCTACATGAGGAACTAGAGCACATTCCTCTCTTCGATAAGCACTTGAGAGAAAAGACCACTGTACATAGGAAGAAGAGGAGTCGTACTGCAGAGATCCATGTGTTGACGAGAGCAACATGTTTATCTATTCAAAATCAACTATCAACTATGAGACCCGATGGAGGAGCTCCATATGTCAGATGCCACATTCATGAGCACCAGTTCGATCGTACCCTATAGACAACGGTTCTCGCTTAACCTTCTACTGGCTGCCTTACTCGATCGATTCGAGTTTGGCCCTCTTAGACAGAGCAAGACAATTCTTCAGTTTGCTGATAAATATGTTAAGAGTCCAAAGGGGTTACTTAAGGATGTTGTCATCATAATTTGGGCTTGAAATTCCACATGGACTTTGTTGTATTGGACATGGAAGTCCCTGAATCAGTGATAGACACCCCCATCATCTTAGGATGACCATTCTTTGCCACAACCAAGGCGATGTCTGACCATGATAGTGGGAAGGTATACTTTCGCATCGAGGGTGAAAGTGTACAAATAGAGACGATTGAGGAGACCGCATCTAGAGATTCAGAGTGCTCAGATCAGATGACCGATTCAAAGTAGATGACAGATGCAGATCAAGACATCCACTAGTAGTGTGATTTTGTGATTAGAGAAGATGAAGCAGTTTAGGAAGATCCCGCATCACGAGCTCTTGACACATCTTCAAATAGTGGAAATTTACAGATCATGGCAGATAAGAGTTTGGAGAGCACACTCATGGCACATGATACATTAGAGGCATTTTATCATGGTCAAGATAGCAAAATCGATTTCGTCTCATACTCGTTAGATTCATATCCCTCAAACACAGACACCGATTTTGAATGGCAAGAGTTCGATGAATTTTTATCGTGTCTGGTGCCTATAGAGCCGACAACTAGGATGGAGAGTGAGCCAGGTCAGTTGATAGACATACTAGCAGGGCCATCTTCGTCAGATTTACCACTACAGCGAGAGTTCTCACACATGGATCTGGTAGCATTCACTCAGACATTCCAGAAGCTAGATTTACTAGCTCCCGCTTGTCCATAATTGATGACCTTACCATAGAGTGTGAAGTATAGATTCCTTGCGGGTGAGCCAGAGATGTTCCCAGTCATTATCTTAGCAGATTTGATTGAAGACCAAGAATCTCATTTGATGGAGGTTCTAGAAAGAAACCACAATGCAATAGGATGGAGTGTAACTTATCTCCAGGGGATAAGTCCGCCATGTTCTCCCACCATATTTATCTCGAAGAAGATCAAAAGCACTCGCGTGAGTTCCAACGACGGCAGAACCTGAATCTTTGAAAGGTGGTCATGAAGGAAATATCTAAGTGGTGGAGCGCCAATTTTATCTACCCCCTCTTTGACTCCAAGTGGGTTAGTCCATTGCATGTGATACCCAAGAAGACGGGTATCACTACAGTTGTGAACGAGTCTGGAGAGGAGATAGCTACCGAGTACACACTTCTTAGAGGATCTGTGTAGACTACAGACGATTGAATCAGACCACCAAGAAGGAGTACTTCCCACTACCGTTCTTAGACCAGATCATTGAGAGATTAGTCGGGAAGAGTATTACTACTTTCTGGATGGGTATTCGGGATACAACCAGGTGGCCATAGCGCCCGAAGACCAAGAGAAAACAACTTTCAGCTGTCCGTTTGGGATGTATGCTTTCAGATGAATGCCCTTTGGATTATGTAATTCCCCGGCTATATTCCAAAGGTGCATGCTCTCTATTTTCTCAAACATGGTTGGTGAATTTTTAGAGGTCTTCAAGGATGACTTCTCGGTTGACAGTTTTGATGCATGTCTTGATTACCTAGATCGAGTACTTCAGCGCTGCATTGACGTCAACTTAGTCTCATCTTGGGAGAAGAGTCATTTCATGGTGACTCAAGGGATGGTACTTGTCCGCATCATCTCCAACAGGGGCATGGAGGTTAACCCGGTCAAGGTGGATATCATCAAGAAACTCAATCCACCGTTCAATTAGGACAGTTACGATCCTTTCTGAGGCATGTCTGTTTCTACCGACGGTTCATACAAGACTTCAATAGGATTTCCTGGTCGCTTACTGATTTATTGACAAATGATACCGAGTTCCTTGTCGATGATAAGTGTCTTGCATCATTTGAGACTCTCAAGAATCTAGTTGTTGAAGCTCTTGCCCTTCAGGTGCCTGATTGGTCTCTCCCATTCGAGATCATGATGGATGCCTTCGATTTTGCCATAGGGGCCGTGCTAGGACAGAGGAGGGACGGATTACCATATGCCATTCACTACGCTAGCCGCACAATGGATGTCGCTCAACGGAATTACACAGTCACAGAAAAGGAGATGCTAGCTGTAGTCTTTTCCTTAGATAAATTTCGATCTTACATTCTTGGATCTAAAGTGACAATCTATACATATCACACACCATCCGATACTTAATGGCAAAGAAGGATGCCAAAGTCAGATTGACCAGATGGATCCTTCTACTCTAGAAGTTTGATATAGATATTAAGGATAAGTCTGGAGTTAAAAATGTGGTGGTGGATCACCTCTCCTGTATAGAGAACATTGAGGATTTGGATCGGATCACACCTATTACAGAGACATTTCCAGATGAGGCGGTCCTTTGCAATCACCTCACTTCCATTGTACGCCGATATTGTGAACTATCTTGTCAGGAAGAAAGTTCCACAAGATTGTCCTAGACAATGACTTGAGACCTTTCTTGTAAAGGCCAAGTCGTACCATTGGGAGAATTCCACTCTTTATAATGAAGGAGGGTATAGCATCTGGAGAAGGTGTATTCCTCAAGAAGAGCATCATAGCATCCTCACCTATTGTCACAAGCTTGAGGTAGGATGACATCATTCTAGGAGATGAACAACACAAAAGGTGCTTCAATCCGACCTTTGGTGGCCTACCCACATCAAGGATCCAAATGAATTCGTGAAGAGATGTACTAACTATTAGAAAATGGGTATTTGTGGACAGAGAGATACGATGTCGATGCAGCCCATTCACTTATATGAACTTATTGATGCATAGGGTATCGATTTCATGGGCCCATTTCCTACGAGCCAGGGATTTGAGTATATCTTGCTTGTTGTAGACTATGTGAGTCATTGGGTTGAGTCCATCCCCGCCCGAACCGCAAATGCTAATACTGTTTGCAAATTCTTGAGGAAAAATATCATTTCACGGCTCAGAGTACTTAGAGTTTTCATATCTAATGGGGGGACTCATTTTATCAATGACAAGGTAAGGACGCTTGCTAACGAGTTCAACATAGATCATAGAGTTGCTACTCCTTATCATCCACAGACGAATGGTCTTGCAGAGGTTTCTAACAGGGACATTAAGACTATATTGCAGAAGGTAGTACGCCCAGACCGAAAGGATTGTTCACAACTTTTGGGCTCGATCTTGTGAGCATATCGGGCATCCTTCAAGACTCCATTGGGTACATCTCCATTCCGACTTGTTTATGGCAAGCCATGTCACTTACCAGTTGAGCTAAAACATAAGTCACTACGGGTTGTTACTGAGATATTTTTGGATCAGAGAGTGTAGGAGACTAGAGAAAGGGAAAAATATCATCCCTGGAGGAACTTAGAGATACAACCTTTTCGAATAGCCTACATTATAAGGAATGAGTGAAGATATGGCATGATTCTCACATCAGTCAAAACTAGTTTGAGCTGAATCAGAAAGTATGGTTATTCGATGCCAGGCTAAAACTATTTGCAAGGAAGTTGCGGAGCAAGTGGAAGGGACCATACTTGGTCCGGAAGGCGCATAGAAATGGCAGTATGATATATCTGATGTCATCTGAATCCATCTTCCGAGTTAACGATCAGCGCCTGAAGCCATATCTAGATCATGATCCGCTGATCATCGATGTTTCCCCTATTCATTTTGCATGAGAGGTGGTTTTCGACTCATATCATTTGCATCTCATGCCTAATTATCACTTCCTCTCGCAGCTGTATAGATCCAGATGTCCATATCGCACATTCTTTTGTCTAACGCCCCATCTCCATCTCATGATTATGCTATACTTAGGGTGTACTTTACCCTAAGTATGGGGGGTGTCAGACTTGTGATTATTCTTTTGATTCTTTTTACCTCTATTTTGCTGCCTATACTTAGGGATATTTTACCCTAAGTATAGGGGGGTAAACTCTGTATATCCTTCTCCTCGTTTTTTCCCTTGTGTATAGTCTTCTATACTTAGGATTACTTGATCCTAAGTATAGAGAGATCACCGACCTCTATTAATTGTATTCTTTCATTCATCGTTGTAGTATAGTAGTCTTTTCACTTTTCTATACTTAACATGAGTTATGTTTTCCTTTGCAGCTCTTTGATTACTATGAGGACATAGTTCGAGCTAAGTATAAGGGGTTTCATATATATTGTATATATACTTTAGCCATAACTCGTACTTTCGTATTTTTAAAATACTGTATAAATACTTGCAAAAAACTATATAATAAAAAATTAACAATAACAAAAAATTCCAATTGTATGTATATACCTGTATAAATCACTCAAGTTGTAAATCCTTTCTTAAGATTCTTGTAAATAATTGACTCACTCTTGTGTAAATCATCCTTAATCCTTATTTTTTTAAAAGAATGTATATACTTGTATATATTATTAACTATTTGCATAAAAAACTCTTTTTGCATGTCCATCATTTTTCAAAAATCCTTAAAAATTTCAAAATTAGAAATTGATTCACAAAAAGATTTTGTTTTCTGCATTGTACGTATTTCTTGCATCTGCATATGCATTTTCAAGTATAGTATTGACATTTAAACTAAGTTCGGAATAAATTTGAAGAATGGAGCTTAGTTGGACCTTAATCCACTTTATTTCAGAGGAACCTTATAAGAATTGGAGTTAAGACTTTTCAGGTTCTAGTGACTTAATTCTTTGAGTCCATAAGACTATGTTCACATGTCATCTTGATAAGTCGAAGTAGAATATTTAACAACATACACATGATTCTTTCAGACCGTGGCTTACCTTGGACAAGCACTCTACACGTAGCTCTTCATGGAGGAGGTAGTAAGGGGGAAGAATCTTTTGGCTTAGAGTAGCATACAAGGGTAGTACATCTAGGCAGAACCTCTCGTCCTCCTCTAGGGAGGGAAGTGCATCTCAACCTAGTTTGGTGATGTTGAGGTCTAAATACAGGATGCTGTGGGGTTGTAATAATGCTTCAAAAGTGGGAGAGTCTACTGGCTCAAGAGGAAAAACTCCTTATGTACATGCTGCACCTTGTATATATTTTCAAAAAACTAATTTAAAAAAATGTAGAATCTCCAAAAGTGGACATACCTGATTGAAAAGTGAAATGCATGCCGGAGTGTATATACAAGTGAAAAAAAGAATAAGAGCTTCAAAGTCAAATGTTTGTGAGCTTGCAGCGGCTGACATGGCTACACTGGTCATGCATCCAAGGATAGGTAACTACACTGGTTATCGTCCATTCTCTTATCCATCCTCTCTTCTTGAGCTGATTCTACTTGAACTTAGAAGGGAATATCCTTGCTCCTCGAGGAAAGAGTTGCTAGATCGGGGGATTAGAGTTACCTAGAGGCTGTTTCTTTGCTACTTTTGAGATGAGGAGGTATATTTCACTTACACTGTACAAGTAAGAATTCATAGTTATAAGAATTTGTGTATGTAGACTTGTTCTGATCTGACTGTTGAAGAGACCTGAATAGGAGTCTTGTGGAACTTAGAAGCTCTTAGGTTTTAAATCCATTTCCCATTAAGATTCCGATACACTAATAGTCCAAAGGTACGATAGAGCTCCATACTACATTTTTATGAAGATAAGTTTAAAAGTCAACATTGTTCTAACTTCTTTCCTTTTTCTTTTCTTTATTTTTGTTTTCACTTATTTTTCAAACAAGTGTTTGCTAAGGGACTATCAAAGATAAAGTACAAGGGAATGATGAATCCACGATTCATCACCTTTATTCTTTTATTTTAGCTTGATTTTTTTAGTCAAACACCTGTAAATACCTACTAATTCCATAAAATTACCATTAAAGATTAATTATTACGAGTATTGGAATCAAACAACACAAACCAAACACATGCAATTATGAGGTAAATACCCCTGTAAGTTGCAATAACCTCAACTTTTGCTCCTTAGCAACTCTATTATATTTTCTCTAGTTACTTATTGCACTTGATATAAGCATATGTTGCAGGTTGCAGTTGCAGAGAATTCGCATATGCTGTGTGGGTGGGTGGGGGGGATTTTGAATCATGATTTTCCAAATTGTCCCATCCCAGCCCACGGGTAAGGCTCTCCTCTCAGCTTCTATTCACACGATATGTTGTCACATCCATGTTATTTTTCAGGAATATGTAGGCCGTGATACCGTTGTTTGGAATTTATTTTAGTGAAGCTTATGTCTATGGATTTGGTTATCTAATCCTTTGCTTTGTGTTTCAGTGAATATGGATCTAACGAAATAAATATAACATAACTAATATGTGACCTGGATAGTAACACATTCATGCAAGAGAGCACGATAATTGTATAATTTCTTTATGATTGGAAAAGGACCAATGCAACTTCTACTATAACAAGGTATGCTTCTATGTCGGTTTGACAAGGCTATCTTATTTTTTATATTTTTGTTAGAAGCAAAAGATCCGGAGTTATGTAATATGGGAAATCCCAATGCACATATATATATATATATATGTATAAACAATTTTCTATTTTCATGTTCCTTAATTTAATTATTACTTACGAAATGTTACGGTGTTATATTACTATTAAGGTATTGTCCTTGGATTATTTTTAGCACAATGTATTGCACATCATTAGAACTATATGGTAGAAATTATAATGGCATGCATAGAGTAAGGGTTGTCTCTTTAATTTGAATTAAATGGAAAAATTGCTAACATGATCAATAATGGATATATGGATATTAGATCTTGAAACAATGCATTCTAACTAAGTAGGCGATACTTAATGTCTATTTCATATCATACCATTTCCGAATATGACAGTCACTTATTTAGAATATTTCGATTAATATGGTCGGTACCATTTGCTATACGAGGTGCTATACAAGAAAGATCGAGTTTCCAACTTCATGATTGGAATCTATATCGAGTTACATAATTTTCGTATTTTACATGCAACATAGTAAATACGATCGATACTATGTATTCTAGAATAGAAATTCTAGAAGATGATGTTAGTTATCTGAAATATAACTTATATTCTCATTATTATATAATGTTAGGTTGTATCATAATCATTGATTCATCTTCCTAACATATAAAATATCTTCATCTGTTTCATACAGAAATAAATTCAAAACCTCAAGTTGATGAGATGAAAGAGGAGGACGAAGAAGAACAGAAAGTGGAAGACAAAGAGGAGGATGAGGAAGACGATGAAGATATCTTGGTATATACAGTATTGCGTCGCAAAGTGGTTATGATCTTGGAATGTGGGACAATCAAAAGGAAAACAAGAAAACTAATAAGGACAAAGGGGGCAAGGGCAAGGCAAAGACGGAGGACGATGCTTTTACTAAATGGTGGAAAAAAATTAAATGTAAACATTATATTGTTAATAAGTTTTTACCCTCTAGCTTGCATTATACTCTCTAGCGATAGATTGCGCTCTAAAACTTTGTACTGTTAAGAATTTTAGAGCCTCGATATTAGTTAATTTTCTATTATCTTGAACTTTTAGGTTTTTTTAAAATATTTTTACTTTTGTAATCTTGGTTTATATATTTAAATGCATTTTAAACTTGTCTCTATATGAAGATTAAGGAATAAAGTTGTATTTTCATCTCTCCAATTTAGATTGTACTATATAATTTCATACATGTTGAAAGATCTTTAGAGATGCTTCTTTGGAATGCTCCTAGGTTGTTTCCATTTTTTTAATATGAAAGCAGGTTTTGCAACTACATAACCACCACCTTGCTACCACTGTGGTAGCGAAGTATTGGCCAGATAGTGGCAACATAGTCACAATACTCAACAGTGAATGCAATATGATCATTGTGACATGGTGCCAATGTAGTCCCAATATAATGGCAATGTATTCGCAAATAGGTAAAGGTCTAGGGACTACATTGCGACTAAATTCTGACTAATTACGACTGCATTTGCAACCACTTTAACGACTACCTTATAGTCGCAACAATTTTGCGACCATATTGGCACAACGACTGTTTTTGCTACCACATGTGGTAGTAAATCCTTGTTGCGACTACGTTACGATTAGTTTGCTACTACTTTACTACTACATTTGTAGTCACAAAATCTGTATTTTCTTGTATTGCTTAAATAAAAGAATAAAGAAGACAAGAAAAAGAAAAGAAAAATAAAGGATGTATTTATGCAGTAAATACAGACTGACCCGAATTCCGAGAGAAGGTCAAGACTTGACATGATCAACAGGGAATAAAGTAGAGGAGAGATAGGGTCTTCCATTCAAAAATTCAAACAAATATTTTGTAAGTACTCTTCTTGTATATTTGTATAAAACTTGTACTATTTTATTTCTACATATAATCACACTCAGAAAAGGCCGCAAAATGATAATTGAAATACTGATTCCGGCTCCATACGAATTCAAATTGAACCAAACTCACTTCCATTATACTCTAAATTAAATTATCTTTCAAATGGATGTCATTTCATAATTTTTGCAGTTACGGTTAAGAAGTCAATTTTTTAGGGTGTTTTGTGTTGTTTACCACATACATAATTATTCATATTTATTTTGTATATACATAATGTACATAATTGTAAATATTATTTTCATTAAAAATATAATAAAAAATATAAATAATAAAATTATAAAAATGATTTAAAAATTATTTCCTCATGTGTATATGTTTATATTGTATTATTTGTATATAATATTTGTATACAACTAATTTCCTTATATAAAAATCACCAAAAATATAAATATCTAATATTAATTAATTTAATTACGAAATTTGTATTTAGTTATCTGATTTAGTTGATTTATTTGATTTAAAAAATCTACCTTGTATATAAGATATGATTTCATATCTTTAATGGCCACCATTAAGGTGGCTAATCAATTTCCATAAATTAATTATTTTATTTTATTTAATTAATTCTAAATTTTATTTTTAATTAATTAATTAATTTAATTATTTTAGTAATTCACCACTAAACAACTTCCACTTTTGTACAATCTTTCCTTTTGTATTTTTCTTATCTTTTTAATAGGCTCCTCCTTATTTCATTCTTTGATCAATCTTTGCAGGAGAGGAGCCCGATCTTCGAGAGCTATCTTGTTGAAAAAGGGTGCCCAGCCTTCGAGTCGTCCGATGGTAGCGCGTCAACCCTCTCAAGGCCATCACAACGTATCCGATCCCGAGGTGAGATCCATTTTCTTTTCTCGTCATTTTTTTGAGATAAATCATAGATTGAAATTTGTTTCGTGATTAATCTTTAGATATTAAAAATCCCAAAAAACATCCATCTTGATTTAATCCACATCCGACATCGATATTTCATCTCATCTTACGATCCCTCCATTTCACTTTCTAGCTTACGCAACCATGCACCTCCGACCACTACAGTGGCCGGAGACTCGGATCCATTCTTCATATTTTCACCGGATCCCCGTTCACATGCTAATTTTATCTATAAATAATATATATATATATATATATATATATAGAGAGAGAGAGAGAGAGAGAGAGAGAGAGAGGAAAATGGGGCTGCCCCCTAGGGGGAGTTAACTTAGCTCCCCCCGCCCTATTTTCTTCAAATTTTTTATTTTTTTTTGAAATTTTTTTCCGTGAATATTCATCACTATATCCCTATATTATGTCATAAAAATTTCGTGTGAAACCGAGACTCCTACGGCCTCCATCCAGACAGTCATTTTTTAACGGTAATAGGATTTTTTAAATCGACCCCGTTTGGATAGAGGTCGTAGGAGTCTCTGTTTCACATAAAATTTGAATGACATAATATAAGAATTTAATAATGAATTTACACGGTTTTAGATTTCAAAAAAAATAAAAAAATTTTGTGAAAAAGGGGCGGGGGAGCTAAGTTAGTTCCCCTAGGGGGCATATACATTTTTCCCATATATATATATATATATATATATATATATATATAGAGAGAGAGAGAGAGAGAGAGAGAGAGAGGTAAATGGGGCTGCCCCCAGGGAGTAGCCAACTTGGCTACTCCCACCCTCTATTTTTCCCTCATTTTTTTATTTTTTTGGAAAATAAAAATTTGTATATTCATCATTATATCCCTCTCACATTCTATTAAAATTTCGTCAGAAACAGAGACTCCTACGGCCTCCATCTAAACATGGTCGATTTAAAAAATCCTGCGACCGTTAAAAAAATGACGTCTGTATGGAGGACTTAGGAATCTCTGTTTCTGACGAAACTTTAATAGAATGTGGGAGGGATATAATGATTAATATACAAATTTTTATTTTCCAAAAAAATAAAAAAATGAGGAAAGAATAGGGGTGGGAGTAGCCAAGTTGGCTACTCCCTGGGAGCAGCCCCATTTTACCCATATATATATATATATATATATATATATATATATATATATATATATATATATATATATATATATATATATATATATATCGTTTTTCTTCCTAACATTTGTTTTACAGAACAATTCTAAAAAAATAAAAACAATTTCTCTATCCACTGTTTCTATTTGAAAAAAATAATATAAAAAATTATTTCTGCTATTTAAAAAATAAAAAACAAAAAAGCAGGCCGTCGATGCGTGCCTGAGCGAAGCTTCTCCGCCAGGTCGGCCACCCTCCGCGGCAGCGCCGCCGTAGCCCCCCCTCTGTGCTCCAGAACCTCCACCTCTGCGTGGAGGCGCCATCTCCCCGCGACGGCCGGCCGCACCCAGCTTCGCGGCACCTTCAAGTGCCCTTCGCGCGCCTCATGTCGCGACGCCCTCCGCGCGCCTCCCGTTGCGGTGCCCTCCGCACGTCTCCTGTAGCGGCGCCCAGCCCCGCGCCGACCTAACCACGCCCGCGCTGCAAGCTGGCTACCCGGAGGCTTCCCTCCATCGATCTCAACCAACTCCAATGATGGCCTGTGCCAGGACGTGCCCCCCGTTCTATGCGCGACGTCAGACATGAGCGCCGCCCTCCCGCTAGTCGCCCCTCCGTAGCTCGCTGATGCTCCGTGCTCCTCCTCCGATCTTGAAGAGAGGGAGTGCGGCGACCGACCCTTGCCCCCTCCCTCTGTGAAGAATCGAACAAACAAGAAGAAACTCTAGGGAGGGTTTTTAAATAAAAAAGAAATTTGGAAAATTGCATTACAACCCATGTAACTTTCGGAGATTTCAATAAGCACATGCACTCCAAAGGCAATCACGTGCGTGGCACTAGTTTAGTGGGTAATTTATACTTTTTTCCTTTATTTATTTCTTATTGCATTTTCATGAAACAACTTTTAATAATTACACTTTAGTCCCTGTGTGTCCATACTGTTTATTTGTATCTTCTTTTTAATAAAATAAATAGTTTTATTGGTCTAAAAAATCTCGAAAAAATTGTATATACTCTTTCTATGTTCTTCTATATTGTACAAAATTTTCATAGCATTTTGTTGATATTTGATATTTTTAAAAAATAAAAAAACATTGTTCTTTTATCTGCTCGAAATTAGAAAATTCATAAAAATTCCAAAACATGCCTAAAAATCCAAAAAAATTACTCTAGGTGTCCTTTATTGTCCTTTAATTTCTTTCCAATTTTTATGCATTGATCATTTATAAAATCCACAAAATTGCGAAAGACAAAAAAATTTAAAACAATTGTAGAAAATTGAAGAAAAATCCAAAAAATCTGATTTCAGTCTCGATTTATAGATATTTAATTGTAGTTTAATTTAAAAATAATTTCCAAGAATATTGGGCACTTAAAGTATTTTTAAGTTGCAAAATACTTTTGGCTGTGCACTGTTTTCTCTATTTTCCATTGTTTGATTTTTATAAAATCATAAAAACATCACAAAAATTTGAAAAATTACCAAAAACATTTTAAAATTTATAAATCACAAAAATATTTTCTCTATAATTTTTTTGAGCATTTTTTACTATTCTGAAAAATACAAAAAGAGTGTGGTGTGTGTGTGTTTTATCACTTATACTTCATTTGAAAATAATAAAAAAAATTAAAAAATTCAAAAACCACTAAAAAGTACCTTGGAAATTTGACTTCATAGTTTTTAAATCGTGCTCCTTGTGTTCGACCCTGGTCGCTATACCAGGTAAATAGAATAGCGAATCTGCTTGCCTTTGATTGCTTGATTTATTTCTCATAAGTGGTAAAAACAATTTTTTCCGTTGACTATGCTTGGTGATTCGGGTCACAACGACCCTCATTTATTTACATACTTAACCAGAGTTGTCAGGCACATCATCAATGGGAAACAAATAAAAGAAGGCGAGGAAATGCGGAAAATTATGACGAGGCCCCCAAGTGATCAAACACCCGGGCATTAGACCTCGTTGTGGAGAATAGAGTCCAAGTTTTTAATTATTACATATCTAAATTGTCTTTCTCTCACCAATAAATACATGAATAAGACTAATCTTATTCTCTGCTAATTCCCTCTCCTTTCTCCCTTTGTAGCCTCTCCAACTAGTCATAGAGTGAATACCAGCCTCCTCCAAGCTTGGCTACATCGGTCTCCTAAGAAGCCGTCCCCGCGTGGCATACCCTCACAACAAATTCACAAAGAAATGCGTATTAGCACAAATAATCAAATTAAATTAAAGAGCTATACAAAAAAATTGAATGACTATGTGCAAAAATTAATTCCATCATTAATTACAGCAATGAATTAATGAATAGGAAGTAACGACTTACAATATGAATGACTAAAATAGGCTACACTCGTTGCTCCCCAGCAACAATGTCATCTAATAAACGGGTTCTAAAAGAGGCTCGTACGGTTTCGCAAGGCGAAATCACAGTTACTGTATTGACCGCTCAACAAACCTTATTTAATCAACAATTAACCCACAATATATAACAAGCGATGAGCAATAAAAATGTCGAGTTAAAATTTATTGTTCAGTACCATAAGATGCATAGCAAATAAGTATGTAGAGATCGAACCACTGAGAGTAAAATGGGTAGCATATGGTTATTTATATACAACCAAGTCATATACTATGTACATGTATCATTTTGTGAGTTTTTTATTTAATTTTTTTTAAAATTATTTTTTGATTTATCTTTTTATATTTTGTTTTTAATTTTATACATTTTTTGTATTTTCTAGTTTTTTATATTTCTTTTGCTTTTAAATTTATTTATTTATTTATTTAAGATGCATAAAGAGATATATACAATATGTAGTAATATAGTTATAAATAATAGTAGATATAATAAAAATATAGCAAATAAAGTGTTTTTGAGCTTTATCTATTTTTTAAACTTTTTATATTTTTTATGGAATGTTTGCTAATTTCTATGTATTTTTAAAGTTAAAAAAATCCCAAATTAGGGATTTAAAAATGACTCAAAATTGATTTGGACTTTAAAAATAGTAAATGAGTTCAAAATTTATCTAAATCAATTTTAATATATATGTATTTATATAAAGAAATTTATAAAAAAATTTTAAAAAATATTTTGGATTTTTAAAATTTTTATAAATGTTTTTAATATTATTCAAATTTCAGGAGTTTTCTCTTTTTTATTTTAGTGATTTGTGGTCTGCAGCTAAAACATAATAAAATAAACAATATGTATTTTTATAGGAATTTATACACATTTTTATATGTTTTAGCATTATGCACTATAAACAGAATAAAGAGAAGCTCCTTTTCATTTTTAATAAATGATTAAAAAGCCCAAAAATTCCAAATCCATAGCATGAAAGTACATGACGAGAGGCACTTAACCCTATTTTTGTGAATTTTTAGGAATATAATAGCTATTTATAATAAATAGATGAAGTACACAAAAATACATGTCCTAGTAGGGGCATAATTGCAATAAAAATAAATAAAAGGTACTACAGTGCAGTTTTGCCAAAAAAATACAATGTTTATTTAATTTTATGAGACTATTGAACAATTACAAAACCACTAGGGGCTTCAATGCAATTTCACCACCTCATGTGGGATGACACGTGAGGTGACGTGGAATGAACCCAAATGCAAATATAATAAATACAGGGGCTCATGTGCAATATGTCCAATTTCTTTTACACAACATATTATTTACAAGACCAATTACTAAATATACAAAAAGCAGGGCTAAGATGTGCAATTTACCCCTTAAGGCGCATGATTGGATGGCGCTCCATCCTCTACTTAACCACGTGGCGCAACTTCATTAGATGATGGCGTTTCGACAATGATCGGCTCAGAATAGACCACATGTGATGATCTGACGGTTGCAAGTGCGTGGATCCAATGGTTGTGGCTTGATTTGATGGCGCCTTCTTCATCCAACAGCAGATGCTCTCTTTGAAGAACATGGAAGAGCAGCAGGCTTCCCAGCCTTCGATCGATCCTCTCTTTGTCCTCTGGTAGTCCTCATTGATGGAGTTTGGCTATATACCTCTAGGACAGTCGTCCACAGCTGACGATGCCCACAAAATGCTCGGGGACTAGGAGTCAGGGTCCAGGGAGCTCAGTGGTTGCAAGGGAATTTTGGAACCACTTGCAGGTCAATCCAGGCCCACAAAGGCTTCTTTACGACACGAGGGGTGGAATATCGATCGGGCTTTGAAGCCGGTAACACAAAAATGAAGGTGGGCAGAGGAGCTCCAATGAACAGTTATGGAGGAGCTCCACTTTGCTGACACAATCCAACCTCGAATTCCACCCATCGCCATCTTATAAACTTCACGCATCTCCCCATTTTTGTCCTTTGATAACTCCTAAGAGCATATTAACCCCTTAGATTGTGCCACAATGTGGAGCTCGATGATAGGGAGCATCTCATGCCCTTCTGCAGTGAGGAGAAGCTCGCAGAGCTTGATCCAACCACTGTCGGAATCCCTCTCCAGTCGGTTCAGCCTCCCTAGTTCCCCGACCAGATTAAGGCCCCTTTTAGTGCTTTCTAGGTAAACCTTGCATCATATTTTCATTTAATGCATTTAATTTCATAGTTAGTCATGTACATTAGCTTTAATCGCATGGCCCTAATTCAGCCTGGAGCTTGGGCTCCATGCTGAATTTGTCATCTTTCTCTCGTATCTTTGCCTCACTTCCACCCTACTTCGTTCCTCTATGCATTCTCCCACCTCGTGCCCCCTTTTCCAACCTGGATCTCACTCAGATCTGGTGAATCCAAACTCCACTATCGCCCCCTCATCGGAGTTACACATCCATTCCACCCCATGCTCATTTCAGGTTCAAGAATCGGACGAGGGAATAGCCCTCATTCCTCATAAACTTTTGGTGCATGAAAGAGGAGTCGAGAGAACCTTTGGATCCAATTGGAACACATGAAATAGTTCAAGGTGATCAAGACTCACCAGAGAAACCACGACTCCCTCGAGGTCGGTTGAACCTTCCTGCATGCACGGAGGAGTCCCAGCATCCGGGATGTCCACTTCAGTCAAAGCAGTACACATCTAGAACGAAGGAGTAGCACACGTGGCATGCTATTGATGACCCGATCAACAGGCATATGTGGTGAACTGTTCAAGTAAACCATCCACCCATTTTGTATTTCGCTAATAGTATTGTAAATACTTTATAAAATTTATAAAATATGGAAAATTACAAGAAAGCCCCTATATTTATTGTTAATTGCAAGTAGGTCTAACACCAACTCTGCTCGCGTGACCCCCCAAGTGAGCTGGGTAATTTGCACTTGTAACCTCTAGCATTGTTTATTTTGAATTAATATATAAAAATTAACTTTCCACGTAAAATTTCTGGTGTTTTTACACATTCACCCTCGTATTTATTTTAATTGGAAAAATGCTCTGCTAACATAATTATTTTTGCGCATGATTGTTTATTTTCCATAAATACCTCCCATGCTCAAAAAATCATGAAAATATAGGGTTATGTGCCTAAAGATATGCTTGTTCATGCCATTTACTTTATTTCACTTTTCATCTACATTATATATTTATTAAATTTCAAAAAAGCACATTTAGTCTCTATTTGCCTTAGAAAAAATAAAAAAATTATAGAATCATAATAAAAAATTCCAAAAAATACCTAATTTATATAAAAAGGAAACCCTAAAAATAAAAAACCCTTTTTAACCCTAAAAAGTGCAAAATATTTATGAAAACCCTTGAAATATCAATTTTCTATCTTATATTTCTATTTATAGATATGACTATATAGTAGAACTGGTTTTCTGAAAATTGGACTCCATTTAGTATTTTTATCTCTCAAAATAATTTGGCCTACTTAAAAAGTCCCTAATTTTGAATATTTTGGAATTCAAAAATACCTAACAATTAGCATAATTTACCAAAAAATCACAAAAACATACAATAAATATAGTAAACATAAAAGTATATTATTTTATAAATTTTGATTTTATATATATATATATATTTATATTTATATCTATATCTATAATACCCTATATTGTATTATGCCCTTATATATAGTTATATATAATTAATATTATTAGTAATTATTATAAATAACTTATAATTATTTTAAATCCCTTCTGATTTTTATGCATTTATTATATATATTATCTTACATATTATCTTTATTATACATATTACATATATATTCTTATATATACCTTTATTATATATTAAAAGAAAAGATATTTTAAATCATAAAAATATAAAAAGAAAAAAATTAAAATATTATAAGAAAATGAATTTTAAAAAATAGAAAAAATATATTTATTTAATTAAAACCCCTAAAAACATTAAATAAATGAGTGAATACTTTACAAATTATATATATATATATATATATATTAATTATTCATTACTTAATTATATTAATATATCTGCTACACCAACTTGTTCCACGTGTTCGAAACGCTAACTGCTTGTCCACTATACACATTCATTGTAGTGTTATAATAAAATTTGATCCACACACATTTGATCTTATTTCTTTATTTTTTTATTGTGGGTTGATTTTTAAATTTAATCTAATATCTTTGGGAGTTGTCAATGTAGTGACTGTTGGTCATGCCTTGTGCGGACCATGAGACTACTATAGGGATTATTTTTAGTTATTTTAGGAGGGGAGCATTGAAATTTACCCCATAAGTGGCATGGATCGGAGGGCTCTTCACGTGCCACATGGCCAATCTAGCAGCTTTAAGAAGCGTTGGTTTGACTCTAATCCTTCTGCTAAAGATAAATCTAGGGGTGAGCATTGATCGGGCGACTCTCGAGGAGGGTGGAAGAACTCAAAATAAGATTGGTTGGCCTGAGATTTGATCCTTGATTCCGGTCACGTCAGGTGTCCTCTTCCTTCACTAACAATCTTCAAAGCTTTCTGGAAGCTCTCTGCATATGCAAGACTGTGCAAAGTGGTCCAAAAACCAACGAAGGGTTCCTGTAGCTTTGAAATGGATAGAACTCCGAGTTGGATGTTGAAGCATCTCCAGGAGGCTTATAATCATCTGAAGCCTCCACAAAATTACTTGGAGGCTCGAGGTGATGGTCCTCGATCTTTTGTTGAAGCTAAAAGCATTATGAAGGGCAAGATGGAAGAACTCCGACGACAGGCAATTGAGGGAGCTCGCTGGACTGGCAGAATCAAGGGTAAATCCAAGGGGGAAGGTTAAGCAGGCGATGGGGAACGAGAATGGAGTGAATGTGGGTCGGATCACATGTGAGGCCCAATGAATTTAAAATTGGAGCAGAAGATCCAACAGATCTTAACTCCTAAAATTACTCTAAACTACAAGCTAATTGACTAAATTGAAAGCTAAAGTAAACTACATGAAGAAAATGCAATGACAATAACTATACCTAGAAGCTCGGACCTGGTCGGAACATAAAGGAGCAGGAAGGTCGCCGGAAATGGGCTTGGTTGAACCGGATAACCTCCTACACCGCTTTATCCTCACTAAGATGAGTTGGAGCACTGTAGTGTCACCGCGGAGGCTCTACAGAGGGGTCCTAATGGGGTTATGGTAGTGAGAGAGGGATCAAAATGAGAAAGAGAGTGGAGTACTTTATTTATAGACATGGAAGGGGGAGATCTAAGGACGGAGTTGGTGTGCTAAACAATAGGGGTTGGTGAGAGCTACATGATAGCGAGATGGATGGTGGCATGGCGCACAATTTTGGTAAAGGAGTTGAGGAGTTTTGAGCAATGCATCATGCCTAAAAAAATGTAGAAGGTTGGCAGGTCTTGGGTTCTAACGGGAAAAGAGGTGGAGGGAGTACAGTTGACTAGGTTAGTCAACAAAAGAAGTGTCTTGGTTGGTCTATGTGGTCCATTAGAAAACATGGAATCAATAATCCTTGATTAAATCGATATAAAATATAAATGATTTTACTATTATTTTGTTAAAACATAAATTTGTTTGTTATTTTTTAATAGGATTTTATTCTGATTTTTATTTATTTTTACAAGTTAATTTATTGTGTTATTATTTATATGTATATACATAGGTAAATATACATGTATTTAATGTATTCTTATTTTCATTTGCATTCTGTATTTTAATTTTATATTCAAATATTTAAATATGTATAAATTATTTAAGTGCACACATTTATATATTTTTATTGTATTTTTTCATTCTGTTTCTTTACTTCAATAAATATGTACATATATATTATATGTATAGTTTGCCTATATATTATAATACCTTATTTACTTTAGTGATTTTAATGATTTCCTTCTATGTTTAATATTTACATGTATTTTGATTAATATTTACATAAATAAAAATATAAGAAATCTAAAAATAAAAAGAATAAATACATTAATTGATATATATAGGTATATAATACAATAGGGACCCAAAAGTCAACTTTTTCATCGTAACTCTAATTTAAATGAAATCACCTTCATTAAATAGATAATTTAATTTATGAACAATAAAGATGAGTTTAGTCGGTTTTGAGGATGTATGTAGAAGATACATGTCTGGGAGGTTCTCTTTGCAGCTTTTTTGTTTTGTCTCTCCCGAGTGCACTGTGTATTAGTTTTAGTGAAATTAACTTTTGAAACTTCTGTATTTTTATTACAATAATCATTTTGAGGGTTTTATTATTTGAGGTATACAAATAAGAAAATAAAATAAGTCCTAAAAGCCTATTATTGATGAAAAGTAATTAGGATTTCATGTGTGTTTTCTATATATTTAGTCTGCCCTATCTCTCCCTAGTTTATTCCTTGTCGACCAAGTCATCATGATGACTAGGCCTCAGTGTCTAGGGTCACTCAGTTTCCTTGACACTTCATTCTTTTTCTTTTCTTTCTTTTATTCTTGAATTTTGGAATTAAATAAAGTTTTTTATACGGTAAATGCCAATTATTAAGTGTTATTTTGAACAAATTAATGTTATATACAAGCATTTAACTAGAGATTTAAGGTCAAAATGAAAGAATAAAGTTGATGAAATAGAAATTCATCAGAGCCATTTTCTTTCTACTTGTGGGCATGGATTCCTTGTTATATTACTTGCCAAGGCGTGTTGACAATGAGTACGAGGACAGGGGCCAAAGATCTAATCAAGTCCCGTCTTCAGCACACTAATGCAGAAATAACGATTGCGCAATAAGTTGATCATCCCAAAAGGAGTGTTTCTCCAGTACATCACAATATAACATAATTGGCTTAAAACAACAAATAATTTGATAGTCTTTGTTATATCTTTCGTAGTTAAAAATATAATAAGTAATATTATTTGTTATGTGCTTCTTTAGATTCACAACTGATGTTGTATTCATTATTATATTCTTAACGACTCATATAAAAATAATTATTCAACGGATTGTTATAATATGAATATTTAACTACGAGTATGACATTCATTGCTAATTACAAAAAAAAATAACTTGACAACGAATAACATTCATTGCTATATTTTAATATTAAAAGACATGGCAATGAATATTCAAATTATTCATTGTCTTAGTTCAATTTTATTACCCTGTCAAATAGCTGCATAGTAATGTCAGTTTTAAGGCAAACTAGCAAACACAACAATTGAATAGTTTATTAAATGCACTATACCTCTGTCACATTTATTATTATCAACAGTTCAAAGTCTAAACTTCAAAGTTGAGCTTTGCTATAATCTTTATCATCTTACAAGACACGATGCCAGTGGTTCCAAGTTCTAAATTAATACCCAAACTGAAAATCCAATCTGTTTAAAAGGGCTATACAAAGAAAAGCTATGGACTTAATTGAACCTTCCTCTCCACCATAACATGTATATATATACAAAGTATGGGTTGAAGCTCTCCGAAATAAATGCAGAAGCACAAGCATAGAAAGAGGAGACGAATCAATACTCGTAGGAGCTGTGCCCCTCAGGTACATAATCCTCGTACCCCATCCGCGCGCCGACGCTCATGAACCCCTTCGTGCATCTACCTCTATTCAGAAGCTCGACTTGCGCACAGAACACCGCAAAAACGGGACGATGGTCTGAGAACCTCGACTCCCCTCTATTGTAAGATAGTTGTTCCATCCCCTCTCCATACCACAGTATGCGATCGCACCTGTAAATTTACATAGATATAAGCAGATCATTACATAGATATATTATATATACACACACATATGCATGTTTGTGCGACTGTAAATCGCTACGTACCAAGCTGGAGTTCGACGTTTCTTCTTCGACTTGGTGTTCTCGCCGGCGTAGGAATCCGAATTTTGGGAGTACTTATACGTGGGAGCAAAATCGATTTTACCCTCTTTCCAACCTTTGAACACTCTCCCTGCTTCTCTCTCCTTGCGCAGCTGCATGAATTGTTGTCTACACACTATTTAATTCGACAAATATAATTTTTTAGGAACGGTGTATACAGAGAAATATTTAATTCTCATGCATACCTGATCCTTCTTCAGAAGGGCATCCTTATTGTCTTCCTCCAGGAGAGCTCTAGCTTCTTCGTAGCTTAATGAAACTCGATAGTTTAGATCTCCCAGCCATATTACTCGACTGCCACAAAATAAATTCAAATTTAGATCCTTCAATATGTTATGCAGATGCATGATTAGCTTGATTGTTAATTTATTTGCTAGTGATCTAAGGCCGTACTCATGTTCGAGGATCTTTTCTGGAATCCGACGGACCCGCGACTTGCAAATCTTTGAGAACTGAGTACAGCGGAGGATCTCCGCGATGTCGGAGTTCCTCTTGAGCTCGTCCCCTTCTCTCTCGCCGGAGGTCAGGTGGCTGCATACGAAACAAAAGCTTGTCTGATGCAAGGAGAAGCTTACTGCAATGCATCCCTGGACATGTTACAAGAAGATACTAAACTTAATAATTTCTCGTCAATTTGTTTGGAAAAAAAGAAGATTTTATGAGATATATTCATCTGATAGGAAAATATAGATAGGACAGAAAAAGACCTTGTTGCCGAGGCAATTCAAGATCCCCCTGCCGATGGAGCATGTCCTGAGGTGGCCAACGTACTGAACGAGCTCACTCCTCACCCACACCGTCAAGAAGATACCCACCATCTGCTTGCTTGATACCAGCACATAGTTCATGTTGCTGCGTGGTGCGGGGAGGAAGCCCATGATCTCGTCCCCGAACTCCGGCACCCGGTGGATGAGGCCCTTCATATCGCGTGCCTTCCTTCGTCCTGGCGATGGATCGCGTGTGCAATTGCAGATCTTGAGGGCGGCACCATCCACCGTGTTGTAGCTCTTGCTAAGAACCTTGAGGGAGGGCCTCTGGAAGAAGAGGAGCCCACTCTGGGACTTGGAGAATTCCTTGTTGAAACCTAATCTTGGAATGGCTCCATCACAACTAGAATAAGTCCATGGCATACGTGTATGGTTGTGAGTGCATGGTGGGGTTTGCATAACAAGTCACCAATACGTGGGTGGCTCTCCTTGCATGAAGGCATTTCTTTTATTTTTTATTGCATTCTATTGTTAGCATATAGTGGTGCTATATAAGCATGTATCTTGCACTCATCTCAAATCATCAACAAGCAATAGAATCTCTTATTTCTTCCTCTTGTGAGTACGTTACTTTTGCTCTCCTCATTTGCTTTCTAGTTTGTTTGCCATCTTGCTCGATCAATCAAATTGAGCAAGGCGTGTGCGTGATATCCACCCTAATAGAGAGGGGATTTGTGAGTGAGATCCTACCGTAAATTCCAACATCTCGTATCAGAGCCTAGGTACATCCGAGCCCATGTCGATCGTGTCTCAGGACGAGGCGGCGCGGGAAAACGGCGGAGGGTTGTTCCGCTACCCGCAGTTAACGGCAACAAACTACACCAGTTGGGTGATCAGGGTGCAGGCCATGATGGAGGATCAAGGAGTATGGGAGGCTATCGACTCGGCGGCTGGCGTGGCCGTCGATACAAAGAAGGACAAGAAGGCGAGGTCGCATCTTCTCCAAGCTCTCCCGGAGGATCTCCTAATGCAAGTGGCGAACAAGAAAACGGCAAAAGAGGTATGGGACTGCCTCAAAACCAGGTTCATTGGCGCAGATCGCGTCAAGAACGCACGATTACAGACGTTGAAAAGTGAATTCGACGCCATGCGGATGCAAGAAACGGAGACCCTAGACCAGTACGCTGGCAAACTGAACAGCATGTCTGTTCGGTATGCGAACCTTGGGGCGACTCTCGACGATGCCGCATTGGTCAAGAAGTTATTCGACACTGTGCATGATCGCTTCCTTAGCGTGATTGCCGGGACCGAACAATTTTGCGATCTCAACACCATGCCATTCGAGGAGGCTGTGGGATGCTTGAAGACTTATGAAGAACGAACGTGCATGCGGAAGCCTAGGAACAATGGCAATGGTGAAAATCAGCTCTTACTCACTCAAGCCGAGTGGGAGACGCGGCAAAAGAAGATTGGCGGCAATTCAACGTCAAGAAATAAAGGTAAATCTCAAACTCCCTCAGATAGAAATAACCGTGGCTGGGGAGGACGAGGAAGAGGACGCGGCAGGGGAGGTCGTAATGGGCCGTCGCGAAAGGAGGGAGCAGGTGGCTCCAACGGCGGTGGCCGTGACAAAAGCCACATCCGGTGCTTCAACTGCAACAAGATGGGCCACTATGCATCTGAATGCAGGACTCCGAAGAAAGAGGCAGAGGCACACTTTGCTTCCGTCGATGACTACGAGGCAACCCTACTGCTCGCGACATCAAGCAAGGAGCAGGAGGAGGTCATCCTGCTGAACGAAGAAAAGACGAGGCCGGAGCTGCGTAGCACGAAGGAGGTAGGTTCCCCCTGTCACGTCTGGTACCTGGACAACGGGGCAAGCAATCACATGACCGGCGACAAGTCTAAGTTCCATGAGCTAGACGAGAATGTCACCGGTGATGTCAAATTCGGCGACGGATCGAAAGTGCAGATAATGGGCAAGGGGTCAATCTTGTTCAATTGCAAGAACGGAGATCAGTGGCTCCTACATGAAGTATACTACATCCCGAGACTCCGTAGCAATATAGTGAGTCTCGGACAGCTCACCGAGACTGGTCACAAGGTGATCATGGATGAAGAATCCCTACAAGTCTTTGACAAGACTTCTGCGCAACTACTCATGAAGGTAAGACGCACTACAAATCGTCTTTACCGGATTGAGTTGCACCTGGCGGAGGCGGTGTGCCTCCTCACGAATCTCGAAAATTCAGCATGGTTGTGGCATGCAAGACTTGGGCATGTCAACTTCCACTCAATAAAGATGCTCGTCGAGAAGGAGATGGCGGTAGGAGTGCCACATATAAAACACCCAAATCAATTGTGCAAAGGGTGTTTGGTGGCAAAGCAGGCAAGACAACCATTCCCGATGGCTACAAATTATAGAGCCAAAAAGGCGCTCGAGCTGCTGCACATGGATCTATGTGGACCAATCACTCCATCAACTCTAGCTGGTAACAATTATTTCGTATTAATTGTTGATGATTATTCACGATGGATGTGGGTCTACATCATCAAGTCGAAGGACCAGGCATGCTCCACCTTTGTGAAATTCAAGGCACAGGTAGAGAACACGAGCGGGTGTCGCATAAAGACGCTCAGGACCGATCGCGGTG